>OY992531.1:66370222-66965945 GCA_963921185.1 Dasysyrphus tricinctus
ATGTATTGAAGATGAAAAATAAATATGACTTGTAAAGCTTGATTTGAAAAATAGAGACAAATTTAAAATGATTGAAGAAAAACACTTGGAGTTAAATTTCTTCGTTTAAATATGTTTTTTTTAAGTGAGGTACCTTGGCAGTGAGTAATTAATTTTATTTGCCCCCTTCAAAGTTCATGAAATCTCAAAATGGCTCTTAGTCAATATTGTTCTTTGAAAAGAACAAAAACTGAGCCTGATTTATCAGAAAAAGGCTTAAAAAATTCTCTAAAAAGAAGAAGTAAATAAAGAAAAAGCAAATACAGGGTGCGCTAAAAATAATACATAGAAAGATTTTAGAATTGAAAAATTATTAGAAAGTTTTTATTAAACAAAATCTCTGGGCAGAGTACCATAACTTTGGTGCCAAGAAATGATAACGGTTTTTTGTAGAACAGTCCCTCCACGTTTGAGCGGCAAACGGGGTTTAAACTCAAAATTTTGGAAAAAAAAACATTAAGAAAGTTTAAGGTGTAATTTTTAAAAACTGTTAATTCTTAATCATATAACGGAAATCGTATAACCATCTTGTAGTTTCTGAAAAATTTTAAAATAATAAAAAATAGGTTTCCTGTAGGTAATTTGACACCTTGGAATTCAAATTAATATTTCCTCCAAATATCCAATATCCAGCAATAAAAAAATATGTATTTAAATTTTCAACTTTCTCAAAAACTACAAGAAATTTTAGAATACAGTTTTCAGTATTTGATTAAGAATTAATGAAGGTAATGAATACCAAAAACTAAAAATGTACCTTTATCTTTTCAAGCCTTTCACTTTCGAACCGTTTCCAAAGATTTCCATCGATTTTTAACAGGCAACTGTCAGAAGAGGTGAATTGACTTAAAACACGTTTTAGGAATTGACTCAGGTTTAATCTCAAAAAGATAACCTCTTACCAAAACAAAAAAAAGGCACCTGTAGACAATATAACAATATAACTTCTAACATCCAAGCGATGCGACGTATCAGTGGATTACTTTGAAGCTAGAAAAGGTGTGTTGGCATGTTTTTAGGTAATTCAATAATTCTAATTTTTACTATCTATTTTGTAGGTTTAATAATTTTGGAGGCCGTAATAAGAGTCGCGAAATTTCTACCTAACAGTTATACCCAGACCTGTGCCCAGGGGTGCGGGGTTCAGGGTGCTTACCTTCCCCAATTTTGAAGTAATAAAAATAAAATAAGTGTACTGAGGATCAAATCTTAAAACAAAAAACACTAAGCGCTATGGAGCACACAATTCATTCAATATTTTTTAAGATAT
Source organism: Dasysyrphus tricinctus (assembly GCA_963921185.1). Taxonomy (NCBI): domain Eukaryota; kingdom Metazoa; phylum Arthropoda; class Insecta; order Diptera; family Syrphidae; genus Dasysyrphus; species Dasysyrphus tricinctus. The sequence goes on from OY992531.1 coordinate 66,371,532, forward strand.
CCTTAGTCCTAGCATTATTTAAATAAAATAAATAAAATTAAATAAAATTAAATAAAATAAAATTAAATTAAATTAAATAAAATAAAATAAAATAAAATAAAATAAAATAAAATAAAATAAAATAAAACAAAATTAAATTAGATTAAATTAAATTAAATTAAATTAAATTAAATTAAATTAAATTAAATTAAATTAAATTAAATTACATTAAATTAAATTAAATTAAATTAAATTAATTTAATTTAAATAAAATAAAATAAAATAAAACAAAATAATAAAAATAAAATAAATTACTGTAACTATGTACCTGGAGCAGATTTCCGTGACTTTTAGGACACCCCGTATACATGAATTGAACTTTATAGCCATGAAAAATATGGACCCATCCCCCTCCCTTGTAAAAATTCTGCGCACGGGGCTGGTTATACCAAAGATTTAAGGAAACAGTATGTCGATGTTTTTGAACTTTTAAGGAAAAATGGAGATCTTTTTTCATCTTTTCTCTCAGTTAATAACCGTACAAAAGTCAACAATATGAATAGTTTTCTCGCAACCATAAATGTTATTCACCTATCCATCAACAGTTGATCGCTTTTCAAGTTCAAAAAACTTGGTTGTTTATGGTTTATTTGATCATAATTTTCAAATCAGTCCTTTTTGACTGGATTTTTTTTTTTTTTATCTACTGAGGTATGTCGTTATGTCACATGGGGTGTATTCTATATTACACCGTCAAACTAAATCCCATATGTTTTTTGTTAGAAAATTATTATCTTATTAAAATCTTTCGTCTGTGAAATTCACAATAAACCCTTTTCTAAATTTATCGAACCTGATTATAAACTAATTTTTGTCCTTTTGGTACAAATATATAGTTAAATACCTCTGCTTCCAGTATCCTCTATTGGATCTCCGTTAATATACCTACTCTAGAGACAGTTTTGATTGATTATTTATCATGACACTGATTGCTCGTCAAAGTTTTTTTTTCTCCTTATTCTATCTATTTCTAAAAGTTTTCCAATCATGATTGCCAGCCACATAATTCATCAGTATTACTTTTTCTTGTATCTTTGCTTAAAAAAAAAAAAAAATACTAAAACAAGTATAGATATCTCTACACATGTCCTTGATTATTATTGACAACATGATGATATTGATTGAAGTCTCGTCTGCATATTATACCAACGTAAAATGCTAAAATTTTCTAAGCAAATATGTTGTGCTTCCTCATCATCAACACACCATGCAGCAAGAACTCATTGATTTTAATTTTTTTTTTTTTGCTGTTATACATTTATGCAACAACAATATCCAAAGTAGATATGGTGTGATGATGCTGATGGGACTATCATTTCAACCCAAGCTTATAACGCTATAGAGGTGGTAGGTGGAGTAGGTATAGGCAGCAAAAACAGAGGCATAGAATAGACAAGTAAGTGTCTGGAGCTGTATATGTATAGTATATTCCAGGATGCCATCATCATCATCATGGCTATGGAATTTAATTTTCGCACACACAAAATAACCTTCAATTTCGTTTGATTTTTCCTCAACATGACGATGGGATGCTACGTTTTTGTTCTTTTGTTTCACTCTATGTATATGTGTAATATGTGTATAACTTCTATATAGGAGGCAACATATCTATACACAGAATATTGTTCTATGGAATTTTAATATGTGAATTCTATCTGATTCCACAACCCGCTATATGCTGCTATACTATATAAAATAAAAAAACAACACAAACACCATTTGCTTTTATTGTGTTCCTTGATGCTTTATATGCATTTTATTTGCCTCTGATGTAAAACCACGTCAAAGGACGACACATCAGGCATTTCTCATTCGCAATTTTCAAATCCATCATCGGGGAAAATAGCAACGCCAAGCGAATATTTTGGTATTCATGCTGCCTTCACTCCCATTTATTATAGGCATTCATGTTTCTTTTGATGTATGTGTTTGTTAGTGCCATAGTGTGTGTGTGTATGTTTTTTTTTTTTTTTTTTTTTTTCTTTGTCGACATCCGACGTATAGATATGAAGACAAACTGACATCAAACTAATTTCTACTAATTTTTTAAATAGTCTGGTAGAAAATAATAATGATGAACTGAAATGTCTTATGAGATGATAAAAAAAAATAAAATAAATATGAAATGTTATTGGTATCTTTCGACGAAGATGTTTTATTCAGGTTTTCTTTTTTGATAAATTTCATTTAATAAATTATAAGGTTAATGTGTTATCGTGACTTTATTTTAATATTTTGATCTTTACATAAATTAGGATTTTTGTAGTAATTTTTATGATTGATGCCTATACATACTTTAGATAAAACATATGGCTGAATTGCTTCTACTGAATGATAAAAAACTCTTTAAAAGCGATTTTCTAACCAAGCAGATTTGAAAGCTAAACATTGAAAAATTTGCTGTTAGTGTAAATAACATTTTGTAACTCTTTCAATACAAAATTTGTTATATTTATAAAAATCTCATTTTTGCTATGTAAATTATTTGCGAAGAATATTAAAAGAAATTTTAACTTTTTTTTAAATCCAAAAAAATTGTTTTGAAAATTTGTATACATATTTGTTTCAACTTTTATTTGATGATGAGAAAACTCAAAATATAAAACAATGTTCTGTGGGATCTATTAATAGCGGGTGATTTTTTAAGAGGTTTAGAACTTAAAAACACAAAAAATTCGAAAAAATTAATGAAATATTTATTTGAATCGATAGTTTGAACCTTGCAATTTAATGTTTAAAGATAATTTCATGCAAATGTTGACCGCGGCTGCGTCTCAGGTAGCCCATCCGCTGAGTCCAATTTTGGCATACTCTTTCACACATATCGGCCGGTATCTCACGAATGAATGCATGGATGTTGGCTTCCAGTGCGTCAATCGAAGCGGGCTTGTCCCTATAGACATTAGCCTTGACATACCCCCACAAAAAATAATCTAATGGTGTCAAATCGTACGATCTAGGCGGCCAATTGACCGGCCCGAAACGTGAAATTAACTGTTCACCAAACTCGCCTCGCAATTGCGCCATTGTTTCGCGTGCTGTGTGGCATGTGGCACCGTCTTGTTGAAACCACATATCATGCAAGTCAAGAACTTCCATTTCGGGCAAAAAAAAGTTTGTTATCATCGCTCGGTAGCATTCACTATTGACAGTAACGCTGCGATTCGCATCATCTTTGAAGAAATATGGCCCAATAATGCCGCCGGCCCATAAACCGCACCAAACAGTGGCTTTTTCGGGATGCATTGGTAGCTGTTGCAATGCTTCTGGCTGATCTTCACTCCAAATGCGGCAATTATGCTTATTTACGTAGCCATTCAACCAAAAATGAGCCTCATCCCTGAACACAATTTTTCGATAAAAAAGCGGATCCTCGGCCAGCTTTCCAAGAGCCCATTCACCAAAAATTCGGCGTTGTGGTAGGTCGGCTGGCTTTAGTTCTTGCACCAGCTGTATCTTAAAAGGCTTTACGCCCAAATCCTTCCGCAAAATTTTCCACGTAGTGCTACAAAGGCCTAACTGCTGGGAACGGCGCCGAATCGACATTTCGCGGTCTTCTGTCACACTAGCTGATACGGCCGCAATATTTTCTTCACTACGCACAGTACGTAAACGTGTTGGTGGTTTAATGTCCAACAAAGTAAATTTGGTGCGAAATTTGGTCACAATCTTCCGAATAGACTGCTCAGAAGGTCGAGAATGCCGACCATAAAATGGAAGCAGCGCGCGATGAACATTTCGAACCGAGCACGAATTTTGATAGTAAAATTCAATAATTTGCAAGCGTTGTTCATTTGTAAGACGATCCATGGTTAAATTGCAAACCAAACTGAAGCTGTTTGACAGTGACACAAGGTACTAAACATACGTCAGCTGTCAAAACCAGTGTTGCCAAAACCAAACCAGCTAAAAAATCACCCTTTAGTTGCTAAGTGTTAATTTGTTCAAACTTTAGAAGAAAATGACACTTATTTTAAGGTTGGCTACGAAGCATCGAAAATTCAAAATCTCGCATAACGAAATCTCGCAATTACAAAAACCCGCTTTTCAAAATCTCGCAATAACGAAATCCCGTAAACTAAAATCTCGCCTTGAACTAGAAAATATTTTTTAGTTCCATAGATAAATTTTTGAAGACTTCACATGTCAAAAATTGAATAGGTACTTTGTGTAGCATTCTGAACACATTTCGCTTGCTTTAAAATAAAACTTAAAAATAAATAAATCTTTTTTTTTCTAAAAACAAAATTTATCTATATATTTTTTTTTTAAGTTACAGTTTTTAATTGTTAAAAATAATATTTAGCAAAAAAAAAATTGAAAAAAAAAGCTTTCGTTTTCGGGTTTTTATTTTCCATTTTTATGATTTTTATTTTCTGTGCGAAACCCAGACCAATTTGCTGCTGTGAGATTTGAATTTGCGAGATTTTGATTTGCGAGATTTTAATTTGCGACATTTTAATTGGAATTTGCGAAATTTTTCGGTGCGAGATTCTGAAAAATATGGTTTTTAATTTGTGAGAATTCGTTATTTGAGGTTTTGGTTTACGGGATACGGTTACGGTTTACGGATTACGGGGGAGCGGTACCCCTTATTTTAAGATGGTGAAAAATGTCATTAAAATCGTAGAGACCGTTTTTGAGAAATAATAAGAGTTTGTTTATTGGTTTGTTTATACACCGAACCTCTAGCTGGAATGTTTCGCTATATTTTTGTATACTGTACTCACTTCTATGAATTTTTGAAAAACTCTCAGTAACTCGATTTTTTTTTATATCCCTTGAAAGAGGGAGTCGACCGAATTTGTATGGATGGTCCCTTCGTTTTACGATACATAGGTAGATAGGTTCTACAAATATTGATGTATATAAAGTTAGCAGGACACTTTTGGAAATTTATGTTAAAAACTATCCTATCATTAGTTGCTACTTAATTGCGAATTAGTTGCGCAAAAAAAATTAATTGGGAAACTCTTTTTCAAAAAAATTTAATGGTATGTACCTCCCAAAGAACCATTTTTTTTATTTTCGATTTTCTTTAAAACGGTATTACTGATTTCAATAAATGTTTTTAAACAGAAGCTTCTAAAAAATATAAATAAAATATAAAAAATATTTTTTGGATTCAAAAAATATATATCATTTTTTTTTGAAAATCAAACCGTTTAGGTAAATATTTTTTTTTTCTCAAAAATTGCTCCTACGATTTTGATAAAACTTTTTCCGTATGCTAGAATTAGTACAATCTACTTTCATAGAATTATTTTTGTTTTTAATTTTCCCATATAATCGGCTGAACGAATTTAGATTAATTATTTTATATTAAAAAATTCAAATGAATTCAAGTTGCATATCAAAATTTTCAAAAAAAGCAATTTTTGAATTTTTAAAAAAAGTTTTGTATTATTTCTTGTGAAAACTCGATCTTGTAAAACGGGTTGACAATATTGTTTGAAAATTTTTGTAGTGTAGGGCGGGGCTAGTTGGTCCACTTTTTTATTAAAGTCTCATAACTTTTCATCTATTCTTAAACTGATAATGATCCGTAGAGAGAATGTAACTACAATGATTAAAAAAAACTTAAAATATAAAAATGAAAAAAATAAGAATGCTTCAAATGCACCAACTCCAATTAGTCCAGCTTGCCCCACTAGCGGGTGGATTTTCAAGAAATTCTAAATAAAAAAAAAAAAAATGGTTCCTTTGGAGGTACCTACCATTGATAACAATTTTTTGGAAAATGATTTCCCACTCAAAGGAGAAAAGGAAAGAAAAGCCGTTACCATTGTATATCCACTCTATAGTATTCTCATGAAACACGATTTTGTAGGTGGACGTTTGGTCGATAGGTTCGCTGTGATCGCCTTACCGAGATCCTTTAACAAAAATTAGGATTACATTTGGACGCATAGATGGCCACGAGCCTTTTTTCTTAATGAGAATACTATAGAATTTATATACAATGCCGTTACCGACTAAACAAAATAATTGATGAAGAAATAAGATTTTATTAATTTGCTAAAAAAAAAAATTTATGACAGGTTCCGTTATTTTTGGATCTTAAAAAAAAAAATAAAAAAAACGCAACACCAACAAATGCGATGGGATTTAAAAGAAAACCGACCCAGGCGTTTAGGCTATAGGCGTACTGATATCCAGACACAGACCGACACATTTTCGCCTTCACTTTCATCGTGCTAAATGTCAGGTTTGATCAAGATTTGGGTTCGATTTTGCACAAGATACCATTTTGCATACATACCTACCTGCATATACATTCAAATATTGGACGTAAAAAATCAATATTAAAAAATGGTTCCCTTACTAGTATGTTGTGCTAGGGTTTTTCTAAGAACCCCCGTTATTATTGCTTCCAAATTAAAAAAATTGTTCAAACTAATTTTGTGACAAGACAACTCATACAGGACGAAGGTTTAGTGACTTACAATTCTCAAACATTCCATGGTACATGTTGTTTGTGGGCAGGAACAGATGGGTGATTTAGAATTTTCTGCGGAAACCGAATGGCTAAGATGAGAGGCACTTTTTCAAACCAAGAGATAGTCTTGAAGGATTTTTCACTTTACTTTCGCAAGTGGCAGAAGAAACCCCAGAAAAAAACATTATTTTTCAATGTGGACATTTGGTGGATATTTATACCTTACTCATGTCGTAGAATCCCACAGTTTCGAGTCCTTTAAGTTCACTAGACCGAAGTGCTATAGAAGAAAGAACAAAAAATGAAGAAATTTTCTTTGTTTTTGCTTTCCCACGATCAAGGTGAAAAAAACATTTCCAGCACCGTACGTACAGAGAACGGGGAGGTAGGAAAAACAAGAATTTCTAAAATTAAAGACGTTTCTGGCATTGCAATGAAATCTTCGTCCTTTGACAAAATTTTATTCTCTTCGTTTTATTTTTCCTTTGATATCAAAAAATGTATAAAAGAAAAGTGAGAACGAAAAAACAAGGTTATGACTTCATTCTTAGTCTCGACATAGAGTCTTATTATCTTCATTAACGCCCCCGCATAGACTCGCTGTGCCACGCAAAAATTTCCAAAATTAATTTAATTTAATTTTGTTTTTTTAATTCATTTCTATGTCTCTGTCCCTTAATGAACTTGGAAGTTGGATAATGATGTTAATGATGAAGATGATAATGATGATAACAACCACTACTAATACATTCATCCATTTACCAGAGAATTTACAATGACACTTAAGTTTGTTTGTTCCTTTTCCCGAGAACGAGAAGGACAATTCAAGACGCTTTTTGAACATCACCATCATCATCATCATTCTACCGACAACAACAACAGCAAACAAAACAACAACGAAAAAAAAAAGAAACTCATGACATTGACATCCTTTTGACAAATAAACACAAAACGGTTAATGAACTGAAAATGAATTATTTGTCAATTTAAAATGTTATCATTGAAAAGTGTCCTTCGTCGTCGTTTTCATGTATACAAACCTAATAGCCGACCGAAAAGGATGTCTTCATAGGGTTTTCTCCGCCATGTTTTGACTTTATATTACATAAAGCGACTTCATGGATGCCCCCTAATCAACGATGGCATAATTTACGTTATTTTTTTCTTTTTTTTATTTATTTCTGCTTCAAAAACAGTATTTTTGCTCGATCTTTCTAATTCAATTTATGTGTATAGAGGATTCAAGGATCCATTTTCTGGTTCTACGCAAGGACCTTTATTACAAAGTTGTATGTTAACTTTCTTTTCGAATAATGTTCCATCCCCGCCTCCTCGATGGGTGATATTTCTTGCGTGTCCTTTCGACGAAGCTAATGAAGTTCAGTTGTTTTCACTTTGTATACACAAATACACATACACATACATACATAGCAGATGCCCTAATGTCCGTTTTCTATAGAACCAAATGATTTTCACTTTTAAATGAAACATAAATTGCAAAATTTATCGTCCAGTCTAAGACCGTTTTATTAAGCCTGTGAACCTTCTTTAGAGCTCTTATAGGGATTACTCCCTCAATTGATGGTTGTTTGTTCTGAGAAATATAGAAAATAGGACAAAAAAAAAAAACTTAAACGAAACGATTAAGTTTGTTTGAATGTTGAGTGACTTGAAGAAAAATAAAAGTTTTTTTTTAATTTTCTTTTTCTGATATTAATTTTTCCCCATTCAAGGTGGAAGTTATTAGAGTCTTGATGTTTACGGTTTAGTTAATTTTTCTTGTATAACAAGAGTGTTACTTAAGCTACTTAAAATTTATTTTCTTGTTATTCTAATAAATGGTTTGTTAGCGTCATTTTTGTTTTCAGACATCCCACAAGGGCTGTCGGCGTTTAGTTTTCAAAGGACTCTATTTTCTGTGTATTTGTTCAACCGCTTAATAAATGTATTTATAATACGTTTTGTTAAGTTTAAAATCTTAGTGCCAATAAGCGATTGATGAAGTGTCTTTTTCTAGCAATTTCACGTTTTAGTTTTGTATCCCCCTCACCACTGTAAGCTGTAACTTATAGATAACTTGAAAGCGATTCTTTTGTACGACACAGCACTATGCCTACCATAAATACGATTGAGGTTTCCTTGAATGATTTTAATCCATAACAACATTAAGAACTTAACTATTATATTCCAGCTGTCGCATCCACACTCATATAATTGATTAGGCACACCTACATTTATGGGCAACGAGAAGAGAAAAAAAAAAACCATAATCCTCACTAAGAATGGCACACCCAACAAACTTCAGATATACTTCGCTCATTTATTTTTAGATCTTAATATCGACATAACCCCAAGACACGGACGCACGAAAAATGTGTAGAAAAAATATCAAAGAGGAAGAAGAAGAAGAAAAAACATAATAATAATCCTAAAAATATATGCATTAGCAGAGAATCCCATCATATCAAAGGTCAAATGCTCACAACACATTAGAATCCCATTTGACCCATTTATCCGCATATGGACATTGATTTCAAAATGTTTCATGGAACACTAAACCTACTCTAGTCGCATTTAGCCTAAAACACATCACATGGTCTGATGATAATGAGACCGACATTAACCGACAATGGGATATAAACATATGCCAGAGCCATTTAATCTGGTAATAGTAATCCTTTAATGGAAGCGAGAAGCGATGTTCATGTTGTTGTTGTTGTTGTTAGGTTTAGTTTTTTGGGACACAGCACGACACGACTGACGACGATCTTAGGTGCGGAAGAATGAATTTCCACTTCTCATTCTAACGGCATGTTTTTGCATCTCTAAAAGCTCCGATAATGGAAGATGGAAAACATCATCATCATCAATTTTAAATGGCGCCCAACAAAAACCCAGCAAACCACCCAACAGAAATATAGAAACAGCAACAGTAGGTAGGTAAACATACCTACTATAGCTAGCACGTGTCACTTTCTTGGAGCGATTTCCGTTATCAATGTTCTGTTCTTTTTGCTTTTTTGTCCTTTAAATTCCATCCATTGCATAATGGTTTAAGTCTATCCATCTGAACTGATCTGGTCCACCCCGCGGCGAAGCTATTAAATTGATGTCAAGTTATTCATTTCGAAGGCTTTTTTACTGTTATTATTTGATGGCTTGTTGTTGGTCACGCGTCAATCAAATTTTGCCATTTTCGGGTGGCAGCATCAGTCAGAATTCTGTCCTCCGGGGCTTAGATGTGGCATGTTTTTCTCCTCTGTCAAGTGTTGCGCGGGGGAGGGGGTGTGGGAGGAGTTCTGTTTTTCGGATATAGCAAATTCTAATTTTTGAAGAATGAATATATATGAATATGCGGGGAGCAGAGTATTATAGCACACAGAGCCACCACTTTTGTGAGAACTGTCAACATGGGAAATTGAACGAGACAAGGGAGCTATGTTGTGAATGAGTGATTGCTTTTCGTTTGTCCTCTAACGCTCTGACTTTGGAATATTGTTAAAGTCTGCCGAAATAAGCCCAAGTCAATGTGTGTTTTATGCCACATATGTTGAGTTGTGTTGCTGACACTTTTGAAAAGTCTGTGAATTTGCCTCCCTTTCCACATAGTACAATCTGGTAGGTAAGGTAATCTATTTGCATGTTCGCAAATGCTTTAATTTTTTGGGACTTCTCTTATGGGTACATAAAGCTTTGTAAAAGTAATCAGTAATGTTCGGTAGTGAAGCTTGGGAAGGCATTTATTTTGCCTTTAAAAGGTTTTAAGATGATTTTTTTTTTGGCTTGGAATATCAACATCTTGTTTTGAGGATGATAAAGTTAAGTGTCAAACAAGCCCTAAAATTTATAATGGTTTAATTGTTCTTTATTTTTGAAAGTTACTTATCAAATAAGTAAAAATATGACAAACAAAATCAATGGCTCTCTTACAGATGCATCTACCTTGCGGCTTTATATTCAAATGTCAAGGTTTCAGAAGTACCAGTAATGCTCCATATTTTTTAAAGTCTCGTATATCTATATCAGAATGTTGTTTTCAATGGAGCAAATTAGTTTGAACTTTGAAGATTGATAAAATAGTTCCAAACCTAGGACTAGGTAGAAAGTGCTTTCTTTCTTTATTTGATAGAATAATCGATTGATAAAATAGCCGGAAATTGTAAATTCTGATCAGAAAAGTCGAAAAATCGTGAAACCTCGGAATTTCATATTTTCTCATATAAAAAAATACAAAAATAAATTCCTGTTTTGTTTGTCTAAGCATGACTTGGTTAAATATGAAAATATGATCCAATTTGAATAAGTTTTTTTTGTTGGATTGGTATTAAACCAGAATGAATCACAATGGAGCCGGAAATTGTAAATGCTGACCAGAAAAGTCAAAGAAATCGTGAAAACCCGAAAATTCATATTTTCTCATATACAAAAATATAGTACCTAATGTATTCCTGTTGTGTCCGTGCACGCATTACTCGGCCAAACATTATCGATTTGAAAGGAGATTCTTGTTTTGGAATCGTATTAAGCCAGACTGAATCGCAACGGAGCCGAAAATTATAAATTCTGAACGAAAAAGTAGTAAAATCGTGAAAACAATAAATATCATTTTCTCAAGTGCGAATATACGAAAATTCGATTTTGTATGGGAAGAAAAAAGTATTCTAAGTATCCTCACGAAAATGGAATTGCCAACAGATGATGCAACGCTGGCGCTGTCAGACTTACGTGTGACGTTTCAGTTGCATGTTCGATCGGTTAAAATTGACGATTGATACGAAACGGTTTTGTCTTGATATAGTGCGGTCAATGTAGTGCATTGCACATGATCAAACTTCATTCGAGAACCTTTGAACTGTTGATGGTTGCTATGTGCCACTTTTCAAGAAGGGTTACAGCTAAAGAATTTGATCACTAACGATATTAATAATTGGGACGCAAGGACGCAACGCTCACCAATGCTAGAGCTTCTGCTTTTGCTACCAAAGTTCGAACATTATTCGTCATGATAATCGCAAAATTGCTCTCTCAAGTGGCAATATCACGAAATAAAAGTGGTGATCACAAACACATTTTTGCAAATTTACAAGTTCTTGATAATATACAACTAAGGAATATTAGCATCAAATTGTGATTTGCAACGAGGCGCTGATATTGATCGAATACATGTACGGCAATCTGTTGAGTCAATTGGGAATGACCGCCCCCAATCGTTCGATGCACGGTGTATTTAATAGAGAATTGCAGCGCGACCAATATTCCGATCGGTACGTTTTGACACAAATGTCCCTCTACTAAATCTACAGCAAAAGAAGGAATACGATACACTGATGAATAAGGTTGACGACGGAAATGGTGGCATATTTTTCCTCGATACACTTGGTGGAGCAGGCAAAACATTCTTCATTGCGTTGATTTTAGCGGCAATACGATCAAGATCCAACATCGCGCTTGCAGTCGACTCTTCTGGAATAGCAGCCACTTTTTGGAAGGCGGTCGGACAGCTCATTAAGCGGTAAACTTGCCATTGAATCTTCAGATAAATGACGAACCATTATGCAACATTTCAAGAAACTCTGCGATGGCACAAGTATTGAATATATGAGTAAAATTATCATCCGAGATGAATGCAGAATGGACACTGCATTCTTTCAAATCGGTTGATCGCGAAAGAAATGATGACGAAGTGACAAACTATCCAATTGAATTTTTGAATTCATTTGATTTGCCTGGTCTACCACCGCACCATTTGCAACTCAAAGTCGGCTCTGTTATCATAATGTTGCGGAATGTGAATCTACCAAAACCATGCAATGGAACCAGGATGACGGTGAAGAAATTAATGAACAACATAGTTAAAGCCACCATAATATTAGGCAAGTTCAAAGGCGAGGAAGTTTTCATTCCAAGAATTTCCTTGATACTGACAGACTTGCCGTTCCAGTTTAAGCGAATTCAGTTTGACGTTCGACTCACATTCGCCATGACAGTCAATAAATCCCAAGGCTAATCGTTGCAAGTTTGTGGCCTTAACCTTGAATTTTCTTGCTTTTCGCACGGACGTGGCGTGTTCGCGTGTTGGAAAATCATATATGGGTCAATATTTCAAAATATTAATATTTTTCACTCCAAAGTCGACCCTCGCTCAAAAGAACTTATTTTGTTAGACGAACAATTATGTCTCTCAATAACACTATTATAACCACTTTAAAACAAGGAGTCATAACATTTGATCAAATCTAACGGTTTTTTAAGTCAGGGAAATGATACTTGTGTCAGGGGAATGACAAAAATCTATATTTACTCCGTTGATTAGATGGATATTTAATCTTGCGAATGGTTTCAGGAGTGTAAAAAAAAAGAAGAACAAATACTTACATGAAAAATAGCATCCACGACTATGTTGCACGAACTTGCTCTCATGATTCAAGAATTTTGCGAGACTAAACATTCTATAGTAATAATCGTATTTTTATGATATTTTGACCGAGAAAATGAGAAAAAATTCAAAACTACTAAAAATACTGTAAATATGTTTAAATCTAATATTATTGATCCTTCTAGAGTTACCAAAACGCAATCAATCATTATAATGAAAACTTGAAAGTCAGGGGAATGACACAAAAAATGATGTTAGGGGAATGACTCCGAAGGGTGTTTTATGAGAATTAAATTGAGGTTATTAGGTAATTAGATGTTTAATATTATTTTTCACGTAGGTCCATGTAAAAGACACACACGAGTAAAACTTTTTAATTTTTATACCACACGATTTAGTAAAAACCACGCGTTAGAGGAATGACAATTTTGTTTGACGAAAAACAAAGTCACTGCCTTAACTTGAAATAAAAAAGACAAAAAAGTTTTTTGAAACCCTTACTTCAATTTTCATAAAGAGCAATTCTGTACCGTTAAACAACAAAAAAATCAGTTTTCTATTTTGAGCCTATATATATTTTTTTTAAATTTCCATTGGTGGTACAGAAATGATCAATTTATGGGGGACACTTACTTAATAGCTCCTATTTAAAAAAAAATAAAGCAATTAAAAATCATTTAACTATTTTTTAGTAAGGATGCATATATTATTAAAAAGACTGCATCATTAGATTTTTTGTATCGTTTTTAGTTTCGTTGCAAAAATTCAGACAGTGTGGTAAGTAGGCCTGGGGACACGTCAGGGGAATGACATTTTGGGTGTTTAAATGAAGATAGCGGGTATGATATTTTTTTTTAACTTTATTTTTTCTAGAGCGAATATTAGAGCCCGTTTGTTTCAAGCCATCCAATTAATAAACTTATAATAAAATTTTGTACCTCGGTTCAAAAATGAAGGAGACTGAAATATTAATATTTTGAAATATTGACCCATATGCGTTGTTTGTTAACGCACTGGAAAACAAAACAAACAACGTTGTTTATCACAAAACATTGCATCGACCATTTTTCATGTAAATAAAATGTAATAAATCCTATTTAAAAGAATTTCATTCATTCAATAGAGAGGCTCGACTTCCGAAAGGGACAGTAATTTAATTTTTTTTTTTACAATTCCTAACTTTGTTTTTGAAGTTCAATTTCCTTATATTTTGTGTGGTAATATTAGGCAGTAACATTTAGCAAAATTTACTTCCAGCTGTATGTGAAGGTTAACAACATTATGTTAATCAGATTTTTTATCACAAAAAAAAGTTACTAGCCTCATTTCTAAATTCATATACCAACCTATACCTACCTTGGAGTTCAATGCATTGTTTATGTACCTACCTTCAAGCAAAGTATTGAAATAAGTTGGAAAGGGCTAAGTTGAAAACCTCCTTGCCTTCGATCTCTGCTAAACAAAAATACCAACCCATTAGCAAATGACTGTGCTAATGCGTGGGTGAAAATAAATTAAGATGAGAATTTGAAAAAAAGGCAAATGAGTAACGTAAATAATCTTAGAATGATAGTTATATTTGCGGCTTTTTCTTACAACGTTAATAGTATTATTTAGTTTGAAAAAAAAAATGAATTTATTTTTGTGTCATTTTGTTTTCGAAAAGTCAAATTAAGTGGCAGCCTGGAAATGGCTCGAAAAATCAACCTGTAGTTTGATGTTGACTCTAAATAATTTCTGTTTTACCTTAATTTGCTCTCAAAATGTCCACCTTAGTACATAGAATATCCACTTGGTACTTATCCGGTTTTTTTTCAATTTTAGATTGCCCAAGTACTTAATGAAGAACTAAACGAAGAAATAAATGAAGAACAAAAAAAAATAAAGTATGCAACAACAATAAATATTTTCTCAAAAAATGTAGGTCTCCGTAGACACTTGACATATAAAGATTTTCTCTATGAAGATAGGTAACACAAAATGCCATTGCCAGAGGATATGTTAACATAGCTAAGCTATATAAATAGGTACCATACAGATGTGTAAGTTTATGAACGAAGACATAGTCGCGACATCAACACACTATAAAAACATCAAACTCTAGCCGTAACGAAAAAAAAAAGAAGATATGGATGCTTACCTACCTTAAAGTCATGATGTGTTTTCACTGTAAATTACCCAAGGGCAATGTAACGTACATACCTACATATTATTATACCTTACCTAAAAGAAAATAGACAGGGCAAAGTCAGAAGGAGGAAATGATTTACTGTTAACACTTACTTACTTACAATAATAGGTATTTCTTAGAGCCTTGGCCTAATGGTTATTGTTGCCAGCTGCGAATGTTTTAATAAGATCTGCCATTTTAAATGGAATTTTGTTCTTTCAAAGTAGTTAAACCATGTTATTCCCAGTAACATTTTTCTTCTCATACATAACACTATACTAGACTTCTAAGATTCTTTGTAGATTAAAATGTACTCTATTAGTATAATACCTGGCAATTTTTTTTTCAAATCTCATAGCAAGACTAAACGATTACCTATATTTTGTTTATGGTGGAACTTTTCAAGTGTCGTCTGTTTCACTTTTCCTGCAATTAAGTATCCTTACAAAGACCCTTATAACTCTCTGCTTATATAGGGTTATGAATTTTTCACTTACATTTTCTTAAAGTTTTGTTAATTTTGATTTCTACAAGGAAAACAATTTTTTTCATTGTTTGATATTCTTATTAGGTTCTTGTTATAAAAGCTTTATTCTACACATCCTATAAAAACATTTTAGAAGAGTGTAATAGTAGCTTAATAAGACCTAAGTACTTACTTTGGAATTTAATAAGAACTTTGGTCTTATAATAAAAATGTTATGATAACAATCTAACTTACTATTAAGTTTAGCTATGAGAACTAAAAGAGTCTTATGAGAGTAGATTTGTAGATGTCAAATGCCAAGCACTGAAGAGTTTGCTAATTGTCTTATTTAAAAGAAAAAAAATTAAAAAAATTGTTTTTATTGAATAAACAACAAATAGATCTAGGTTTTGAAACTCCCGGAGACCGGAAGCTGGGGCCCTCATTATCGCCGTTCAAATAAGCCCAGTTTTATTCTACGTTAGGCAGTTATCAAACATTTAAGAAACGTGTAAACATTTTAAGGGCAAATATCAACTCTACAACAACATAAATTGCTTGTTGAACAAATGAAATTCAACAACTTTTTAAAATTTGTGTAATACGGATCAACAAGTCTAAGAGAAGTATAACAATTTTTAGCTTTGAGTTATATTGTTTGTTATCACTTTAAATGTTTAGTTGTATTGTAAATTAAGCATTTAACGCATTCAAACACAAAAATAAATAATTAAATAATTCCTTCAACAAGTGAAAGTGAGAAATTTTATAAATCCACCGTTTTTGTAACTGGAATCAACAAGAGTTCAAAAGAGAGAAAATAAATTCGTTGAAAATTGATAAATTCTGACGACGACTATGGATGCGAACTTATTCAAAGTCAACAAGTTAGAAAAAATACTACAGAAAAATATTCTCAAAAAAAATAATTGATTTTGAAAAAGAGCCACATGTGTTGTCTGTGTGTTTTGTACAAGTTGTTGATAATCATTTTGAAACACAAATCACTTTCACTCACTAATGAAAGTAAATCGCTGATTCTAGACAAAATGTCTTTTTTCCGGAAACCTTACGACTTAAAGTGTAGAATAACTTGTTCAACTAGTTCAACGAATCTAGGGAAATTTTTGCCATTGAAAGCTACTGTTACGGTTTTTATTGTGTTACAGAAATGGTCTTCACTTATTGAACAAATATTGTTGAACGAGTTATTATGTTGACTAGTTGACTCGTGTTAATGTGTTATAAAAGTCTTCTGGAGTTGCTAGAGCCTACAGCATACATCTGAGTGAGAAGATCTCCGATGGATATTCACTTACTAAAGACGCCAACAATCAGCATTCTCATCGGTCTCACGATATTATCAAATACGCCGCGAAATCACCGACCATAGGTGGACCCAGTCAACCCAATGAAAGAAGCCATAGTAAGACGATGAATGCGTATACCAAAAAAGGTGACAGAAGATGTGCATACAAAAAATGGTGCAGTGAATACTGCAAAACAAGAGCAACGAGAGAATAGATCCTACGTAGGAGACATTGCCCCAGCTCAATATAGTCGAAGAGTCTCACGATCGAAACACTCAAAAGTTTTTACCAAAACGCTAAGTAACACTGACTACTTGTTTAAAAAAACGAAAAGCAGGCTCTTTGAAATACCAGCAAAGATAACGTTGTCACCGAAACACAGAGAATAGTAAATTTATACAAGCAGTATTTTTAGCAGCTGCTGCTCAACTGGCATAATAATTAGACCAAGGGGTAGGGTATGCAGAGAATTCACTTACAGCCAGTAAAGAAAGACTAAGTTCTACAAACTATACAAGAATTCAGCGGCCTAGCTGTTAAAAATTTTCAGAAAAGCAAGGCCACTGACTTCAATGGCTTTAAATATTAAAAGGATGTGATAAACGGGTACAAAAATCAAATTACCAAACAAGTATGGGTGCAAAAATATCGTGCCAAATGACTGGATTATCATGTTTCAACCTTATTTCTTGCAAGAACTATGGTGGGTGTTGGCATATCCCTCTGTCTTATGCCGCATTCAAAATTCTATCCAACAATTTAGGTCTCTATATCAATTCCAGAATCTCTCTGAACCAAATCCTGAAAATATTACGTATTTTAAATCGAGATTCACCATCTTTTAATTTAAGACCACAAATGGCAGCATTCATCATCAAAAGCTTATAATGGTGGCTTGCGAACTCAGGACTTCGAGGAAGAGAACTACTTATCAGTTCAACAATGAGCAGCTATTGAAAAGCTCTTGTAAATTCGTCAATCTCGTTCTGAAGTAGAGTGGGTGCAGGTGCAGGCATTAATATGGAATTCAAAATATCTATGCCACTTCTAAAGTAAACAATCAAACGATAAGGCATCATCGGCGACTCCCAACGTGTCCCGTAATAGAGCTATTCACGGCGGCGGCTTGGTGATTGGACAAGGAGTTTAACTTGTTGATCTTTAGGAAAATGAGAGTAAGAGCAATTACATATAACATATGTATATGACGCCACAAAACACCAGTTTTGATACAAACAACTTAAAGGAAGTTAAAGAGTTAATTAACCTCCGAGTAAACATCAGCAATTCCATGCGAGTTACTCCTTACTGCAGATTTGGCGAAGAATTACCCTCAAAAAATTCTAGTAGTTCAGTTTGGGGAAACAAATATGTCCTAGAAAAACAGAGTACAATTTTTGCAGAATCAAAACACTTATCCTGCCCTGCTTATCCTGTTTTACGGAAAAAGTGTTGGATGGTTTGCAGAAGGAGGGAACCAATATTGGACTCTTTCAAAAAAATTCTTCCTCAGGTATTTGGTCCGTCTGGTGTGTAAGGATATGAGAAGATATAACCGCGAACTCTATCATAACTTGTTGGGTTTGGGTACGTGGGTATGAAGGTGTCCAAAAGTCAAAACACGTTGACTACATTGGATCGGCCACATCGATCTCCATCACAAAGTCGTGCCACCGAATCTCAGTTAAAAGGTTCAAAACGAAAAAAGAACACAAAACCCATAATTTAAAAAGCAAGCGATCGCTGATGCTAAAACACTTGGTCTCGATAACTGGAAGCAGTGTGGTCAGGATCATAGAGGATTGAAAGCCACTAACGCCGCACCGTATCTCAGACAGCAATCCTGCATGGAGAAAGGGTGCTCTAATACTTAGGTCTGAATTCATCTTAATCTTGACTACAACTTTTATATCTGTGTAGTTGTGCTTGTCCATTCACTTGAGTCTCTTAACGGAAACATTTTCGATTCTCGTTAGTAAATTAGACCGAAAAAATGCCTTCAATGCCTTCTGCTTGATTTGTTAAATTTTCAAAACATCGAAATTTTCGCAAAAAACAACAAAGTTGGCAATAGTTTTTTATTTCATACCCTTTTGTCCCTTGGGCCTGGCATTAACCATACTCACACGTTATATAGCTTCTGTAAACTTGCACTATTGTTACTACCGCTGCTATACTGCTGGCTGCTGTTCTGGCTGTTTCTTTGCACCTACTCCAGTTTATTGTTATTGTTTGGGGTTGTTGAATGTGTCTACTCAAGAAAGTGGCAGCTTTTACAGGTGCACAGTAAGCGCAAACACACTGATTCTTATACTCACCTCCACTCCTTCCGAATAAAGCGAGAGCTGAGCACATCAAGATGCAAACACAATGAAAAAAGTCCACACAATACAATTTCGTTGCATTTGCTTAGTTTATTTTTTTTGTTGTAAGTCCATTTTTTAATGCCGATTTTTTTTTCCACTTCTGATGTTGTTTTATTTTTTTTTTATTTTGAGGCGAACAAACTACCGCCAAGCCTCAAACTCAGGTGATGGTAAGAGGTGTGGTGGGTGTTGATGTGCATGTGGATATTGTGTTAGTCCTTTTCTTAAATTGCACTTGCATTAGAAGATGATTGCAGCTACTATAGATAGAATGTATATAGAATGTACAATTGCAGCAGCAACAGTCTGATGTGTAATGGAATGTATTTATCATAATAGAGTGGGCTGAATATGAGGAGTGGATTATGATGGGTGTACCCTAATGGAATTCACATGGAATCAAGTGCATTTTATATAAACTAAGTGAATTTAAAAGAGTATTCTGTTCGGTAATGGAGTGTTGTTAAGCATGTATAGGTGATTTACAGTGATTTGTAAATAATGGAATATTCAAATAATAATAAAAAAAAAAAAATAATAATAATCCAAGCGTCTAGGTTCATGCATAGATAGCGCATAATAAAATATTATCTTCTTTCGAATTGAGACAAATTTTTGTAATTAATGGCTCTTGTTTTAATTAAATGAAATTATGACAGAAAAAGGACTAAGAACAATAAATCGATATCCGATTGTGAAGGTCAATAAATGATGGCAAAAACCCAATAATTCAGACGTATTGGACTTTGGCTTCTTCACAACAAGAAATGATTGTAGAGTTTAAGATTTTGTGGCTTTGATGATTGTCCTGGAGTGGTCTTAAGGTCCATTATTGATTATATTTATTTTGTGAGTTGCATATATTTTGACTATTTATGTATATTTGTAAGGCTTACTTGACTAAAATTGCCAGGTTTCCACAGTCTGAGAACTTGACGTTACTAAATTATAGTTGAACATTGCAGGTTCTGTTATTTATAAACATAACTCGATTTCCAAAAACAAATATTTAAAAAATAAGAACGAAATTTAAAAATTGGCCTCGAAGAGATTAAAGGCCTAATTATTACCTTTGAAATGATATATATATTATGTATGTATACTCATCTCCTGTTTTCCACAAGCAAGGGAATCCATTTGGAAGTCCTTAGTGATTTTTACAAAACCCGTCACTGGATTTTTGAATTAAAAAAAAAGAAAACAAAATCAAAAATGTAGCTTAAATATTTTGGAGCCAAAATGTCATTCTTTCAAATGCAATTTAAATTTTGACAGTACATGGTTCCGTAGCTGGGATCCTTGGGAATCCATTTTGCCAATTTTTCATTTTTCTCAAGAATTCGTCCGGAGGCCTTTTGATTACAGTCCGAAGTAGCCAGGAATTGAAAAAAAAAAAAAAAAAATACATAGATCATAAGTCCATTTTGGATGTGATCCGCTTTTGACGATACGGAAATCTACTATGACATTTGCTTGAGTGGCCTTCCGACAATTATAGTTCTAATAGGCTTTAAAAAATTGGAGTCTCACAATATTCTCTCGCTTGGTATGGGTACTTGCTATTCGAAGTTAGAGCTCATCTATACTTTCTTTAGCTCATAGGTATTACAAACAGAGTGTTACTTATAAAGGGTGCCCCAATAAGAGTGCATTTTTTAGATTTTGTGTATGTTTTTTTTTTCATGCAAGTGGCAGCTCTGAAACTCAACAGCACTTTAAAATGGAGTGCTATGCAAGAGAAAACGTTGCACAGCAAGTTGGTTGAGGTTGTTTTCCACTTGTCTTTGCCACCTGTTGTGGTCTTCTCCCGCTTCGTACACCATCAAGGTTGGATTCGAAGATTCGTCGTGCTGATACCTTGCTGTCCATACGCTTCACATGTCCCAACCATCCCAATCGTTGTATTTTTAGCTTATTGACAAGGTCAACTTCGCTGTTTAGCCCGGAAAGCTCATCTTTGAATCTTCTTCTCCAGACTTCTTCGAAACACACAGGACAATAAATCACTCAAAGAATCTTCCTCTCAAAGCAGCCAAGAAAAGTTTTATCAGATTCTTTCAGGGTCCATGCTTGTGCCCCATGCCCATACAGCAGGGCAGCGATGACAACGGTTGATTGGTGCTCTTACAGACTTTGACGAAGCTCGCCGCTTCTCTTATATCGTCATCCTTCGCAAGTTTGGATCCCGAGGTAAGACATGGCTTGTATAATTCGTCTCCATCCATGATGTCATATGCGACTTTAAAATCGATAAAGAGTGTGTACCGATCTGGAATTTCTGGATATTTTTCCAAAATCTGTCGGAGGGTGAACATATTTGATTGATTAATGACTTGCCTGACTGAAACCCACACTGATAAGGAGGGGCCGCTCAGATCGTTGACAAAAGGTTTTATGTGATCAGACAGCATAGCCAGCAAGATTATGTACGCGACGTTTAGCAGACCTAGTCCCTGTATTTGGAAGAAGTCAGAGCACCCCCTTCTTTGTGGATGTGGCACACTATGCCAAGGTTCGATTTAAGTTTGGAAATCGCAAGTCGTACTTCATGAAGATCGGGTGGACGAAAATTCTGGCCATAATCATTCAAGTTGAATGGAATGTTTTTCCTAGTAGCGGAATGTTTGCTATCTTCGCCGTTAAGCAATCTAGAAAAGTGTTACTTCAATATTCTTAGCACTGACAGTGTATATACTGCAATGTTCCCGTTCTCCTCTCGAAAGGTTTCCGTGTTGGCCTTGTAGGCTTCGCTATATCGTTTCACACTTCGGTATAACTTACAGACATCACCCCTGCGCCGCCGCCGGTACAATCCTCAATAACCCCCTTCCACTTTTCATGGTCTCTCTTTTTCTTTCTGAAAATTCGGCGCTCCCTCCATCGAAAGCATTGTTTGGAAGGCCTCATTCTTAACTGAAATGCGCCAGCCGTCACTCTTTATCGAACCCGGAGCTTGGCTGTGGTCGCCTAGTGAAAGAGAGCACATCAGTGGCGGCACTTCTGATAGCTTGTTGACAATGTCTCCACTGGTATTCTGTACTTGAAGCTGGTGGGGGGCTTTTGCTGATAGAGAGACGTGGTTGGCAAACGTTCTGACGGTCTCTTGCGATTTTAGATTTTTGACATTTAATCTTTTCACAGCATCTGTCCGGCGTTGTGACGTAAATTTAGAATGACGCTTGTCTAATTTTGAACCTGCTATTTTTCTCTTAGTGGAGAAACCTCTTACAACCTTGGAGACCATAGGTAAAATATTTGGTTTGCGTGATAAAGCTATGACAGTTATATATTGGTGGACTTGGACCATCCATGCCCATACTATTTTCAGTTAGAAACGTTGTCTGGCGTTGTGCAAAATCTTCTGGCTTTAATGACTAGAAATTCTAATCTTCTTGGATTATATAGTTCACAGCGTTTTTTTGTTAAGAAATCCATGTAAAATTGCGTATGTCGAAGGCCCTTACCAATCACTGATGAGTCCAAGTCAAATCACTGGGACAAACCCCAATTTTCGCTACTTATTTTGAATCAAAATTGTTCAACTACCAAATGGCTCATTTCATACCTATTCATTTTTCTCCAGTTTTTCTTTGTCATACCTATTACTGTAGGCTGTAGGTTCCTACTTCCTATACAAAAATTAATCATCCACCAACATTTTAATTGAAGCATAAAATACAAAATTGCAAATAAAAATCCTCCAAGCTTGGTTGAATGTCAAACTTCTGCACGTTAAAAGGTATAGGTACCTAGCTGCAGAAGCCATCCTTTTTAACTACTCTGATGCCATTCATTTAACTACGTGCAAATTGTAGCAGAATATAAAAAAAATCTTATGTGCACACATAAGGCATAGCTATTCGCTCACAGCAAGAGCACCAGCGAGGTAAAAAGCCAATACAGAAAAAAAAAAAAAACTTTTGATTCCTGAACCGCCTCCATATTCTCTCATCAATGCGTCGCCATCATCGCCTGCATACAAGGGACGATATCCTTTTACCTCATCGTCAGGTATGTTTTCATTCTTTTTTTTTTGTTGCAGGTATGTTATGCCTATTGTGTCCTCTTGTATTTTTTGTTTTTATTCTTTTTCCCTGACTTGCACATCCATCCTCGCCCACAACCCTCCCGGTTAATGTAAAATTAAAATACAGAAAACCTTTAAGGACGGGCAGCTTGCAACAGCAATCCCAATACCATTCAAGTTACACCAACAAAAAATGAGCCCCAAACGTAATCAACTTTAACAAATAAATCACCGTCCGGCGGCAGCGCGCCAACAACTACTATACAGTCTCCCACGATCTCATCCAATATTATGCTCGTGGTATAGTTGTTGTAGCCTCGCGTGGCACGGCTGCATGTCAGTTCTCAGTTGTTCATCGACGATTTACAGAAACGACTTTCACCGGCAGCCTAGTGTCTCCTTCCTTTCTGTTCCTTCAGCTGCTCTTTCTCCTTCATCCATATACATGGACGGACTTCCACTTGCAACTTTTTTTTTTGTTGCCAGAAAATCATATAGCAAGGTAGGTATTGTTAAACTCCTTCATCAACTCTCCATCAACCTTCTCATCCTCCTACAACAATACTGCTCGTATAGTGTGGCGGTTATATCAGTTCCCCGGGGGTTTTTTAATTTTTTCGGAAAATAATTTCCCATCCAGAGGCTTAAAATTTTGCTCCATGCCACACGTCCGAAGCCAAATGCCAAGCGTGGTGAATCAAGGAACAAGGAGGTTGCAACTTGCAACAAGAAACAAAAAGCAAAAACACTGAGAATCTGGAGGAAAAAAAATACACTCGGTGTAATAATACGACCACCAGGTAATCGACATGAAACGGGAATGCAACATGCAATCGACCGGAAAATGTCCCAATGGGACACTGTCGCAGTCGCTATATAGCATGCGGCTCGGCCGGAACGTCCGTAGCCACTGCCGCCACTTTGTCTGCATACATATACGTGATACAACCATCAGCCGTGTATAGCCGCCGACCGACACACAGACATCCAAAAGAGACAGACAGACGGACGTGTGCCTGATGTGTGCATAGATAACGAACTCGCGGAATTTTGTAGCTGTTCTGGTTCTCCCCCTTTTAGGAGCGCTGATTTTTGCTATGGGTCGATTATGTAAAGGTGTGCTGTACGGTGTAGTCGACCATGAGGAGGATGCAATGCAATATCAAAATATTTTCATTTTTTATTGTTCGGTAAAATTTTCTGGATGATGTGGATGAATTCATAAAATTGCGTTTAATAAAGCTTTTTGTGTCAGGAACTACGTATGATGAGATATTGCTTAAAAATATAAAATTTAAAAAAAAACCACTTGTAATGAAGCTGTCGATGTGTATGGGCATGTTTGAATGCTCAATTTCCGCAATATTTTTTTGCCAGCACAATAGGCTCCCACTAAGAAAATTCGATGACATTTCAGATACAATATTATATCAGCTACCGGAAGTGGGAGCTAACTAACCGCTTGCTGGACATTGTGGGAAATGGAGCTCACAATAGGTCACTCGATCTTTTTCCTCTAGCCTGATCAGAACTGGTACAAAATTCCGAAATCCAAAATCTTGAATAATAAAATTTCGCATTTTTAAAACATCTTGAAAATTGAAATCTCGCCAATTAATAACTTATAATCTCGCAATTAAAAAATCTCACTTTAAAGAATCTTGCATTATCAACCGAAATCTCGCATATCAAAATTTCGCAAATCAAAACTTCGTAAATTCTAATCTCACAGTGACATCGCAAGGAACTCGTTTTATTTTGCAAAAGCTTGGAAATCTTACAAAATGTAATTACATTTGCACTATCTGTCGCAAGATTTGAATTTGCGAAATTTTGATTAAAATTGTTTTTTTTTTTTTCAATTTTTGTTATTGCAAGTTTGTTAAAAGCGAAATTTTGTAAATGCGGGGTTATGGGAAATGAGATTATATGATGCGAGTTCTAAAATACGAGATTTTAGAAGATTTCATATCCATGTGGGAGCGGTACAAGATCCCGCAAACCAAAATCTAGAGGAACAAACTCTCGCATTAAAAAAAAGTCGCAAAAAATCACATCTTGCAAACTTATAATCCTGCTCTTAATAATTTTGCAATCATGAAATCTCGCTTTTAACAATCTTGCATTCAAAACTCGCACCAAAAAATTCCGCAAATCTCAACTATCTTGCAATTTTATATCTCATTTCGCACATCAAAATTTCACAAATTCAAATCTTATAAACATCGCTCTTAGTTGCGCACTGAAAACAAAAGAAACTCAAAAACCAAACATTTTTCTTTCGCTTTTATTGTTTTCCAAAAAGTAGTTTTTTACAATTTAAAATTTTACCGATATTAAAACTGAATAGAATATACAATAAATTTCTATGTTCTCTATTTTGTTTTTTGCAACCAAGAAGCAACTCTCGATTTATTTTGCAGAAAATAGCAAACCTCGCAAAATTGAATTGCAATGAAACAAGTAATTTTTTTTGATCAAATGCAATTAAATTTTGCGATATTTTAATTTGCGAGTTTGTAGCTTTGTGGGATTTTGTAATTGCAAAATTATTAAAAAGGGTTTTTTAATAGCGAGAATATATAAATTGAGAATTTGTAATTGTGAGATTTCACAATTCGAAATTTTGAATTTGAAATTTTGCACAAGAAAACCAAAATCTCGAATAATGAAACCTCGCATTTTTTTAAATCTGAAAAAACTTCGCAAATTAATAATCCTGCTTTTCATAATCTCGCAATTTCAAAATCTTGCTTTTAAAACACTCTCTATATGTTGCACTGAAAAATCTCACAAATGCAAAAACTCACAAACTAAAATCTCGCAAATTAAAATTTCCCAAAACTTAACTGCATTGCAACAAATCATTTTTCTTAAATTAAAATCTCGCAAGAGGTTCTTTAGTTCAAGATTTTAGTTTGCGGGATTTTGTAATTTAAAGATTTCGTAATACGAGATTTTGATTCTGAGATTTTAACACCCAAACCAAAAATGACAATTTTTGTAAAATCAATTCAATTTTCACATTCTAAATCAAAAAATTGATGAAATATTTCAGAATTTTAAAGAAATACGAATTGATGTACATTAAGTATTTTAAGACGAAGGCTTACGACTAATTAATGATTTTCTCAAAGATGAATGAAGGTATTTGTAAGATTCAAAAAGAATATCGAAGTAAAATGTTCATACTTCAGAATTACCATAAATATTAATTCGAAAAAAATAACCTCAAGAAATAATTTTACCACAAACTAGCATCAACACGCATTTAAAAAAAAATTAATTCGAATATCTCAAAAACGTGACGTGCAAGAGCAATACCAATAGTAGGGGAGCCCACGATGCTAAATGTGGATTTACTCGAGCGTCGTTGGGACCTAATGGATTTTGAAAATTTGATGATGGAGAGAAAAAAATGTTAGCAATGTAAACCGTTTCATCGGTGGGGGGAGCATCTACAGGTGTTCAAAAATGTTAAAAAAAACAGTCACGTGGACATATTCGAGCGCGTCAGATATTGATAGTGTATATGGCCTGGATCTTTCTAATAACGGTGGTATGTTAATCTGCCGGTTTGCGTGGCAGTAATTTACAATTTTCTTAAAAACTAGAAGACATAGAAGCTTCCGGTTTTTTGTGTTCGATTCAAAATTAATACAAGCATTGACCACAAAAAGAAAATTTAGTTTTTTATTCCACAAAATATTGAGAAAAATTGATCCAAACATTTTTTTTGCGTTTTTTTTATAAAATCTTTGAGTTTAAATGCAAATATTTTGAAAACTATTAGCACAAATAATATAATTTAAATGTAGGATTAAAGAACAGATTTCAAGCTTTTAAAGCTGTTATTTTTTGCATTCTAAGTATTGTCGTTGATTTTTAATATTTATTTTTCCACTTAAGTCGTTTTTTTCGAAAATCACCTCTACCTCCAAACCGGGACGAGAAAAATGGCAAATTATACTTTTCCCGTTATTCTAGAATTAGTTGCTTCACAATAAAAAAAAATCAACCGCGCTCGAGAATGTCCAGGTGACAATTTTTTTTTGCAAGATTGTAACCCTCCCACTACCTTAGGTCACACTCAAATTGTCAGATTATTGAAATACACACTTTTCAGCATGTAATTAACCTACCCTATCTTAATCTGACGCGCTCGAGTATTTCGAGCTATCGATGTTTTTTTACTAATCTGACAACCTGCCTTAGGCGCCCGGCCCTACATAGAGGACTGATATATGGTGGAGGTACTAAGCAGGGTGCAAGGTACCCCCCCTTATACTAATCTGACGCGCTCGAGTAAATCCCGAAATCCCTTAGTGGGCTCCCCTACTACAAGGCCATATTCGAACTCAGCGCATCAAAAAATATCAAAAAATTATATTTTCGTTCATGTTAAAGACAAAAATTCAAATTTTGTCATGCAAAGTAGTAAATTAGTGTTTTCGGGTAGATTTTCGGAAACAGTAAAAATACGTAAATTTTCAACTAGGTTTTCGTAGAAAAAAACCTACAAAAAGATTTGTTAGAAATCGTTTTTAATTATAACAATTGTACTTTGATGTAATTCACGAATAATGATAGTTTTCGAGCCATATGTAAAAAAAACTCCATGTTGCGTCACGAAATTTTAGTCGCAGTCCTCAGATTCAGATTTAGCAGCCCCGAAAACAAAAGCAGGGATCAAATCAAAACTACCCCACAATTTGTTCGCCAAGAGCCCTTTTGCGTACAAATTGACTGGACTAATATCTATCATCTATCTTCTAAATTAATGTCATTCATTTCTCTTATTGAAATCAATTTTTTTGTACAAAATTCAATAATTGCTAGATTATTAATAGCCGAATTTTGTAATTTCGAGAATATGAGATGGGAGATTTTGTAACTGTGAGATTTTTGAATGCGAAATTTCGAATAACGATAACTTGCATTTTTTTTTTAAATTTCGCAAGTTAATGCCAGTTTTTCATAATCTTGCAATTAAAAAATCTCCTTTTGAATTTATCTTAAAATATCAATTAAGGAGGGACGCCAGAAAATTGATTTTAATGAAAAAAAAAAAAATATATATAACCAAAAATAGTGCTCGTTACTCGTTAGGAAATGTTGCACGTCATTAGCGATAGTAGGTACTCCTGCACTCCTTCGCTTTGTTTTAAATCAATTTTAAACCACATACGTTTCTATTGCTGCTTTGGAAATTTGTTCGGGAGAAAAGTAAATTCCCTTATAGTATTTTTTGTATAATAACATTCTACCGATAACCGCAAATCAATTATAGTAATTTTATTTCAAAACGTTTGACTTTTTATTCCTCTTCTAAAAATAAAGGATTGGCAACGTAATAACTAATTCTTTCGAAAGGTTAAATTCTCCTCTAATCTATGTTAAAATTTTCATTAAAATTTGTTAAATTTAATTTAAGTATCAATCGACTTACTGAAAAAAAAAAATAAAACACGCCAATTATAAAATAAAATGTAATTATTGAAATATACCTAAACTCAATTTCACGCTACTTTTTTAAAGCATCCAGTTATTCGTGTCAAGTGATATGATAAATAAACTAGATTTTCCATAATAAACAAAACAAAACCCCAAATAATTCAAAAATCCTTTTTTTCCTCTATGTATTTTAACAAGAAACAAAAAAAAAAAAATCATATTTAATTCTCTTATTAAAGTGGGCAGTTTCAGTAATAAAATGTTCACTTAATTATATCTGTTCTGTGTGGGTGTGCCATTTTTATAATTTGTATTATGTACGTACATCCTTTTGCATATAGTGATTCCCAAAAAAACTTCCACTCTTATTGCTCAAAAATGAGCAATTATTAAATAATTTATTATTTTAATGCGTTTTTATGGACATTTTTAATGAGTGGTGTTGGCTGAATCAAACCAAAAAAAATATTAAATTAGAATAATAATTGTATAATTATAATTCAGTCTTCTTTCTATTTTAGTTTTATTTAACAACATTTTTTCTTCTTTTTCCATTTCAGGTAAGGCTAAGTACCTACAATAATTAATGATGTGATATTTTATTTTGAAGTATCTTGGAGCACGTATGTATTCAATATTAAATTATTTTATTTCTGGGAAATAAAATTTCCGAAAAATAAAAGAATTTGTATTTAATTTTTTATATTTTACATAATTTAAAATTCAAATAAATGAATATCTTATAGAACATGTAATTCCTTGTGATTCTAATAGTTTAAGTATCTTTATACATCGTCGGATTTCTGTCAAAACCTCGTAAGTCTGTTTAAAAAATTTTGAAAACACAAAACAACCGATTTAAAAAGTAACAAAATGGAATTCTTAGTCGTAAAAGGATTTAAAACTGGTTGAATGATAGAGTTACGAGACATTAATATTTGAATTCAGTTATTTGTTTTGGCCTGAAATGCATTAAAATGGCATTTTAAGACTTACGAGCTTTTGACAGAAAGCCAACGGTGAAAGTTTTTATACAGTAATAGATATTGTAGGTATGTTTGTCTATTAAATTAAAATGTGTATTAAAATCGTAATCTGTAATTTTGTGTTTTACTATTTTTAATTATGTAAGCGGAACGCATGGGTTTTATTACTCAATTCAAACCAAAAAGCAAAGGATACCATTTTTTTTGTAATGAAAACCTCAAAGAGATTTGAAATGAATTGAAGAGATTAAAAAATAAAACATACAAATAAAAGCTTTTTATACAAAATTATCTAACCTAACTATTATATTATCATTGGAGTTATTTCGCCTTATAGACCTGTCAATATAATCTCTGGACTAATCTCTAATTCAATTGAAATGTATAAAAACCTTTACAAAAAAAAAATGAAGCAAAATCTCTGTACTTGTAACCACGTATAATCCTCGGTATATATTTTTGTGGTTATAGACAAACACAAAAACGGTTTTATGCACCCCAATTTTATTTGTTTCGTTAATCGAAAATATTTGACATAAAATCCGTAAATACTCGTAGATTAGGTAATAAAGTCTAATACATTTTAATTTATATAAACAAATATAAAGCTCCATTTATTTGATTGTAATCTGTATATAATGTTATGTACTTGTATATATTATATTAATTTATAATAGTAGGTATTAATGGTTCAAATGTTTTTATCTGGTTTCTGTATCTCTTAATTCCAATGTAATATGTAACTTTTTGAAAAAATTATATTAGTGTGGGAGTTTCAAGTTAAAAAAATTAAGTGAATTAAACTTCTTAAAGTTTTATTAGAAAACTTTAAAACTGTAGACTAGGACAAATATCATGAAAAATTTACAACCTAATATTGAGATATATAAATGGTATCGTAGCTTATTAAAGCTAATTATGTCCACTGAATTTTTTGATTACGTGACACCTCGTCTTTGAATTAAGTAGATTTTTTGTCCCGAGTTTTATGGATCAGTATTGTGTTTATCCGCGACAGAGGTATAGGCTTAAGACAGTATAGTAAGAAATATTTAATTTCGAAAGTAATGATAAAATTCAACACAAATATTAGAAAATTAGAAGTAAAATTAGACGAAATTAAAAAAAAAGAAATACGTATATTTTTCCTTATGGTTCTAGAGAAGCTTTATTACCAAGTTGTAGTTTTACAAGGACGTCTATAAGTAGAAAACTCAAAATGATATAGTACACGCTCCATAAAATGAAGTATTAAAAACCACGCCTGTTCACTCTTTCGAGATTGTTCACTTTTTCGAGCGAGAGTTTCAATAGGCTTTTTAGTGGTGAATTTGATCCAAAACACACATTTTGTTCGTTGTGAATGTTTAAACACTTATTTGCATTAAACAAAGTTTTTTTTTTCAGGTTAAAAAAAAACTGAAACAATTCCTCAGGGTTCTCAAATAATCTTAATTGCTTGCGAGACATTTTCACACAAAATACATTTTTATATTAAACTAGCTGCCCCGGCCCGGCCCGGCTCCGCCTGGGTAGACAAAAATTTCGAGAACAAATTAACAAAACAAAATTTTAATGATGTGTCCTCGATTAATCGAATTCCGGATAATCGAGATTCGACTATATTTTTGTTTTTACTTTGTTAGAACCAAATTTCATGATTGATTGATTTCTTTTCAATCTCAACTGATTTATTTTTTACATAAAACAGATACCCAGGTGTACTTCTGCACCTTTTTGGCAAAACGCAAGACCGAATTAAAAAAAAAATCACCCAAAACACTCTAAATACCAAAGATTACCTGAAAAGAATCATCCAAATAGGTCAAGCAATTTTTGAAATAAGGCGTGACAAAGGGAAATATGGATTCATTTTTATGTAGGTATAGAATTAGTTTTAGGGCTCAAAATTTCAAAAAATTTAAATTCCAGCTGAACCCCGTTTCGGATGAAAACTATTTTTCACTGCAAAATCATTATTACAGCCAAATTTCTTCTGAAAAATACTGAGAGAAAAGTATATTTCACAACACCAAATCTCGGCCCCACTGTGCGCCGCCGCCGTTATGCTCTTGAGTCCTATAAAGTGCAAGGAAATTTATTTTAACAAAATGAAGATCAGCTTTGGATTTTTCGTAGTCCATTTATTCAAGTCGTGTTGATAGAAGTATGAAGGGAATAATATTGGTACAACAAACAGACTCTTTTCATTACTATTGCTGACGAAGTTTAGTAAAGGCTAATCTTCATAAAACATTTTTAATTTAATTTTTCGACATAATTTTTCCGGAATTTCACTGTTTTTCTTATGTTTTAAAGATACCCTTTTTTACATTTTTACCATTTAAAGTACCCTAGGATATTCCACTACATGTACGTAAAGTCTCGTCAGAATCGTTTTGAAGATTATTGTATTCAAACAGACAAACAGACAAAATTTTTAAAAATAATACACTTATTTTTCCTAGCAAATAAACCACCACCTGAGCAACTTTTAATTATTTTCATATTAAAGACAAACACTCCAATTTAATTATTATTTAAATAAAACCTGGCAGCGTTTCAATAGCATTATTGCATTTTAAAAGTGCATTATTGTGGTTTAAGGACGTTCATAAGGCTGCAAGGTTGATGGCATATAGTTTGAACAATTAAAAAGTGTAAGGTAGGTATAAACACTTATTTTGTTGCATCTTAAAAATACATTGTGGTTGTCAAACGGCCGTGGTTTCGCTGCCTAATTGGTGGCATGTAGTTTTAACAGATCCGAACAGTACGTTCACAAAATTTTTAACAGTTAAGACATTTTATCAAAATGTTCACCATTACTCAGACTATAATTATTGTTTTAATTTAATTTTCTGACACTTTTAAAATTGATTATTTCTACTTGTTTATAATCATTTCCTGAATTATTTTTTTTTCGAAATATTTTTTCCATAATTTCATTCTTTTTCTAATATTTTAAAGATACCATTAACATTTTTACATTTAAAAGTAGCCCAAGTTACTCCCAGAGTTGTACGCTACATGTACGTAAAATCCCATTACAACCTGTTCTGCTGATTTCAAGGTTACCGCGGACAAACAGACAGACAGACAAAATTTTTTTAAATGATGCAGTTATGTTTCATAGCAAGTAAACAACCACCTAAGCTCAAAAACTTGAAATTATTTCAATATTAACGACAGACACTCCAATTTTATTTATATGTATAGATAGATGTATAGATTTTGTGTGTTCACTAGGGTGGGCCGAAAAACCAATATTCTCGATTTTCAAATCACAATAGCGCGGAAAAGTTGCGGGTTGGGCATACTATGAAGGGGTAAAGAAAAAAAAATTAAATTAATTTATATCTTCCGATCACGCATGAGCCCTTTAGTTTGGCGAAATCAGCAAAAAATCAAATTTTTTCGATAATTATTTTTTGCTTTTGCAAAAATTCGATTTTGAGAGAAATAAATAAGTTTGAAAATTTGAGAGGAGTATACTCGTACAACAAACATGGTGAACAAATTTTTGTTAGAGGGAAATTCGACTTAGGGGGAGTTCGACTAAGAGGGTATCGACTGTAGTCACATGAAATTGGTAGCCAATTAAATTATCTACAAGATTGATTGTGAAAAATTTTTCCCTTAACTTGACTTGTTAAGGAGTTATTGTGCTGTAAAGAGGGAAGAAACTGAAAATCTTACAAAATACGTAATTTTAGCCTTTTTTGGGAGCCCCATAGTGCCGTTTGTCTTTGTAGTGGTTATACAAAAATACATCCTAGATCATATTTGTGGGAAATTTTATTGTCTACAGATATTCCTTATGTATTTTTCCGTAAAAATAAACCGGAAAGAAGTTAGAAGCAAAAAACTGAAAAAAGTGCCGATTTTTTGTAGTTTTTTTCCGGATTTTGAAGGAGGCGGAGGGGGCGTGGTTGTGGGAATTTGGAATTTTCATCTACCAACCATACCATATAACATATCAAAAATTTAGAACTACCCGACCTTTTGTAGGGTAAAACCTCTCTATTTACTGGACTACTTATTACGATAGTCGTTTTACTGAAACGCCAGAAAAGCGACAAGGCTCCAGAAACGACAATATTGGTGTTTGAATCAAACTAAAAGTTAAGCGTTCTATCCGCTCTTCACTATATTCTCACCACTTTTACGGTTGTTTTTTTTTTTAACTGAAACGTCAAATGTCGCTTTTAGAGCCATGTCGTTTTACTGGCGTTTTAGTAAAACGACTATTGTAATAAGGGTGATTACCTTTCAAACTGAAAAAGAATATTTCAAATGGGATACATTCACCCTATACAAAATTTTGGTTCTAAAGCTATCCTTTGAGTATAACGCTTTCAAATACATAAAGATAATTGGACCTGTGGACTCAGAGATTATTCCGAACAAAAACAACAAATTGACAAACAACAAAATTGACTAAAATTACACTAAAAATTCAGCTGTTTTTCTCCCACACCCATCTTGGACTTTATAAAATTTCCTGTATCAAAAATTGATTCATATTCATATTCGTGGAGGACCAGGGCCTGGTGACTTACAACTCTCACTCTCAACCATTTCTATGTGCGTGTTTTTGGCAGGAATGGAGAGGACCTACAATTTTTTGCCGAGTCCGAAAGGCTAGATGAGAAGCACTTACTCATGAGTCATGATGAGTATACACTGTAGGATTTGTCAGTTCCTCACAACTTTTCTAGCCGATTCATATTAGGTTAACTAAACCAGCCATTTTGTATGGGTTGGTATAAAACCCGGGTCTTCTGGTATTGGAATCCAAGATAGTTGATATGCGACTGTATACTTTTATTTTTTTCTTTGATTCTATTTTTCAAAAAAAAAAAAAAACATAAAAATTGTTTTCAGACTCCCTTAATTACTTTCTCTTTATAAAAAACAAGTACCCAGAGTGCATTGCTGCACCTGGTTGTCAAAACCACAGGACCGATTTTGAACAAACTTTTCAGAAATATCCAAAGGCCATTCCCGAAGATTTTCGGAAAATAATCATCCATATTGTTCGATTTGTTTTAAGACTATCAAAAAACATTACCGTCATTTTAATGGCAACATTTGATGCCAGTTGAATCTGTTATTTTTTAAATAACGAAAATAATTGCGAATATTTAAACCATTAACTCGATTAATTCATTAATTTCTAGAAAAGAGAAGAATAGAAGAATTATGGCTAATGTAGGTAAACAAGGCAATAGGGTTTTTTTTCACATCATATTGCGGCATGGGAATGATATAGACGATATTGACGTTTGATAAAACAAATGTATGATTCTTTGGAGCAACAAACTCATAATAGCTTTTTGCGTATAACATGTACTTTTTCGTTATGTTTATATTTCATCTTAAATAATTTACGATGTTAATATTTAAAATAATTATTTTGCCATTCTTAATTGACACTTATGCTAAACCCAAAGACAAGAAACTCTGAAGAATTGTTAAAAGGGAAATAAGATATAAAATAAATATTTATTTTCTTGATTGGGGGGGTTGGTTTTTATGTCTCATATTTCCATAAACGATAAGTAGTAGTAGTAAGTAGTAGTAGTAAAGTGTGATTTTATTGACATAAATAAAAATAAAATAATAATTACATAGTGCTTTGTTTACAATATTCACAAAAAGACATTGGCTTATGCCGTCAGCCGAAAAAGGAGTTATTTTATAGAGCAATAAAGTTCTTTGTTGATTTACTTATAGCGAAATAAAAATAAATAAATAAAGATACAAATAAATAAAAATACAAAAGTACAATATCAAAATGATTCGTTAATAATTTGCTGTCGATATTTTAGAGCTGATTTCAGGTAGTTGTAGAGGATTTTCCAATTTTCCCCATTTAATATGTTGATTATTTCATTTGATGAAAGAGAATTTTTTCCCCACGATAACCTTCGGATCGAGTTCAGGATGGGGCAGATACCAATGAAGTGACAAATATCTTCTCTGCATCGCAGGTTACACAGAGTGCATTCGGGATTTCTATCGTCTCTATATGGCAAGTAGTTCAGGTTGATGAGTTCACCCCTGGCTTTAAAGATTGTTGATATAAAGTCCAGACTGTTTCGGTCATCGAAATAATTCGTATCACCTAGATTGTGGTTCAACAATTTGTAGGTACTTCTTGTTTGGCTTTGCTGACTTTGTTCTTTGAACGAATTCCTTACTGATTCATCAATTTTGACTAAGAGCATCTGAATGGTGCTGCCGAAAGATCTTCCATTGTGTTCGTGAAGCTCAACACCATGGATGTCACTCAATCTCGTCCATTCAGTAAAGAATTGAAGATTTCTGTCTTTGAGAAACAAAACTATCTTATTGGTGAGCCGATGATTTGGTTGATCCATGATTTTCCCAATGTACGAGAAATGCAGCTGGAGTGTGTGTATATAGAGCGTAGGTAGACCAGTTTCGAGGTGCAATATATAGGTTGGTGTATTTTCGGGTAGTCTGAAGGTTTTCTTGATGAAATATCTAAGGAGCTTTTCTACTTCATCAAACTCGAAGACACCCCAGATTTGTGCTGCGTAGCACATAATAGATCTCACGACCGCTTCGAAGACTTTATACTTTGCACTAGGTGCAATATTTTGTTTGCTTAATACGTTTTTCCAGGTGCAGTTTATTGCTCGCTTTGACTCCTTTAGTTTTTCTTGCAGATGTTTCTTAAAAGACATCGTTGAAGTGATAATGACTCCAAGGTACCTGTATTCTTTTACCGTTTCAAGTATTTCATTATGCCATGTCCAATGTTCGTCTCTTGCGTGGCGACCTCTTCCATTTCGGAAAATCATGATTTTGGACTTGTTTGTGTTTAGTTGCAGGTTCCAGATTGAACAAAAGTGTTGCAATTTATTTATCATTATCTGCAGCATATTTGGGGTTTCAGCCAGTATGACAATGTCATCAGCATAAAGTAATAGCTTTATTTGGAGTCCATCAAACGTTATTCCTCCTGGTAGGTATGTAGTCAGGTCATCCAAATAAATTGAGAAGAGAAGCGGGCTCAAGAGACATCCTTGCTTTACGCCAGTTGTTGATTCGAACCAATTGGATAATATATTTCCATCCCAAACTGCAGATTTGTTTTCTTCGTACAGTTTTTGCAAAATATTTAACATTTTAGTTGAAACTCCAAGGTTGCTTACTTTGTAAAATAGGGCTTTCCTGTCAACACAATCGAAAGCTGCCTTGAAATCTACGAAACGATAAGTATATAGCTTTATAGAAAATATACTCGTATTATAAAACCAAACAAAAACCATTAAACCAAAGGCTATTGCCATTCTGACTATGAGTGTAAATAACAAACATCGATAGTAATAATAATAATGAACTTGAATATTCTCCTATACAACATAATGTCTGTTATGTTCATAAAAGCTGTCTTAATACTTAGTGTTTGCATTATTAATAAAGTATGTTTGAACATACTATACTCGCCTCGTAGGTACATACCAAGATTGAGAGTAGGAATTTCGTAATAAAATCATACATAAATAATTCACAATAAAGTTCAGTACGAGTATGTAGTGAATGTTAGAAGATGGTGAGCAAAATACGAGTAATAAATTGATTTAATGGCAAAAGTTCATCTCAACAAAATACATAATAATGACACTCAATATAATAGCAACAAAATTTCGATATTTGTGTGTGTTTTCGTTGCATTCACCATCAGGAAAACGGATGTTTGTTTAGGTTTAACGGCCGGGCAGGACCGATCGGCCGGTGGTGTGTGTATCCGTTTCAAGCGAATAAATATTTATACAAGTAATTTGCATATTCTCTCATTGTATGCAATTATAATTAGATTTTAGAATTATTATTCAAAAAGATTTCGTTACAAAATTTTGGGAAGCAAGTAACATAAAAACTAGCTACATAGAACGTCTTTTCACATTATTGAAAGCGGCCAGTCGAAAAAATAAAAACAACAGCAATTTTACCGTCACTTTTTAAAAATTGTTTTTCAAAGGGAACTGAAAATATTTAAATTCTTTTTCTATTTTAAGTCATTTTTTTACTTCTAGAAAATCGTACTCCTTGCCTCAATGGAGAGATACACAAAACAAAACACTTGTGCTCCCTAGCTTTTTCCTGCATTTTATGCAAAACACCCTGTGTAACTTAAATTTCTAGGCCATACTTAAAAATAAGTGCAAGATAATGCAACAGAGTCGTGCTTTAAATTATTACAAGTATTTTCAAGGAAAAACAGCTTTAACTGCACATTTCTGAGGCCTCCAGAGAGAAAATCACTCATTAAAGTGCAATGGGACTGAGGCCTGGGAACTGAGTGTTTTCATAGCTTTTGCGCTAAAAACATATAGTAACGAAGTCTATATATTAAAATGCTAAATACT
Source organism: Dasysyrphus tricinctus (assembly GCA_963921185.1). NCBI lineage: Eukaryota > Metazoa > Arthropoda > Insecta > Diptera > Syrphidae > Dasysyrphus > Dasysyrphus tricinctus. The sequence goes on from OY992531.1 coordinate 66,409,570, forward strand.
CATCAGGGGACTAAGAAACTGATCGGACAATCCATGACCTCGTACAAATTGCTTCTTAACAAATGGAATAACAAACGGACGAATGATACATACACGATTTTATTTTCACCTGACTTAATGCTTCACGCTGCTAAGTCTGAAACTTTGATAGTTTTCAAAGTGGCCTGTTTCAATCTTTCAAGGGACTGATTGGGAATCCGAGGGACAAAGTTTAATGAAATTTTCTTGTAATAAAATATCATTCGAAATTCTGTCAATCGGGATACTGTCGTTCAGGATTCTAGAATTTGGGATTTTAGTCATTTGGGATTTATCCATTCGAGATTTTGTCATTCAAGATCTTGGCATTTTGGATTTTTTGTTTTTTGCATTTTCAAGATTTTTGCATTCGGGATTTCGTACTCAACCCACCAACAAAGCTGATAGATCTCTCATGTATTCCTTATATTTTCCAACATTGTGGACCTTATGTAAGCGCTGGATGAACAAATGCCGTGTAAACTCTTCCTTTTAGTCTTAGGGGCACTTTTCGATAACAGAAGATGGCAAAGTTTCTCCGCTACTTCATTCACACTGAACGATGCTTGATGTCATCATCACAAGAGCCATGGCTTTTAATAATATGTAGATCCATGACATTTAAACTTCTTGTATTTGGGAAGCACTGCTACACTCAAGTAAATGCCCGGAATAAGCTTAGGTAGGTATTCGGTCTTTTTTTTTGGACTAAAGCGGTATCCATTTCCCTCTGGAAAATCCACCCATGCATCAAGTGCTCATTGCAAGAATGTTGCATCTTCACTTATGATTCGGATCCGTCTTTTTACCTCATGCAGCAAGTCAAGAATTATAATAAAAAGCAAAGGTCTCAAGATACTTCCTTGATACACACCACTTTTTTATTGAGAACTCTTCGGTGACTGTTGTTGGGCATCTTACCTTTGTTTTGACTTGCCCATACATGTCCATGATCACCCGCAAGCAGACTTTCAGAACTAGAACTTATTGCCTTAAGGCATCTCGTGGTTGTCTATTGAGTACTTTTTCAAAATCAACCAACACAATATCTTGAGGAAGATATTTTCCATTAAGATTCTAATACTCTGGATTGCATTTGTAATTGATTTACCCGGAACAAACCCACACTGATGGTCTTCAGATTGCTGTTTTATTTTTGTAGATTCAAAAATAAATGTTCTTAGGAAAAAGACAATTTGTTCTTCGAAATCCACACAAATTCACCAGAAACGATTTTTGTCTTTCAAATGAATTTGATTTATTTGAAGCGTTCGTCAGCACTCAAAATTGACTAAATACATCGAACGTGTTTATGGTAATTCTAATGCATTTACTGAACCACCTGCTTTTGTCGAATAATTCTGAGGAATATGTCAGAACATTATAGTTCGTCAGCTTGAGTTTAATGATATCATCATCATCGGGTCCTGTAACCCCAGCAGGGGCATAGGGCGTCAACTAAACGTCTCCATGCTTCACGGTCTGCTGCAAGGTACTTTAGCTATGGCCATGTCTTTCTCTGGGATTCTGCTTCCGCTAAGACAGCTGATTTCCATGTTGTTATTGGTCTTCCAACCCGTCATGCACCCTGAGGATTCCATTCAAAGGACTGCTTTGCAATTTCATCGTTTGGTTTCCTCAGTGTGTGACCAATCCAACGCCATTTACGCTTTCTTATGTCGACGACGACGTCCAGCCGCTCTTGACTTGTCCAGCGCCACAATTCCTCATTTGATTTTATTTGTGGCCAGCGAATCTTTAGGATGTGGCGAAAACAGCGATTCACAAAAGCCTGCAATTTCCTCGAAATGGTAGACGTGACTTTCCAAGCATATAACAGTACGGATTTGACATTGTATTCGAAGAATCTCAACGTAGCGTGTAAGGAAAGGAGATTTGACTGGATTTCCAAATTGGGGACAGAGTACCGAAGGCAGCACGAGCTTTATTTATTCTTCTTTTAACGTCCAGATCCGTACCACCGTTTGCAGAAGCAACAATGGTGTTATGTAGGTATGGGGTAGCCATCAAAGTCCGAGAGTTTGGCCAAACATTTTGAATACGGATTCACTGTAGCCAAAGATTCTTCACGAGTGTTTAGATACTTTTACAAGTTTTTTGATCAGGCTCTTACCTATCGTAATAGCTTATCAAGAATTAATAAGTTTTTAATAGTTGAAAACGATGAGATCGACACAGTGAGTAGTGTTAATCTTTACCCTTCATCATCTGAAGTCTTATAAGAACAATGTATCTCATCGTTTCACTTCGATTATTTCAAAATTGTCTTCTTAAATATCTTACTTATATTATGGAACATTAACAAACTAATTTGCACTGATAAATTCCCAGTTTGTAAACTCTATAAATAGGTATAACTACGAGCAGTTTACAAACAGTTATATTACCCTGTGGTAATTTTGCATAATATACCTACATTACACACATAGTGGAACAATGTTTCTCGAATCTGTTTCATTTGAATATCACTTTAGAATTTAATTTGCAAATTTAATTCAAGTCTCAAATTACTTCCGATTCCGAGTACATTGATTGCCATTAAAAATATCCTCTGGCATAATTTCAAAGTACATATATGTAGGTATTGCATTTCATATATAAAGCCTCTCTCCCACACTCATACGTGCATATTTGAGATATGTTAATGTATGCTCTTCATTTTGCATCATCGTAATTTTGAAATGACGAACACCATCTGATGAAATTCCAGGTTAAAGTTGTTGTTTGTTATCTTTAAAATCGTCAGATACAATTCCCAAGTGTAATTGATATTCGTAATATACAACGACAACAATAATGTTTACGCCAACCATAATAAGGATTTCTTCTTCCAGATTTAAATCGAATATGTTGTTGTTGTTATTGTGTACCTCTATATACGTATGTATTAAGTCAAACAGAAGGAAGCTTAACTTTATTTTGATGTGATATCTTGTGACTGACTTCTGGGAGAATAAGGAAATTTATGTAAATTATTTATTTACTTCTGTTTTTTTTTTTTGAAGAAAAACATGTGTGCATCAAGGTATGGGGTTGAAGTTTTTTTGTTTTCGTCGTAATTTTACTTTGATCTTTGGGATGAGGTACCCTACATACGTATGTAAGTACACATCAACAAATTAACATTGATTTATGCGAAAATGTTTTTTGACATTTTACCTAGAAAGATTGACTTTTAATGATATTATTTTGACTTTCATGTTAACAAGAGAAAGAAGGGATGTTGCCTTGTTACTCTTGACAACTGTGTTGAGGAGAGCTATCAATTTCAGGTGATGTGGTTTGAGGTTTGCACAAGGTTTTACAAGTGCCTTATATATTATTAATGTCACATGGAAACGAATATTTTCTTGAAATATCAATTGTTTTGCGAATTTAATTTTCTTTCTTAATAAGATTTTTTTATTTCAAGGCTTAGAGCCCTATCAATTGTACTTATGTTTATGTTACAAAAGAACCATAGGCTTCCCTTTTATAAAAATAGGGTTTTCAGTATATTTGAGCAATTCCAATTATAAATGAAAAAAAAAAAATAATGATAGTAAATACCAATACATACAATATGGCTCTCCCGATGCTCTGTCCTCAGAATATTGCATGGACCTATTCTTGTTTGAACGAACGTTAATTAAAAGTCAACTTTAGGGCCCTGTATTTATATGTACGACCTCTAATTCAGCATAAGAAAACCACCTATGACTGTTAGGCCCATTTCACACATGCCCGGCAGCCGGTTAGCTGGCATCGGTTACCCGGTTTTCAAAAAATGAACCGGTTCCGGCATGTGTGAAAGCTTCCATAAGATCCTTAACCAAACGACCGGTTAGCCGGTTCCGGGTATCCTGTTGCCGGCTATGTGTGAAATGGCTCTTACTTAACATTTTGAAACACTGGCGCTGCAACGTAGCGTAACACTTACACCTCTACCGACCGAGATTAATCATCGACCCACCACACAGCACCCTTCAAAGTGTGTACATCAGCCAACATTGTATATCAGCACCCTACAACAGCGCACCGCACTCTCTGAAGTTGACGTCATACAATTATTTCACTGATCCTCCTAATAGTTCACATCGTCTTGTAACAGAAAAGTCAACATGAAGAAGTATGAATTTGAGTGTTAATTCCTAATTATCTGATAATTTTAGAGAAAAGGATCCAGCTGCTCTTGGCTTGTTTCAACTTCAATAAGCTCAGGTTACTTTTCATGGTGCATTCGAGTAACATTTAAATATAACATTTTCGGCCTCCGCCGTAACTAAGTTGTTTTCGCTTGGACTAGCCCTGGGCTGGAATCAGATTCCTTTCGTTGTTCTGCCTGCTTGCTACTTCTGAGTGGCTTCAAAGCCAAATAAAGTTATTCTCCCTCAAATAAGCCCTCGGCTGGAAACAGGTTCCTACCGTTGTTCTCCTTTCCTACTCCTTCTGAATGGATCCAGAGCCAAATAAAGTTGTTCTCCCTCGGATTAGCCCTCGGCTGAAAACAGGTTTCTACCGTTGTTTTCCTTTTCTGCTCTTTCTGAGTTCTCCCTTGGACTAGCCCTTGGCTATTATCAGATTCTTACCGTTATTCTCCCTGCTTGCTTCTTCTGAGTGGGTCCAGTAAACCAGAGCCAAATAAAGTTGTTCTCCCTCGGATTAGCCCTCGGCTGAAAACAGGTTTCTACCGTTGTTTTCCTTTTCTGCTCTTTTTGAGTTGGTTCAGGGCCAAGTAAAGTTGTTTTCCGTGAGATTAGCCTTGAGCTGGAAACAAACGTTGTTCTCCCCTCAGAGTGGGTTCCGTCCGGGCCAAATAAAGTTGTTCTCCATCGAACTAGCTCTGGGATGGAATCAGATTCCTATCGTTGCGTTGATTTCCGTGTTTTCTCCTTTTGAGTGGGTTCAAAGCCAAATAAAGTTGTTCTCCCTCGGATAAGCCTTGGCTGGAAATAGGTTCTTACCATTGTTCTCTTTTCCTGCTCTTTCTGAGTTCTCCCTTGGACTAGCCCTTGGCTATTATCAGATTCTTACCGTTATTCTCCCTGCTTGCTTTCTGAGTGGGTCCAGTTAACCAGAGCCAAATAAAGTTGTTCTCCCTCGGATTAGCCCTCGGCTGAAAACAGGTTTCTACCGTTGTTCTACCTTCCTGCTTCTTCTGAGTTAATTGAGAGACAAATAAAATTGCTTTCCCTGGGATTAGCCTTAGGCTGGAAACAGATTCATATCGTTATTCTTATCTAACTTCTTTCCAATCTCTTTATTAATATATTTAAGCTACAAATTTTCTAGTCACATAAATTTTGTCTACCCCCACTATGAACGTCTACGCCACATCCCAAAAATTCGTTAGCCACAAATTATATCAAACAAGGAACTGTGGTGCAGAACAAGTCAAGAGCCGCTGCACGTCGACACAAGAAAGCGTAAATGGCAATGGATTGGTCACACACTGAGGAAACCGAACGATGAAATTGCAAAGCAGTCCTTTGAATGGAATCCTCAGGGTGCATGGCGGCTTGAAAGACCAAGAACAACATGGAAATCATCCCAGAGAAAGACGCGGCCACACTTAAAATAACTTGCTTCAGACCGTGAATGATGGAGACGTTTTGTTGACACCTTATGCCGCAATCGCTGTTCCAGGACACGATGATGATGAGTGCTTCTCATGATAGTATTGACCACCGGCAGACATCATAATGGTAATGGGAGACTTGAATGCTAATGATGGGCTCAGACATGTTATGGGAAAGCATGGTGTTGGTTACCGCAACGACTATGGCGGAAGTTTCGTCGGTCAATTTCTGTAACGCCAACCGCCTTGTACGAGAAAGGACCATGTTTGAGCACAAGACGTGCTATAAAGTCAGTTGGGTGTCGACGGACAGACAAGCATCTTCCAACCAAATTGATCATTTTGCGATCAGTCAGCAATTAAGAATCAGTCTCTAGGACGTTCGAAACAGAAATGTGCAGACATTGGAATGGCCCGGGAACACCCGAACTCCCAAGTTCAATACCAATAGACTCAAGAGTCCCGCAGTCCGCCAACAGCAAGGGGGCTACCTTTCACAAAGATTGAGAGAAATCGGTAGTACACAACCCACCTCGATAAAAAAAAAACAGCTCAAAGCTCGCACTGCAGCTACTCCAGCAGCAGGGAAAAAAAGTATGTGTATCGCATGAAGATGAGACAAGTTCACCGTGACGTGATAAGCAAGGCAGCAGGGTGACAGTAGGATCGTCTACAGAACTACCAAAGAGCTTACAGATGTCCGAAGCTCAAACCAACACCTTGTGAAAAAATGGACGATCACTGCTAGTTTCGGATGAGGACCAGTTCAAAATGAGCACTTTTCTGTGGTTTTAAACCGTGTTTCACCAGTGATACCAACTCAACACCCAATGACCCATTCGTAGCAACAAATTCCCGGAAACACACTGTATCCCCTAGTAGAGTGGTTGGATCCGACGGTATTCTCGCAGAGCTCTTGCAAGCAGCGCCAACAACATCGAATGAGAGTTTTCCTGAGGAGTGGAAAAAGAGAATGATTTTTATGCTCCCAAAGAAAGGAGACCTTTTACGCAAAAACTGGAGAGGAATTTGGTGCTGCCTTCTGCAGCCAAAGGATTAACAAAAATCGTACTGGAGCGAATAGAAGACCACCTCGAAGACACGCTTGACGTCGAACAAGCAGGATTATGCACTGGATCTTCCTGTGTGGACTACATCAACACCTTGCGAATTATCACAGTGTATTGAATATGGTTCACCACTTCATTTGCTGTTCTTCGACTTTGAAAAGGTATTTCACAGTGTCAGTAGAGAATTTATTTGGCTTACTTTATGCAGAAGGGACATCCCGGATAAATTGATTGCAATTTCAAAACCTGATGTCACGTTTTGCATAAAGGATGGTTGTCAGAGGAGTTTGAAATCCAAAGTGAGAGTTAGACAGGGTTGTAAACGGTCACCAATACTGTAACTGTTGGTGATAAGTGATGTGCTGCATGCAGCTTTGTCAACTTAAAATGCAGGAATCTTCAATCATACCTCTGAACTACGTCGACAGAGTATGCTTACCCTCCCATAGGATCATGGACAAAAAAGAGTGGAGAGAGAAGCTAAAACAGTTGAGCTTAAGAACAATACGGAAAAAACAAAAAGGATCAGCCTTGGATCTTCCTCTTCTAACCAATTAGATATTTCTGGTAAAGATTTTTCAATTAATTAGGAGTGTATTGTCTCTACTGACTAGATATAATCAGCCAAATCGAAAAAGCAAATGCTGCGTTCGGAATGCTGTCCAAAATATGGAGAAACAACTCTTTAAGCCTAAAGTTACGACTGTTCCACTCCAGTGTTAAATCCGTAATCCTTTATGGATGCATCACTTGGAAAGTAAGGCCCGCTGTCACAAGAAAGGAAACCATCGACTCTATAATAAGAAAACGGAAGTTCCATGGATTGGATATACGCTTGAAAAAGGTCACTAATTCATTGCGAGCCAAGCAATGCAATGGAACCCTATCACGCAGCTAGGCAGACGACCAGAAGTACTTGACGAAGAACAGTCGAAGAGGAATCAGCACAACTGAGGAAGAGTAGTGGATGCCCTATACCCTACTCAGAAACTTGCCTATGTACTGCAGTTGGTGCACTATTTCGACTAAAATTTCTATTCAAAATAAGCACTTTTTGGCAAACACACTATTAACTTTGGAAAAAACTTTGCAATATTTCCTAACGTTGCTCAAGAAAAAGTCGATCCATTTTAATAATGCGTTTTTTTTCTACACTTCAGATTCTTAGTTGTAGTGAGCTTAGAGCAAGCTGCAACCTACAATCAGTTATGTTAATTTCTAACAGCTTAAGAGCTGTACACGTCAAAATAACATACTTATGATCTAAAAAGAAACCAACAAATGGTCCAATCTTTTATTGCAAATCTTATTTTGCAGTTAGTTTGATAAAGTGATACGGTCAAAAGAATTCCTTAATCCCTATCACTAAAGCTTTCATTTGCCAAACCCCTTATCGAATATGGTATGGAAGTTTGATATACCTTCTTAATCTTTTAATGCTCTTAAACAAAAGTTCAAATAATTAGGTACACGCACAAAAGTCCAAACCTACTTACTCATATTTACATCAAAATCGTGTGACTTAATAGGTATATAAAACAGGTTCAATTTTAAGCACTAAAAAAAATCAATTTCGCCCTCTGGTAAATCACATTTCCCTTAAGTACCGCTAAAGTCTTAACAAAACCATTTCAGATGATTAAGTTGTACAACAAGGTACAGGCGCGACTAGGCAGAAGAGCCGCCTTTTCATCTTTTTCCATCATCATCTCAATGTCATTGTTTATTTAAATCCCGCAAGTTCGATATTTTTTGAAGGAATAATGATTCAAAGTTAGATAAGACTCTCGTGGAATACCAAACAGCCTCAATATCTCTTATTGATGATTTGTCACGGTCAAAGTTGATCTGAATTAACTTTCTTTCTCCCTTCTTTGTCTCTACAAAAATCTGTTCACTTTATTGGCTAAAGGCATAGACAAAATTTTTCGGCCTCCGCTGTTCTCTGTGTCCTCCCTAAATAATTTACAGCTTTAGTTATTATATAGACAAGCAATCAATAAATATATCAAAGCTTTTTTTTTGTTTTAATTTTATAGCCATCATCATTAGGTATGGACAACATGACCTACATCAAGTATAGGGTCATGGGCAGGACCAGAGATTAAAATGAGCGTGTTCGAATCAGTTCGAACAAAATCCAATTTCTGTTTATGATCGTTCATACTCGATCGTTCCGCCTCTATACTCGTAAGTCATTTTATCCACGAGTAAAAATACTCATAAGTCAAGTCAAACAAATTGATCGAACTCATGAGTATCTGGTGCCTTCTATATCCACAATCAAAATTACTCATGAACAGTTGCAACAATTTTCGGGTACTCAAAACAAAGCGAGTATACTCGAAAGAAAATGGGTATTCGAAAATATCGTGAACATCATGAATAGCCAAAGGCAATGTGATCGTGGATCGGTCGTTGGTCTTGCATCATAGTTTGTGCACGGGTAGGTAGATTCTATATGTATTTATTTTTATCTATTCATTGTTTCTATATGGTCGGTGGTTTCAATTTGCAATTTTACAAGAAGTAAACTTGTTCCTGTTGGTTTTTGTTTGTATCTCTTGAATAGATTTATTGGGTCGGTAAGAAGATGCAACACATGATCGTCAATATCTGCGACAAATGTACTTATGTAGATTAGGTATTTATGTAAATAATATAAGTATGCGACCCTAATAAAAATGCGGTTTGTATAGTGCTGTATTTTTGGATTTATTTTAAAAAAGGATAACTCTTCGTTTTTTGGGTCTAGGTACCTATATTGTCTAGTAATTTTTAGGGATGGGTTGAATTATCAGGAAAAAAAACTGGTCTCTGTTTTTTTTGCGAGGATATTTAAAAGATTTATGAAGGGGTCGACATATAGGAAATGCAATTATATGACACATAATCATCAACATTGTGACAAATGTCTTTTTGTAAGTAAGGTATATAATATACACACGAATGCCACATGAAAGTTTGGAATATTGCGGTTTTAAGTAATTATTTAAAAAGGATATTTAGGTACTTTTGTTTGTATGTTGGAGATTTTTAAACGCCTTCAAGATAATATATAAGATGATATAAAAATGTTGCAGTTTTGAAAACTATTCAAAACTGCAACATTTTTATATCATCCATGCAATAAAATGCAAATACTTTCGGAAATCGAAAAAATGGAAATATATATGATTATATAAAGTCTATAGTTCCGACAGTGCATTCTACATCTGTTGGCAATGTTGAAGATCAACCATCTACTTCATCTAGTGCCAGAGACCTTTTCTCCGACTTTATGGTTGAAAATTCGACAACAAACGAAACTTCATTTGATATTGAAATTGCAAGATATTTTCAATACAACTCAAACGGGACTATAAATTTGCTTCAATGGTGGTTTGAAAATAAAAATATATTCAAACATCTTCACCAAGCTCATTTAACTATCAACTGCATCCCTGCAACATCAGTAACATCAGAACGAGCGTTTTCACAGTCTGGAAATATAATAACTGAAAAAAGAACGAGATTGAACCCAGATTCTGTCAACAATTAGATGGTCGTGAATTCCAATTTGAAGATAAATCCTATTTCACTCAACGACGACAATTTAAGAGGATCAACAATTTAATAATAAAATAAAAATAATTTCAATAAAGGCTTTTCTAAAATACATTAATCTTTTTAAACAGATATATCTAAACTATATTTTAAAAAATAGTTTCATAGCTTTTAAGTTTTTATTAGTTTTTTCTTTGTTTTATTTATTTTTATTCATTTTCTTCTCTTATATCTTTTTTTTTCATTTTATTTAGCTTGGATATCATTATACTTTTTAATTCAGTTAGATAAAACAAGTTTAAGAAATTTCATTTCATCTAATTTTGAAAACACATAATCCGAGAAACATCTATTTCTCACTATTAGTCGAAATACTGAAAAAGAAATTGAAATTACATCACAAAAACCAACCACCATCCACCAATCCACACAAAATTGCTTAGCCTACCCATCGTCATCAACAGAAACAGACATCGAAATCGAATACACATCTTCCGCCACGATTCGAGTATATTTGATCATACTGATCGTGAACAATATGGTCACGAGCACCTGACTCGCTTTTATTCGAAACCATTTGAACTCGGTTGCAACGTATACTCATTTGTACTCGTTTGATGAGTGTGCTGACTTACGAGTCATCATACTCATGAACATGAAAACTCGCAAACATTTTGGTTGTGTTGACTTTGTTTGTTTGAACTCGCTTTTTTCGAGTGAGTATTCAATGTTCATGAACATTACTCGACTCATTTTATTCTCTGGGCAGGACCTTAAAATATCAGTCCATCTATATGGAACAAATATACGAGCCACTTAAAGCAAAACGAATCTAATTAAGTTACCCCCGAATAGAGCAAAGTCAGCACAGCATATCTTTATATCTATTTAGGATGCCATTCAAGTCAAGAGAGGCAATCTATTTCACAAACAATAATTGCATTTCAAAAGACGACTCTATGGCCATAAACATTTCTATTCGCATAAAAGTCAAGATAAACTCCAATTTTGCCACACTTAACGTTTGCTTCGGAAATTTTATGGACATTTCTTATGACCAAATTACGAGTACCTACGCGCACGCACCACACACACAGCCCAGCCCAGACATTTCCTGATAGATGAGATGCTTTTTGCACTAAACCAGAGTATCCTGGAAATCCTCTTCACAATGATGGAATGAAAATTCATGTTAATGACTTCTTAAATCGACATCAACTACCATCATATGATTGCATATTGAGTGAGAGAAAAAAGAGTAGCCAAATAGAACATTAAAAAAAATCAACATACAAAATGACTGTAACAGTACCTACAACACACTAAATTCTTAACAATTAAATTCTAGAATATATCCTTATGCAGAAAATACATACACACATATGCTAACGTCTATTCATAGATGACAATGATGATGGTTTCAAAGAGAAACTCATTCGTAGCTTAAACATACTTTTCTTCCAATTAACATCATTCACAATATAAACGCATTAAAAGCCCGCGCTTTTAAGTGTATGTGTATGTGTATGGCTGCCTGTATGCGTCAAAACTCAATTAAATTTTGTCGCTGTTCCAGTTCGTCATCCCTCTCCAAAATGGGGTTGTGAAATTGGGTGGGGGTGGAAGTGGGTGATGCTGGTGGTAGAAAAATACCCCACTACTACTGCTGCTGCACATTGTCGAGGCTTGATGTCATAAAATACATTTACTACTTCCGTTAGAGAGTGAATCTGTTAATATGTTGTTGTGTGTGCAGAAAATGAAAACGATAAAAGTAGCTGGGCATAGTGAGGCTATAAAATTGTGAATTCTCCGTCACTACTATATGTCGTGTAGCTTATTTAATAATAAAATTAATTTTTGTAGTCGAAAAATGTTGCCAGGTCCTTTCAGAATATATGGCAGGCCTCTTTAAAATCAAAAGTCTCCAAGAAATAGACTTTTTACTTAATTTATCACCAAAAGTTCTATTTAGTCAATTTTTTAATTCGTTTTTGCTGACTGTAGTATCGTACACTATTTATAGGAGATTTTAAGATACTTTTGTATTTTAAGATAGTCGACAGTGAATAAATATTCATTATTGATTTTAATAAAAGATTCATTCGCTGTGTAGTAAGCAAACTGAAAAGTTTATTTATTGAGCTATCTTACATTGGCGACGAGGAAATAAAAAAAAAAGAAAGAAAAAGATTAAATAGAATTTATGTGTATAAATAGAAGCTTGGCCAAATCAAGAATCCAATTATTGTTATTTCATTTAGATGAACACAAATAAAATAAAGAAGCAAGAATTCAACTGACAATAACATTTAGAACGAACTTGAGAATCTCTTTGAATTTGGTAAAAAAAAAAAAAAAAAAAAAAAAAAAAAAAAAGGTGTAGATGTGTTTCCGTCGGTGTACCAAATAAAATTATTTCTTATTATGATTATGATTTGTATACATATTTATTTTTATGCACACAGTTCATAAAAATTTCTGATGATTCAACACTGACAATTTGAAATTCCAGTTTTGAGTTCTTCTGTGAAGGTTATCTGCAAATTAGTGGGCCACGCTCGATCAGTGTTTGTTGTGTTTGTTTCTGGATCAAAATTGCATCTCTCGAAAACGACTCAAATGATTTGAATGATATTTTAAGAGCAAACAAAATATTTGAAATGTGAATTTTATAAAACCCGCCCAATGCCACGCCCACTGTTTTCTTTTCTTGCTTTCTCAAAAACCGATGTTACGCTTTGGATGAAATTTTTAGCGTTTTTCTTATAAACGGAAACAATTAAAAACTTGTTTCAGGAAAACACACCCACTGCCACGCCCACTTTTCAATTTTTATAATTTTTTTTATTAATTTAACTTTTCTTATTCGGATAAAATTTTCAGAATTTGTTGTTAAGAGTGTTCCGAACTGAACAAAACCAGTCATTTGTTAACTTTTTTTTTTGCATATATAAGACCGGTTTTTCAACTTTCATCGGATACCTTGTTTTATAAAACTTTGCATTTTTACCAATTGGTCACTAGTAAGCGTATTATTGTACTAAATTTTTTTTTCTCTAAAAGTAACTGATTTTAAGTTCAAAATTTACATACATTTTCTGTGAAAAAGTGCCTTTTAAGAATTAAAAATTTCAATATCAAATGATAAAATTATGATTATAAAATCAATGAAAATCGTGAAAAATATATTGAATTTATATCCACAGCAAAAAAATTTCAAAAAAATATCGTCAGGTAAAAAAAATTCACCGACAAAAATGCGTTTTTTCAAAATTCACAAGCATTTTTATTTTGGACTACTAAACTTATTAGGTACAAAATTGAAAATTTTCTCCAATAGCGGCATTTTAAAAATATGAAATTTTATGGTACTAAACAGTTTTTTGCAAAAAATGCTATAGTGTAAGCTACATTTGCTTTGAAAAACGGCCATTTTCTCGATTTCTTAGAGGCTTTTACCAAAATCTAGAGCACAAAATTAAATTTTTTTTTCCAATGCTGTCCTAGAAAATAAGTTTATCTGTTCATAGACACCTTAATCGTTTTGATCGGACAAGTGCACGCTTCGCAATTTTTTTCATGAAATCACCATTTCAGTCCGGAACACTCTTAAAAATGAGAAACAATTAAAAAGTGGTTTATGTGAACCATACCTACTACCACGCCTACTTTTATTATTTCTTCATTTCTCAAAAATGGCCCTAACGATTTGGATGAAATTTTCAGAGTTGGTATTTATGAACGAGAAACAATTACCAAGTGACTTCATTTAAATACGTCCACAGCGACTCCCACTCTCCTTTCTTCATCTCTCGCAAATGGCTCTAAGTATTTGGATGAAAATTTCAGAGTTTGTCCTCATGAGTGAGAAACAGTTTAAAATTTATTTTAGTTAGACACGCCTACTGCAACGCCCACTTTTCTTATTTCCTCATTTCTCAAAAGTGCCTCTTATGATTGGGATGACATTCTCAGAATTTTTTCTTATGAGCGATAAACAATTAAGAAAATGCTTTAAGTAAAACACGCCCACTCTCACTTTGCTTATTGCTTCATTTCTCGCAATTCGCAAATGGCTGATTTGGATGAAATTTTCAGAGTTCTTATGAGTGATAAAAAATTAAAAAGTGATTTTAGGAAAGCACGCCCCACGTTTTTATTTATTTTTTTATTTCTCAGAAACGTTTTGGATGAAATTTTCAGTATTTGTTGTTATGAATGAGAATCATATTAAAAAATGGTTTAAATAAAACACACCCACTGCCACACTCACTTTGGTTATTCCTTCATTTCTTGGAAACGGCTGTAAAGATTTGGATATAATTTTCAAAGTTTGTTTCTATGAGCGAGAAACAATTAGAAGGTGGTTATCGTACAACATACCCACTTCCACGCCCACTTTTTTTTTCTAAATATCGAATTGGGTCCTACGATGGTGTGGATGAAATTTGTTCTTATGGGCAAGAAATAATTAGAAACTGGTTTTAGTAAAACATATACTGCCACTCCTATATACTTTTTGTATTTCTAAATTTCTTGGAATCCAGCTCTCTAACGATTTTGATGACATTTTAAAAGCTTGTTCTCATGAGCGAGACAAATTTAAGAAAGTGGTTTTAGTGAAACTGTACACCACACCCACTGCCACTCTCTCTTTTTCATTTCTTATTTTTCTTGAAACTATCTTCTACACTCTACAGTATGGATAAGGTTTTGAATGAAAATTATATTTTTACATTCGAAATTTATCTAGATAGGTGTTATCCAGGGACAGAGAGCCATAAGAAGCGATGAGTGACCCAAAATGCTTAAATTATTTAGGTGAAATTTTTGCATTGAGAAATCTTATATTATTTTACCTTCTAAAATTATTTAGAAAAGTGTTATGAGAGGTTATAATGCTGTACAGAAGTGGTCCAAGTATCGACTCTAGTGCAAATTCAGCCCTGATGCTCTTCACTGTCTATTTGCAGTCTTCTTGTTGCACGAAAAAGTTTCTGAAAGAAAGAAAAGATAATATATTTTGTATTAGTGCAGTGCTGAAGAAAAGCGCAGTATGTGGAATTAATGGATAAGGGCATAAATACACTGTCGAATGCTTTCTCGACTTCCAAGAAGCTTCCCCCAAAGACAAAAACTTTGTTGTTGTTTAAATTTGTAGTGATGTCATGATGAAATGCAGTGTAGAATGCTTTTCCCAGAGACCGAGCTCTATGGCCAGGATGATGCTGTTTTTGCCGCAGAACTTCTTGAGCTTCTTACTACTCAGATTGTTAAAGAGGAATATCAGCCTGTAGTTAGTAATCTGACCTTTTTTGGGAATCGCCTTGATTTTTGCAATTTTCCATTTTTGGGGGAAGCAACTGATTGTTTATGCAGTTGTTTAAGACGATGATCAAGAACACCATTATTGTTTATGGAAGTCTTTTTAGAACAAAGTTAGATACCTCCCGTCCAGTCCAGCTGACTTCTTTGGTTTGGAGTCGCCAAAAATCTCAGCTATGTCCTCTTAGGTGCTTTAATTTGGGCTGTCGATTGGATCACTGGCAGATCTAGGTGTCGCTAAACATTGCTCTATTGAAGTTGGACATCAGTATCTGCTGGAGTGATGCTTCAATTTGGCCAAGGAAGACTGGATCGGCAGTTGGGCGTGAAGTTTCCTTTAAAATGGCAACCGAACTTGATCGTGTATCGTTGTTGCTTACTCTTGTTGGTGATGATCGTCTCATCTCAGGCATTGGTGATTTTGGACCGATAAGTCTGTTGATGTTCTTGAAGGCATTAGGTCCAAATTTGATTGACTCTGGTCTCTTTTGGAATTGGTTGGTGTTGTGGTGTTGGATGGAATTCCGGAACAAAATGTTGAAGCACTGAAACTCACTCAACACCTTCTGGGAGCTGCGGATTATTTGCAGACGTTCCTCTAGTCATTGCTTTTGGGAGTATAAGTCTTGAATTTATTGTGGAAGGTGGTGATATCTTTCCTTCGACGTCCTGGACTCCTTTGGGTTATCCTGTATTTTTGCAACTGCCAGTCATAGACAGTCAATAGCTGTGTCAATTTCATTGTAACCGAGGTTCATTTTTTCAATTGGAAGTGCTTTTGTGTCTTCAACGTCTCTTTTTAACCTGTCTACATACAGTTTTTTATAGATGATGAAATTCTCCACTGGTTTTGTCGCTAGGAAGATGGGTTGCTGCAGTTTGATGCGTAGCTTCATGGTCCGAGTTACAAGGTACTATTGTACAAGTGAAGTTGCCAAATTCTGGAAGAATATGAATAAAATTACATGAAGAAATGAAAAAGTCTAGTGTTGATGGTGTTCTGGGAGGTGCAGGGAACTAAGTCCTCGGGAACCAAGTCCACCGAGGGAATTAGTTCTCATTCAATGAGAACTAAGTCCACTTCAGCGAAGTTGACTTGGTTCTCATAGAAGGTGGGAAGAAAATTCCTCAAAAACTGAGTGGTTTTACTTCCCTTTAAATGTGTATTTAATTCCCACTTCCAAATAAAAAATCAATCTTATTAATAAAATAGAAATACTTTTCACAATTGTTGGCTATATAGGATAAATTCAAAGATTCCTTAAATGCCAAAAAAACTTTGTATACACCCAGCCTCGCACCTACCCCAAATCCTATAATGAGCCCAAGCAGGGGGGTTGCAGGGGGGCAGCATGCCCCCCCATACATACCTCACTGTTTTTTCGCCGTAATGCTTTGTCTTACATAAATACAATGCTAGCACCCAGCATAACGGCGAACAAACAGTGAGGTCTGTATGGGGGGGCATGCTGCCCCCCTGCAACCCCCCTGCTTGGGCTCACTATAGGATTTGGGGTAGGTGCGAGGTTGGGTGTATGCAAAGTTTTCGCGGAATTTTGAATTTTTGTTATTTTTATCGTTGGAAGTTAGTTCCCTCTCCATATTTCAAAATGTGTACTAAGTTCTCATAAAGAAGTGGACTACTTGCTCACCTTGCCTGGGAACTAAGTCCACTTCGTTAAAGTGGATATAGTTCCCATTAAATGAGAACTAAGGCCCTCGGTGGACTTGGTTCCCGGGGACTTAGTTCCCTGCACCGTTCTGGGAATGGTTGGTTTCGGTTGTAAAATAACCATCAATGAATGCTGATCGCTGTTGGTATCCAGCCAGTTAGCAATAGTCTTGCCTTCGTTGGTGACAGTGGTATCCAGCTTAATTAAGGTGATTCCTTGCATTGAAATCACCACCGATTAGTCCATAAGTGCTTCTCCTAAAGCTGGCCATACACGACCGAGCCATCCGATCCACTTGGCTCGGTTTGATTTCAGATTGGCTGGAAATCCAAATGACCGTTTTTGGATCTGCACGGGGCCATTTGACTCGTTAGCTCTGTAGTGAATGGCCAGCTTAAGGATGCTGTTGAGAACGTGAAGGTCACTGTGGTGAATGTTTCTCACGCTGGATTTACATTTGAAGTACACGGCGATGATAATAAGGGCCTCCCGTCCTCTGCATGGTGACAGTGCTGTGGCTTCGCTGGGCAAGAGATCTGTGATCATGGTTTCACTGGTGTTGGGAGAAATGTTGTTCTTTACGTAGACAGCCCTTTTCGACCCTCTTCACTGATTAGAGCGATGTCCGGGTTATTGTTCTTCATAAACAAATTAAATGACGTCCTCGTCGCCAGACTACATTATGAATTCACATTATACGTCAGTAAGAATGTTAATTCACTGCAAGTCCTTATTAATTTAGAACCAGAAATTACCAGTTCGATATTTGGTTCAATTTCTCTTTAAAAGCTGTTGATTTCAAGTGTCAATTACTTGAGATTTTGAGTCAGTTCTTAAGAAAACAAAAAAAAATCAAAAACTAACCTGGCAACAATGTGTAATAATAAAGTAAAGCGATTTACAATTTGATGTATCCTGGATGCTCTCACTCTTTATATAGGAGTGAGTTTTGCTTTTATTTGCTGACGCAAAGTAATAATGAATAACACACACTATTATACGCTCAGCAAGACAACCAAACTAAACGACGACGATGCGATGATACAACAACACTACACCTAATACATGTTAAATGTGATGTAGTAGATGATGGTGATGTTGATGATGTTGATGATGATGCTGCAGTGAAGAAGCAGTGCTAAAATGTTATATATTGAAAATGGGTGTGCTTGATGATGAATTTGATGTCAAAAGCTTTTTCCAGAATTAGGTGCTGCAAAACACGTACATAACGTACCTACTGATGTCCATTTCTATCAGTGACACATTAATAATGTGGAACAGTAGTGGACACTCAAGATTAAACTTGCCATACATAGGAACATATCTACTACTTGTGTATGCTTAGAGAGGAAGCAAGCATTATTTGTTATCTACAGATATGTTGCGAGTCCATAAGGAATGAGAGGGAACATGGGAGAGGGGGGGAGGGGGGTGGTACATTTTATACTAAACTGACTTAGTGTATCAAGGATGCGATGATGTGTGTCCTGAATCTTGAATGTCTCGTTGAATATTATATACAAAGTATAAATGTTGATGTTTTTCTTCTTCTTCTTCATGCGCCTCCTCCATCCAGTCCATCAGACACAGATAATGTGCATAAATTATTCATTTATTTTGGTGCTATTTCATTTATCACACGCACGTGAGTGAGAATATATTTCTTATTCACTATAGAGTATAGGAATGCTGGAATGATACTTTTGTATATACCTTACAGGACCTTCTTATCATTTATCAAAAAAGGTACTTTTAATGATAGCGAAGAAGAAGTTGATGCTAAAGATGTCCCTTGTGGAAGGTAAATATTCAAATTGTGGACATTTCGTCTTCTAAGATTTCAATCAATCATAAATAACAGTGATAAAGAGGGTCGAAAGTAAATGGCAGTTGGACAAAAGATTTTTTTTTGTTTTTTTGTTTATTTAAAGATATTTATTTAAGTCAACAACAGAAAAGGACATCACGGGTTAAGTTGAAGAAAAATCTCTAGAGTTTTTGCAGGACTAGGATGCCAGATAGAACTACAGTGTATCAAATTGAAATTTATGAATTTGTAGGTTAAAGTTGTCAACAAAAAGACATATTGTGGTTGTAATTTATCAAAGTAAATATCATCAGCAAGAAGCTATCAAACTAAGTACATATGTATGTCCATGGTTTGTTTGCAAAAAGTCTTCCAGGCCATTTTAGTCCTCTGAAAAGTTCATTTAATCCTTCCGAGTATTTTACTTAATTTACCAAGAGATTCATTTAATCAAATTGCTGGACTTGTAACAACAATATGTTTTAGCAATGTGATGAGGAGCATATGGGAAGTAAACTACAGGGTCTTACAATAGAGGTTTCATGTTAAATTTACTGCATTTTTTAATTGTTAGCATTAAACTGTAATTGAGATGACATTTACTTACATACTTACCTACTTACTTTAATTGGCGCTACAATGCGGAGTTGTCCTGGGCCTCAATTAATAGACACCGCCAGCTATCTCGGTCTCTTGCTTGCTGTCTCCAGTCTTGTATATCTACAAAGTTGGCTTCTCCCTCTAATTGGTCATGCACTGTACCGGAGTTGAGGTCTGTCCCTGTTTCTCACTCCCTCCGGCCTAGCGTTGAGTATTTTACGAGCTGGAGCGATAATGTTAATTCTCTCTACATGCCCTTTCCATCTTAAAGTGAATACGTTGTTTTTTTACCAGGGGCACGTCACGTCGTCGCTGTACAGCTCGTTTTGATCTTGGTTGTATCGGTTTTGACAGATGTTATTTTGACAATTGAATCAAACCGGACCAATCGTGCGTAGAACTTTTCTCCCGAAGACACCAAGGAAACTTTCATTTTCCTGAGAGATGGTCCATGTTTCTGCTCCATAGAGCAAGACCAGAATGATAGAAAATTTGAAAACAAGAACTATTTACCAGCTAGCTTAGCCATACTTTAAAGAGTTTAGTACAGCATTCTTTGGTACATGTCGATAAGGGTTTATTCCTCAATTGCTTACTAAGCCCAAAAAAAAGTGATTAACAAGACTTATTCAACGCTTGTTTCCGTATTGGTGTCATTTGCAGAGTTCACAGCAGTGCTCATTCTGACAAACTCGTTGACCACCTTGAAGTTATATTTATCTATATAGTCAAGTTCTGACTAAGCCTGCGATGGAAATCCTTCTCCTCATTGATAACAAGACCCATTTTGTTTGTTTTTGACTCCGTACTTGGAAAAAACCACCCTTAACTGCTCGTTTGGTCATCATCGAAGACATCTGCCTGCATATCCAAGATATTGTGTGGATTTTTGAAAGATTTGGCCTGTTGTGTTGTGGGTGATACGCAAAACTCTCTCTAGAACAATACATATCTCAGCAGCTAAATAAAAGCGCGTCGCCTTGTCGTAGTCTTCTGGTGGTAGTTATCCAAGAATTCAGTAGAATCTCTTCGTATTTTGAAAGAGCAGTGAACCTCCTTATAAAGCGTCTCAGATTGGCAGGAATACCAAAAACTCGACATTGCACAGTACAGCTCATCCCTGTCAAAGCTACCATAAACTGCTTTATAATTGATGAAAAGGTGATACTCGTACATATATATGTATCGATATTAATATCTTAGGTCTTCCCCAGGACTTGGAGTGAGAAGATTTTATCGATGGTAGATTTTCCAGGCCTGAAACCATACTGGTAAGAGCCTATCAGTTTGTCAGTAAATGATTTCATGCGTTTACATATTAAACTTGTGAGGATATTGTAGGCCGGTGCGCTTTTCGTCAGGGTCTTATGACTGGAATTCATGCCTTACACAAAAAGGCTGAAATTTAGCTTGGAAGTCATTCCTGTGGCTTGGGCGCCATTGTGAGAAATGGCGCAAAATCTGTAGTCCAGTCAGGAAACCACAACCCCTGCGCTTATTGTGTCGTCATATTTTAAAATTTATTTTGGACATGCTGAGGGTGTAATTTAGCTTGGGAGTCATCGTTGTAATCCTGTCGCTTGGACTTCATTTTCAAAAATGGCGCCCAATCTGTGGAAAATGGTAACTTAAAAAAAAATTGGTAAATTACATAATTAATAATACTTAGTTACATGCTTACATAATATTTTGACAAAAAATGTGTTGAGCACACGCTCCTTCGGGAAAATTTCAGTGTTGCCACTTTCGGAAACATATATTTTTTTTATATCGACGGGTACAACCTCCACTTTTTTGATAATTTTTAATATATTTTGAACAATTAGCGGAAACGCCTCCAGATGCCAAACGTGTGCTGGGGATATAAAAATTGATATCTTAAAAAAAATAGGTGTTGAGTGAACGCACCTTTGATTGAAATTTCAATGTTGCCACTTTTCAGGATGTCAAAATGTGGGACCTCAGATTTTTTGGTAGTTTTTTACATGTAAAAAGTTGTGGAAACGCCTCCAGATGTCAAACGTGTGCTCTCTTAAAAGATAAGTGTTAAGAGGGCATACCTCTTCTAATTCAGTGTTTCCACTTTTCGAGAACAAACTACCTTTGTCTATTTCAAAACGTAGGGCCTCTACTTTGCTGGTAATTTTTAAGATTGTGAACATGAAAAAATTTCCTGAATGGACAACAGTTTGGGCGCCATCTTTTAAAATGGCTATTAGACTATAAGTAATCACACTTATGAATTTACTTAAAAAAATGATAAAAATTGTAGGATTTCATCGAAGATGTTGTTTTCAAAAAAAAAAAAAATGGAATCAGTTTTAAAAATCCAAAAAATATTTCTCTTTCTGTAAATTTTGGTACACAATAGTCAGCTACTACTTACATAATAATATTTTTTAGACAATTCTTTATAAAACCGTTTTCAAACAAACTAAAAATCAGAAAAAAGGTTCCTTGATATGGGAGATTTTATTGATAACCAATTTTTGAAAAAAAGTTTTTCATATAAAGGAAGCCTTAACTAAAAGAAGTGATTTATTGATTTTGTTCTTAGAAAAGTCGTGGAGACTTTTTTTTTTTTAAATAAAATTTTGTAGAACTACCAAAAATATGTAGCTTAACCATTATTGTTGGTTCAAAAAAAAAAAACTATAAAAATCCCGTGGGGGGTGGAAATGACCTATAAATGCTATTTACGAAGTTTAAAAAATATCGACCCAACCATTTAGGCTGCGTCTGAAAAGACAGACATGCTGACGGAAAGAATTGTGAGACCCTCCTGTTTTGTGTTCCTTAGTATCTTTAATTCAAATTTGATTAAAATCTCGAGTTCAATTTTTTACGAATGCATATACCTTGCCATATAAAGGATGTTTTTTTTTAACGTGTGGTTTTCAAGAAGAAATAAAACGCATATAATTTAATGCTGTGGTCAAGAATTTAGCTTTATTATAAAGAAAAGGGTTTACCTTTAACCATTATGTTTTAAAAATGATTTCAAACAAGTGGCCGCCACGGCTGGCTCGAATAAGTTCCAGCCGAGAGGCCCAATTTTCAACCACTTTTTGCAGCAATTGGGGCCGTATGTCAGAAATAACGCGTTGTTGATTGTTTCGTTGGCTGTATGGCATGTAGCGCAGTCTTGTTGGAACCAAAGGTCGTCAACATCAACAAACTCTTATTCAAGCACGCATTCCCCATTGACTGTAACATCATGGCCGGCTTCATTTTTCATCATTTTTCATTGCAGCGCCCGAACCGAACCATTATTTTGGTAATGAATTTGCACGATTTTCAAACGTTGTTCAGGTTTAAGTCTATTCATTACAAAATGGCAAACCAAACTGAGCATAAATCAATTGACATTTGTCAAAGAGACCAACTCCGGAGAAAGTATTGCCAGATTGAAAACCACACTTCTAAAAAAACACCCTTTACAATGTCCATAGTATACCTACCAACTTTTATGTATATCGCAGATACCTAAAAAGAAAATGTACAAAATCTAATTTTACCCGAATTATGGAACAACTTGAGGAAGCATCTGTTAGGATCCTCCCTGAATAACCTTGTCAAAAGATCAAGTTGAAAAGGCTTATTTAAAGTTAAAAAAAAAAAAAAACCAAAATTTTCCTTTATTCTGACCATGACCATTAAGTACCTATTTCTTTTATCTAAACATTAACTATGTAGACCTTAACTAAGCCCCACAGCATAAGTCTTCAATTTAAATTATGTAAATAAATAACACTGCATATAGTTAAAAGGTTTTATCGAATAAGTAAGAACAAAAAAAAATCTGGTAAGTCCACTTAAGAAGGAAGAATATATAGCCCCAATGTATCCCTCTACTTAACTTACTCTTTTGCTTTCGGAGACCTACTAAATTCTCTCTCGTTTTTTGTTTTGGTCAAAATTTATTATAAATTCAATTTTTATTATTTCCAGCTGAGTTCCTTTTTTGTTCCCTAAAACTTTATTTATAAATACGGAAATATATGTATATATAAATTTCCATCTAAATTCACCACAGATTTTGAATGATTTACAAATTATGCATATGCTGTAAGCTCAAAACATGTGTTGTGTCCTTTTAAGGACGATAACATCTCATGCCTTGTTATATTGAAAATCTTTCTCTATTTTTGTTGGTCTTATTATAATATGTGGTATTTCATAAAAAGGATATATTATTGCTTTATATTTATTCAAAAACAACAACAAAAAAATATACCCTTCAACCCCTTATAAACCAACCAACCCAAAAATAAGGAGAAAAACTAGAACAAATTTTCAAAGGATCCCGTTTGTTTTATTAAAGATAATGTTTTCGAATAAAACTTGCGTTTTTAGGGGTTCTTTGAACATTGCCCTCCATATAGAGATCCTTTGCAATATAATATATGGCCATACGAAACGATAATTTTCGACATAAAGTCCACCTTTGATATAAAGAAATTGGAAACCGGAACATCAATTTTAGTTTACAACACTCAACCTCTTGCAATCATCCCCCATTTACCCTATATCCAACCCCCCACTACCACCCATACCATCCTAACACTGATTTCTCGTCTAAGTTTGATAGGATTTTTCATTCTTCATTTTTGAAACAAGGATGTACCTAGTTGTAGTATAGTTGTGTATGCATCCATGAACGCCCCCCAAACTCCCCCTTCCCATGTACCTCCACCTCCACTACTCCTGCTCCAAAATGGCTGTCTTGTGTTAAAGTTTATTTATTCGAACCGTGTTCGGGGATAATTTTCCCAAAAATGAGGGTTTATTTTTGTTCTTTGGCAATAACGGTATACCTTACGATCTATCTACGTGTTCTTCGTGTGTCGTCCTTACTACTTGACTGACTTAAACTGTTAGCTGATGGTTGAGAATCCCATATGGAAAAAAGGTCCAGTGTTGTTCTGGGAGATGATTTTATAGCAAATAGTGTTTTGTTGTTGGCATGGCGAGGTATCTGCCAAAGCTCTTGTAAAATCGAAATTTGAGCTGCTTGTCTGAGCAACACACAAGGGTTTCTGCCAATGATGGTGGCGACGCGACGGGAGCGACGATGATGGCCGGGCGCGACAAGAAAATGGTTTTTGGGGTGCTTGGGGGTGTGACTTTTAAGGATCGGATAGTCATTATCGTTTTGTGTGTTGGTGGGTGGCTTTTAAATTGCGATGGCAGTCGATAGAAGGTGCGATGGTGTGTACCTGAGCTACAAAACATTCTTTGTGCAAGGATTTTGTAGAACATGATACCTTAATGAATGACTCGATAGTGGATATAGTTACGGGGCGAGGGATGAGGGTGGTGGTAGTGTGCACTTTCAAAATCGACGTAATGTTGCTGCCTTACCTACCAATTACTTCATGAAACTTCAGTGAAACGTTCCCTTTGGTATTTTTGCGTCTTAAAGAATTTCAAATGAAAAATAATTTCTTTGAATAAAATATGTACAAGGATACATGAAAACATATTATCAAAACACACAAACACAGCTGGGACATTGATCAATGAAGGGTGAGAGTGATGTAGGCAGGTCTGTGTAGTTATAGGTGCTTAGGGCACATCTTATGTTTGAGCAAATTCACCCTTACACAATCGTGTTGCGATGATGTTGTACCTAAGGATACCTAATTTGCTTTAATTTGCAATGCAAATTTATTTAATTTTTCTTTGAGAAGCGTTAAGGAGTATTTTTGCTTTGCTTTGGAGCAAAAGGGTCTTTTCTTTCTCATCATTTTGAAGGCAACATCAGCAGAGCGACTTAATGATAAAATTTGTTCTTACCACACGAAAAGAGGGTTAGTGCGATGTGTTATAAATATATGTATTTCCAGCTATAAAAGTTAAACCGTTTTAAAGGTATATCGTTTAAATATATTTTTCGATACCAACCAACCTGTCTTGTTAACCTCTATATACCTTCATGTATCCAAAGAAGCAAAAAAAAAAAGTATTGGGGATTTAAGATATGGAGTAAGGTACCCAAAAAAATACGATTCCAAATGAGGATCGAAAGGAAATAAATCGAAAAGATGTTGTAGTGATGTATCTACATTCATACTTATAGCTTATAGGTAACAGTGCGTAAATGGATTGTTGCATGAAGATATATGTATGTAACATACATAAATAAATTGCCTGTCTATTATGTTAGCTATTAATTTTATTTAAAAGGTTCATTTATAAATTCCAACAACAACAAAAACAACACACATATTCGAAGGATATTCCTCTTAGAACTCATTTTATTTCTTTTAGATGCTTTCCGCCTTTGCCTCTTCTAACTATTCGGATGAATTTATCCTAGCGGTATAGTAGGTGCCTACCAACAATTTTTGTATGGAGAGAGTATGGGTGCGCTTTCATATAGGTATGTGATGGAATGGAATGCTTTATTGCTTCGTGATGGCTATAGATTTTCAAAGGTGTTAGCAAATTGATTGTACTCTAGCAGGTGTTCTTATTTATTATTGTTTTTTTTTTTTTTGTTTCTGTCTGTGATCTGAGGAATTTGTATTCGTTAAAGTGTTTTTATACCTTCATATATTTGAATATAATTTTTTGAAGTTAAATATTTACATTCCTCATAGATATTCGGGACTAAAAAATTCTTATAAATTAGGTGCTTATATGAGATAAATTCAAGGGTCCAAGGCTAGTTTGTTCACATTGGGTTAAATCTGCAATAAGATTTTGCAATTTTCTGATTAAGTGGATCTTATCAATCAAAATCAGCAGATTAGTGATTTTTTATGATTAATAACTCAAACTATGGATTCATTGATCAAAATTTTGGTTACAATCAGATTTGATTAATTGTGAACAAACCGGCCCTTATAGGCTTCTACTCCAATGGGTAAGGGCCAGACAGGATAGTGGGTTAAAGTAAAGGTGCTTTCTTTGAAACATACCTACTTGGATTTTTATATTGAATACATTTCAATGAATATCAACAACTTGTGTGTGTGCTAACACCAAATTAATAGGCTGGAGTACAACCTTGATCTTAGAACTCCTCTGGTGGTATACTTAGTCTGGTGTCGTGGCATAAAAACCAGGTACTTACACGGTATGACATCCATCGTTGAATTTCCAGTTCGTTCTGTATCTGTATCGCGTGAACAAAAGACAACAATAAATCGAAAAAAAAAAAAAAAAAAACAAAAGGCAAAGAGAATTGCAACACTCGTTCACAAGATGCGTGAGAGAGATATAAGATAAGGACATGCGCAATATCATACCATATCTCAGAGTTGTAAAAGATTGCAATCTTTGTGAATGCAGTCTAAATAAATCTCTCATTGAATTCAACAAAAAGATTGCATTCTTAACATTTTTTTTTAAGAATGCGACTTCAAAAAATGCAGTCGCCATTCTGTTATCCTTAAAAAGATTGGAATCTTTTTTGTTTCCAATATTTTGTTACCATCAACTGATACAATATTTTGAGTTTCATGCATTCTTTGCATTCTTTTTGCCTTCTTTTGAATTTTTTTGCATCCTTTAAATTTCTTGCATTCTTTTGAAGTCTTGAATGCTTTTGAAGTCTTTTGCATTCTTTTGAAGTCTCTTGAATTGTTTTGAGTTCCTTGAATTCATTGCATTTTTTTTTTGTTATGCTCTCCATAATACTAAATTTAAGAGCGCATGTTAGCATGCAAAACACAAAAGAATGCAATGAATTCAAAGAATTCAAAAGAATGCAAGAATTCAAAGAGTGCAAAAAACTTCAAAAGAATGATAAAAATTCAAAGGATGCTAAAGAATTCAAAAGTCTTTAAAAGAATGCAAAGAATGCATGAAGTCTCAAAAGATTGCAATCATTTGATGGTGACAAAAGATTGGAAACGAAAAGACTGCAATCTTTTTAACGAAAAAAGAAAGGCGACTACATTTTTTGAAGTCGCATTCACAACAAAGAATGGAAAGAATGCAATCTTTTAATTAAAGTCCTAAAGATTGCATTTGCGAAAGAATACAATCTTTTACAACTCTGCCATATATCTTCTCTAAATATATGTACCTCAGTCCGTCTTGTTCATATTAATTAAAGAACCCTTTGCAGTCATATGATAGGAGCAAACCATAAAGCAAGGGTTTCAGAAACTGATGCCAGGGAAGCCACATGGTTGACTGAACTCAATTAAGGTTTTGTTGTTTATCAATTGCAATGGCGACAAGCATTTGTACGGACAAAAAATTTTTGTCTACAAAATCCCCAAATGATATGTTTGTATGAATGTACGAATATTAGCCTATGATCACATTTCCGATTTCGCTCGCGTGAATTTTCAGAGAAATCATGACGGTTAAGGCTAGTAATGCACCTGCGATTTTATGTCACACGATTACTTAGTCGGAAAAATATAACATTATGACTTAAAAAAATGGTAGCAGCTAAGTAGGATTTGTCAGTGTCATGTGCGCTCATTCACATTTAGGCTAGGACCGCACTTGCGATTTTCTGTCATGTGATTATTTGTTCGCAAAAAATAGAATACATGAGCCACAACATGAATGAACGCACCGCACATGCGACCAAGAAATTGTATTAAGTTGCGACCGTTTTTTAGTCGCGGCGACAGAAAATCGCATCTGCGTTTCCGGCTTTAAACTTAGAGTTCTATTTTTTGCGATTGAAAAGTCGTCGACAAAAAATCGCAAGTGCTTTTTTAGCTTAACATTTTTGTGCTCTTACTTTCGATTTTAATTTTTCTGTCTATGCAACTGTCGAAATTTAAAATGAATTAAACGAACTTATAGATATTTGTGCTCACACTTGCGATTTAAAATAATATAAGTAGACCAAATAAGAAATCGAAGCTTCAACTAGAAAAAGTCATGCACGCTTTTGTTATTTTCAATCGTAGGTACCATTTTTTAGCCGGAGTAAATGAGACACATGGTTTTTAAATGTGAATGCAAAATCACAGCAAGACAAAAATGGAATCGTTTCTATTTTTTCAGCGTTTTTTAAGTCGCAAATTCAAATAAATCACTTGTGACACCTTGCTATTTTGTGATCGCAATTACAGAAAATCATAACGTCGTTCTTAGGCTAATCGCCACCACGATATATTGTATTAATAGTTGTGATTGCTTCGACACTCATGTGCGTGCATTCTCATTAAAAGTCTTAGGCTTTGTTTGCTATTAAACAATCGCGCGATAGAAAAAGGTACCAGACACATGGTTTTGATTGTGAATGCACACATATTCGACTTAATAATCGATTTTTTGAGCGTTTTTCTGTCGCAAAGTCAAAAAGATCAAATTAAATTAAATGAATCTGCAAGCACTTGCGACACGTTGTATTTGTTTTCAATAAAGCTAGGAACTCACTTGCTATTTCCTGTCGCACGATTATTCAAACGCATAAAATAGAACACATGAGTTTAAATGTAAATAAATGCACATGACACTATAAAATATTATTAACCTGCGATTACTTTTTTTAGTCACTGCGACAGAAAATTGCAAGAACGTTCCTAGACTTAATCACGCGATAGATAAATGCAATGACAGAAAATCATAATGTAGTTCCTAGGCCAATCTGATTTTTTTTTCTTAAGTTCATAAATTGTTGGTGGAACAATGGCGTAGACCTTATCTTTCTAGTATTTGGTTGCTCCATATGGATAGAAAAAAATATTTGAAATAATTTTAAGGACAAACAATCTTTTTAATAAAGATTTGAGCAAAAGTTTTTCAAAATCGGACGATAAATGTGGAAGTTATCAAATAATTAGTGAAAGAAAGCAATCTCAATTTGTTTTCAATAAAATTCATATAACTGTATATTAGGGTGTCTGTTATTTTCCAAAATCATTTTCTTTTAAATCACAAACCCCTAAAATAAAAATTCTAAGCCCTAAAATAAAGTTTTTGACTAAATAATTTTTGTCTAAGGTTATAAATCGGTGCCTCCTAGGCCATCCTCTTTTCCATACGCAAAGGAGAATTGGACACACCAAACTCCAAGACCAAAAATGACGTGATATACATCGTTGGAAAGGTATTTTTATGAGCTACAATAGTCACTGAAAGAGTTCATTTCAAATATCTATGTGCAAAAGAACTTGGAAACTAGTGTTATCAGTATTTGCTAAGATTTTACTAATCTAGAAGTTATCGTAATGATTTTTAATTAATTATAATTACAAAATGGCGCCTACTTTAAAATAAAATCTCTTGTTGGAAGATCCTGTAGTAAAACATTTGCCTTAAACATCTTACTTGCACACAAAATTCTAGTTTTTAATGCACTGCCAATAACATTTTTCTTTTCTATCCTTGTTTTTTTCTATTACTACCGTGTACTCCTTACTTTATATAGGCTGTCTTAACATCACCTATATCCCCGCTAGATGGAGAGAAGTCAATAATGTCATCTTCATCCCGAAAGCTGGCAAGCCCACCCATACCGAACCGAAGGACTTCAGGCCTATCAGCCTTTCCTCCTTTCTCCTGAAGACCTTAGAAAGGTTAATTGACACTCATATTCGCCTAAAACTAAATTGTGGTGTGCTCTCACATGCCCAACATGCGTATTTGAAGGGCAAATCTGTTGAGACAGCACTTCATGAAGTGGTTGGTACGATTGAGAAGTCGATACACTTCAAGGAATTCACTTTAGCAGCATTCCTTGAAATAGAAGGGGCCTTCAATAATGTTGACAACGGTGCAATTCGACAAGCCCTAAACTCCGTCAGCATCGATCCATCATTGATAAACTGGATTGATTTCATGATTCAAACGAGAATCATTAATGCAGAAATGGGTGACAGCAAGATAAGAGCTAGGACAAGTAGGGGCACTCCACAGGGTGGAGTTCTTTCTCCTTTGCTTTGGCTCCTTGTCGCCAACCAGATCTTAGTTAAACTAAATCTGGGCGGCATCAAGGTAGTTGCATATGCCGATGACATTGTGTTATTGGCCTCTGGAAAATTTGTCCCCACTCTGTGCGAGCTCCTACAAACGTCCCTGGACAAGCTCAAAAATTGGGCCAGTAGTTGTGGCCTAAATGTTAACCCACTGAAAACAGAACTGGTGCTGTTTACAAGGAAACGTAATATTCCAAACATAAACCCGCCAACCATTAACGGAATACCGTTACAGGTTTCGGGTACTGCCAAATATCTTGGCGTTGTTATCGATCGTAAACTAAACTGGAAAGAAAATATTAAAGAAAGAGAAAGAAAAGCCTAAATAGCTTTCTACACTTGCAGCAGAATTTTTGGTAAAAGATGGGGTCCCAGCCCCAGAACCATTCATTGGATGTACACAGCCATTATAAGGCCAATTCCAGGTGGCCAGCCTTAGATAAGGAAACCAATCTAAAAACCATGACTGAAATTCAAAGATTAGCGTGTATTGGCACAACCAGTGCTATCAGGACCACACCAACGGCTGCCCTTGAAACTTTCCTTTCACTTGCCCCACTCGATCTGTTCACGAAAGAGTTGGCGGCCAAAAGTGCTTTAAGACTTCATCAATGTAAAAATTGGAAAAGGGCCTCTACGGTCACAGAACTATAATAAATTTTACAGACATAGACATTCAAACAGACTACGTTTCACCGCACATAGATTTCAACCCAGTAACCGTAACAGATATTCCAACCAGAAAACTCTGGAATGAAAACAGGGTCATAAATGAAAATCATGTTTCGGTCTTTACCGACGGTTCCAAAACCTCGGAGGGGGTTGGGTCAGGCATCTACTCAGAAAACCCATCCATAAATAGATCGTTAAAGCTTCCAAACTTTTGCAGTGTATTCCAAGCGGAAGTACTGGCAGTTTGCGAAGCGGCGAAACATCTTGCCTCATGTGAATTAGTCAACTACAATATTGATATTTTCATAGACAGCCAGGCGGCAATTAAAGCCATTTGCTCAATAACCACAAAGTTCAAACTGGTCGACCGTTGCCGGAACGAGCTAAGAGTACTCAATGCAACGATCACAGTAACCCTAAGATGGGTTCCAGGACATAGGGATATTCACGGGAACGAAATGGCGGATGAACTGGCCAAAAGCGGTTCATCTCTTGATCCGAGCCAAATCGAAGCATCTGTGCTCATGCCACTGGAGCAAGAAAAAAGTAGAATACACCAGAGTTTCTTAGAGGCTGCAAATGTCAGATGGTCATCCATCGACACTTGTCGGGTTTCTAGGAATCTATGGCCAAATATTTCAAAGAAAAAAACTGATTACTTACTCAAGCTAAGCAGGCCTCAATTATCTCTCATGGTTGGTGTCCTTACGGGCCACAACTCAATGGAAACCCACTTGAACAGAATGGGCATCAGCTCATCGGACTTATGTAGAGGGTGTCATGATGTAGAGGCAGAGGAGGGCTCCCCTCACTTCCTTTGCGAATGCCCCAGCCTAGCTGGAACCAGAAAAGAGGCCCTTGGAGAATATACTTCTTCGACGAGCTGGGCGACATCTCTGTCTTGCCAGTAAAGAACATCCTGAAATTCATTCATAACTCAGGATGGTTCAAGGAGGATCCCCACACCTAAAACTTCCTATTAACTCCCTCCCTATCCCTCCTCACTAACCACCTATACCCCGGGGAGCGCAATGGATCCAATGAGATCGGAGTGAGATGGTGCAGCTTGCCGTATTATCACCCCTTTCAACCTAACCTAACCTAACCGTGTACTCCTGTTTGAAATTGAAGAGCCTTAGTTCTGATCGAGTTCGTAAATGTAAAAGTTCGTTAAAGCGAAAAAATTCATGTTGGATTTCTTCTGGCAAATACTGCCTGGTCTTAAGTATCTCTGCTTTATAAGAAACGTGGGTGTTTATCTTTTCAATAGTTAAATTTTGCTAAAAAAGCAAATAAATAGTATCTTTTTTATTAATTTTGGCAGCTATGCAATATGTTTACAATTACGAACTGGAGGATAATTTAATTATAACTCATATTGTTTATTCTGGCTGACCCGCACCTACATACGTATTTCCACTCTACCTTCATTACATTTCAATTTGAGTATCTTCATTTGGTCCTTGTATAATACAAAGACCACTTAACTATTATAAAGACATAAAAAACGCATGTTAATGAACCTAATAGTTTTTGCATGATGCATGAGGGAATTTTTAATATGAAATACGACGAGTTTTTATAAAAATTCTTTTAAATGAGGGTGAATGTATAGCACTCAGCGACAAACCCTAAATGGCAGAAGTACTAACTTAACTATCGTCCATATTTATGTATGTCCTATTGTATCAACCCGCATGCGATTCAGTTATACTAATTTACCGCATTGAAATATTGCCATATCTGAGGCTCTTCATAAGCATAACTCATGTCATTATGGTCTCCCTCCACAAGTACGAGTACTCTTACTTAGCGCCAGTATCTATAGTTGTTGTTAAAATAGCTTTACGTCCATATATGATTCATCTTATCATCTATTGAAAACATTGTAGGCGATTGGATTTTAATTAAAAAATAAATAAATCTCGTACACCATGCATGCTGCTGATCACGAACACGATATTGCTAGTTGCCACTGCCATACTTCTGCCCGATCGTCGTTTGGCATTTTCTTGGTTTTTTTTCGTTTTTTTTCCAACAATCCCGCCAATTTTCCTACAACTAGATCACGATCACTTGGTCGAGTGTCGAGCATAACACCAAATAGCTTAACAAGCAAGAGATGTTGGAATCATTCGGAATTTCATATTAGGAAAGCCGCCAAATTAGCCTCGTTGAGAGATTTTCATTTTTCATTTTATGCACGCGTTCGTTTGCTAAAGCAAACATGAAAATTAAGCACTAGATCATGCGTTGTGCTGTAGAAGGTGCTGTGTAGGGGGAGGGATGAAATTAATTATTGAAGAAGGGGAATGGATTAGGGGTTATGATCGCTGCCGATCGATCTTGGAGTGTAAATATTTGCAATAGATTTTCTTCATTTTTTTATTTTTTTTTTTGTTGTTTTGATTTTATCTAAGGAATTTGATAAAAATAATGCGAACAGCAGCAAACATGCTGATGCTGACTTAACTCGACTGGATGAGAAGATTACGTAAGCGATTAGATTTTTGTTGTTGTT
The DNA here is from genome assembly GCA_963921185.1 of Dasysyrphus tricinctus. NCBI lineage: Eukaryota > Metazoa > Arthropoda > Insecta > Diptera > Syrphidae > Dasysyrphus > Dasysyrphus tricinctus. The sequence continues at coordinate 66,443,284 of OY992531.1, forward strand.
GTTTTTGAATTTTATTTTCACTTTCGCGTGGGGCAAATTTTTGTGCGTATAACATCGCAACTTGGTGTGTGGAAAGATAAATTAAGAGCAAAGGAATAAAATAGAATATGGTGTGGAAATGGAAACTGACCGAGTGTGTGATGAGATATTATACATACAATGCTATTTTATTGTGCTTTGTGTCTGTCATATACCTACATAGATGATTTTTATTGGGTCAATTAATGTTTTTGTTTTAAATTTTTGGATTTATGAATTATTAGAGTTTATATTAAAAATATTTTAAACTGAAATATGACTTCGAATTGTTAATAAATAAAAACTGTTAAAAGAAAATCAAATGTATTTTTGATAGTAGTTGAAAATGCAACTAAAATTGACCTACCAACATGTCCTTGGCGTTTTCTTGGGTTTGATAAGGCTAGACGAACACTTAAAAATAACTTATGAGCTTTTAATCGAGAAAATAGTTCTGGAAGGACCTGTAATTCATTTTGATCTATAAAATTTGTAGATGCCATAACGAGTTTTGTGGTGAAAAATTATAGAAAATATCGGTGTTTTGAGTTTTATGCTAAGATATCCCGTAAACCTTAACGAATGCACCAATTATGAGGTCAGATTTAAATTCAGGGCTTCAAAAAACTTTGAAAAAAAAAACGTTTATCTAGTATACTTTCTTTGGAAATAGTTATGCTTCCTTGTGTTTCTATAGCAAATTATTTCTAGAAGTCTCAGACGTGGATACGTGCCCCCCCCACCCCCTTGGGCAAAAACGAAAGAAGCATAAAATATGATTTTAATAAAATTTATTAAAATGGTTGTTCGTTCTTCGTTAATAAAATATAAGTAGTCCTGGTAGCCAAAAGAAGACTACACGCTTTCATTTTCCTGATTTTCCATTTCATGAAATTATTAAGGTACCTAATACTTTTTGATAAAAGAACCGATGTATTTCACATCTCTCCAGCTGATCCTTATCTTCAGATACGTTTCTGACGATAATATTCGTGAGGATTGTGTCACTTCCGTGGATTCGATGAAGAAGATTGACGGGAAACCAGAACACGATTGCAGTCACTGCTGAAGGGTAGTTGGATGGAACTTCTACACCTAAGAATAGTTGTCCCTGGCCAGTTTCAAAAACGACAGTCATCGTCAAATTGACTGTCAAATGATCGTCATTTTTTGACCGGAATATTGCTATAGTCAAATATACAATCGTTTTGTTTGCCCAAAACGTCAGTCAATTTCCTTGCAAACACATTTCACGTTTACAAACACGTTCTCTGGCCTCTCAATATTTTTGTCATCAGCTACATTTTTTTTACTGCCAAATTTCACCACAGAGAATTTTTTCGAACATTTGACTTTAGCAAACTGCATTATCAAACACAATGCTTATGCAGTAAAACTAATTTTTGCATTTTCGAACAGAAGAATTTTGCAGTTTGCGTTTGAGAACATTCTGCAAAAATTTTGAAGATGAGATTTCAAAAAACGGAATTCAACTAGCAAGGCCATTATGACCAAATTATCTTGTCCCAGCTAAGGAAGAGTCTGAAACTTTCACTCGAGCTCGAACGTGTGGGTATAGGAACATTTAATCATCATCATCATCGTGTCCTGTAACCCCGGCTGGGGCATAGGGCGTCAACAAAACGTCTCCATCCTTCACGGTCTGCTGCAAGGTATACTTTAGCTGTGGCCACATCTTTCCCTGGGATTCTGCTTCCGCTAAGACAGTTGATTTCCATGTTGTTCTTGGTCTTCCAACGCGCCGTGCACCCTGAGGATTCCATTCAAAGGACTGCTTTGCAATTTCATCGTTTGGTTTCCTCAGTGTGTGACCAATCCAACGCCATTTACGCTTTCTTATTTCGACGTCCAGCCTTTCTTGACTTGTCCTGCGTCACAATTCCTCATTTGATATTATTTGTGGCCAGCGAATCTTTAGGATGTGGCGAAGACAGCGATTTACAAAAGCCTGCAATTTCTTCGAAATGGTAGACGTGACTTTCCAGGTTTCACAAGCATATAACAGCACGGATTTGACATTGGATTCGAAGAATCTCAACTTAGTGCGTAAGGAGATTTGACTGGATTTCCAAATTGGGGACAGAGTACCGAAGGCAGCACGAGCTTTATTTATTCTTCTTTTAACGTCCAGATCCGTACCACCGTTTGCAGAAACAATACTGCCAAGGTAGTTGAATTGTTCCACTACTTCAACTGGCGTCTCCTGTAAAATAATACGCTGCTGTGTGGAGCGGCCTGTGAGCATTATTTTTGTCTTTTTGCTGTTAATTCTTAGACCACTCGACTCTCCCTTCACTTGCAGTGCTTGGCACATCCCGTTCAGCCCACTGATGTTATTTGCCAGTAGACATATGTCATCGGCATAGTCTAAATAACTGAGCCTTTCGAACGGTCTCCATTGAATGCCCTGTCGCTCAGCTGTACCAACACTGGCCGTCAATACGTCGTCCATCGCCAGCAGGAAGAGAATTGGCGATAGAACATCCCCTTGTCTCACACCCTGTTGCACTACGAAGGAGTCGGATAGCTGCCCATTGTGCAAAACAAAACACCTCGCGTTGTTGTAGGACTCTTTAATAATGGCAACAATTTTTGGTGGAATTCCTCTACCTAGCAACGATCTCCATATACATTCTCGGTTAACTCGATCAAAGGCCTTTTCAAAATCCACGAACATGAGGTAAAGCGGTGATTGATATTCCATCGACTGCTCGAGGACGATACGCAGGGTGTTGATATGGTCGACAAACGATCGACCACTGCGGAAGCCAGCTTGATGCCTCTTGAGTGTAGACTCGATTCTATCCTTTATTCGCTCGAGTATGATTGTTGCCATTAGTTTTGGGAAAACGGACAAAACGGTGATACCACGCCAATTGTTGCAATTCTTTAAGTCACCTTTCTTTGGCAACTTAACAATCACACCATCCTTCCAGTCCCTGGGATAGCTTTCGTTTTCCCAAATGTTTTGTATCAGCGGATGTAAAATACTAGCCGCTGCTACGGGATCGGCTTTCAGGAATCCAGCTGGTATTCCGTCCAGTCCAGCTGCCTTGTTGTTTTTGAGGAGATTTATTGATATACGAATTTCCGATTCTGACGGGGGTTCGATGTCAATACCCCTATAGGACCTGCGCATCTCGTTTAGTTGGGGCACTTCAGCACTCTGCTCAACTGAATCCTCATTTAGCAGGGCACAAAAATGGTCCTTCCATCTACGAAGCTGATCCTCAATTGATACCAAAAGTGTGCCATCCACATCCATTACAGGATGTTTGGTGTTGTTTTTTTTCCCGATAACATCTTTGGCTATTTGGTACAATTCCCGGATATCTCCTCTTCTGGCAGCGCTTTCCGCATTATCTGCGAGTCCATCCAACTTCACCCTCTTGTCACGTCTCACACAGCGGTAGACCATCTTATGTGCGATGCGGTACTCTCTTCGCAAGTCAGCCTTTCGTTGAACATCTGCTTCGGCATTTATTTGGATTTTCAACAATTTGCGAAGTTCGATCTTATCCCAGGTGTCTTGGGATATCCAAGAGTCTCTACGTCTCGTTCGCTTGGGAACAGTTTCGGATCCAGCCTCCATAAAAACACTTTTAATTTCACCCCACATCTCATCAATTGTTGAATTCTGGATTCCATTTAATGACGAGGCTCTGTCGTTAAGAGTGGTGACATAGTTTCGACATTATGTTGGGGTCATTTAAAGCATTAGTAATGAATTTTGTGCTCCTTGCTGCATCCTGCGCTGGTTTTTGTACGGCAGCGGTTCGTAGTTTGAGACTCATCAGAACCAAATGGTGGTCGCTTCCCACATCGGCATTTCTTATACTCCGGACATCACACATAGACTTCCTCCATCGCTGCTGAATCATGATATGATCAATTTGGTTTTCGGTTTGACCATCCGGATGCACCCAGGTAATTTTGTTGCACGTCTTATGCTTAAATACAGTCCCACCTATCACAAGACGATTCGCGTTACAAAAGTCGACAAGCAAGTCACCATTTTCATTCCATGACCCCAAGCCATTTCTTCCCATCACGCTTTCCAGTCCGTAATTGTCTGAACCGACTTGGGCATTATGGTCTCCCATAACGACTAAGATGTTGGCTCTCGGAACACTACTGTAAACCGAGTTAAGATGAGTGTAGAACGCGGTTTTGTCTTCCTCGGTTGCTTCATTTGTGGGGGCGTAGCACTGAATAATTGTGACGTTACGAATTTTTGAACGAAACCTTGCTGTCATTAATCTCGCATAAATGGGCGCCCAGGAGATCAAACTACGCCCCGCTTCTTCGTTCAACATAATTCCGACACCATGCAGTCTTTGGCCAACCTCTCTTCCATCTTCCCCGGAATACAGCATTCTCGTCTGTCCAGTGTCTGATCTGTGTTCAGCTCTTCCTCTCCACTTAGTTTCGATTATGCCCAGGAAACTGATCTTCAGGCGAAGCATTTCACGCTCAAGGATCGAACGTTCCATGCTCCGATTTTCGTACGTATGCGGTAGCCAAAAGTAACATTTGCGCTTCTTGAAAGACTTCTTCTATTTGTCAACGATTCATTTATTATTATGGCGTCTTGATTGACGCTCGTACATGAAAGATGCCGCACCCCCAAATCCGATGTGTGGTTTACTGCAATCGAAGCTACATAAGGATTTTCTATTAAAAGATTACCTCTTGGGGACTCATTTCCATTTGTTGTCATAGTTCATGTATTTGCGTATATCCTTCCACCATGCGGTGTTTTCCGAGATACGATTAATAACATACATAAGCTCAGATTTAACAGGCACACCCGCCTTTTGTATGGTCAAACACATAACTGCTCAAGGCCGCCCACTATGGGAAAACAGACGCCTTTTGTAGCCGCCCAATATGGGTTACAGACGCTACCTGCTGCTGCCGTTGGCCTTTTACCAAAAAAAGCTCCTCCGCCACCAGACTATCATGCCGTTGACCGCTACCTGCAGTTCATCCGTCTTAAGGGGGAACATAATACCGATATGGAATTATGCTTTCCGAAACTCAAAGGGGTATGCTACGAAGATGCAGAGAGAGTTCAGACACCATGCAACAGCAACAGACTGCTTATCTTCATTTCGTGAAGTTCCAAAGTACCTACCTACCCATTGTTCGAGACACTGATGTGACAGTCATGAAAGAAGCTTTCTTCAAACTTCACATCGCTATGTGCGTGACCAGGAACCAGATGTGTAGAGTGGTATGAAAGTGTTCTCCAATTTTCCGTAGACCCCATATCAAGATTGTGCAAACTTTGGAAACAATTTTGCAGTTGCGTGAGCTCAGCACTGCTGGCAAGGCTACACAAAAATTGCAAAGCCCCCTCCCCCTGAATGAAATCCTGGGTCCGCACTTGAAAAGTCACAACTCTTTTTTTCGCTCAAAATTGATTGTCAGACCATTTCTGGTTTTCTAAAAGGTCAAAGTTTTTTTTCGACAAATTTGGAAAAATCTAGAATAAGTCGCAAAAGATTTTGAGTGCCTGCCGCCACAACGAGATTACATGCAAATAAATCAATCAATTCAAATAAAAACTTCAATCCTTATCTATCAATTCCCCCTCAAAATAGTTTTTTTTTTTTTTTGTTGCGGAAGGAAAAAATATTATGCAGTAAAACTTGTTTGACGTGATGTTATTTTCTCTGTGAACATCATAACAGTTAGTCAAATGGAAATAAAATCGATGAAAATCTATTAATATTCATAACTCCATTCATTTCTTTTTTGTTTTTTAAACATCTGCAATACAATAACTAAAAATTTAAAAAAAAAAAACTATCTAATGTCATGTCGAGCCCATTCACAGTAAAATCAGTGCACATACGCATACACACACCCCTATATAACGGTATATTTCCTGCAATTGAAAAATCTCACTCACAAAAATGCAAATTTATCTCATTGCTTAAAAAAAAAAAACAAAACAAAACAAAAAAAGCTCGACCACCTGCAGTGCAGGCAAAACACAGTGTGTGTCCTCCATCACTCTGTGTTTATAATAAAAGCACAGACACACACCCGTTTATTTAGGTCTCGGGGGTAAATGCCGTCAAACAGAGGGCCTAGCCTAGCCTAGGTCCCATTAGTTGTCATCATTGTCTGCTTTGTCAACGGATTCGCATAATTTATCCTCAAATTTGTTCAAACGACATTTTTTCCCATTTGATTCCCCAAACAATAGGTCGCTCCCCACAATGTCACACACGGGAGAGACCCTCTATGTCACCGCAATGAAAATGAAAACAAAATTATATAAAATTAAGTTTAATTTTAATTTTTTGTGAGAAGCAGGTGAGCTAAAAAAAAAATGAATCATAAGTGGTGAGACTTGACTATGAAAAGAACACAAAACAAAATGGAATGCACCCACAGAAGGCAATTCGCACGTTTTATCCGCACTGCACAGTTAAAATTAAATTGAATAATTACTTAATTGCTATACGTCGTCGTTGTCGTCGTCGTCGACGTCGTTTGGCGTCTTTATAGCGTTGACGTTGTCTACTGCTGCGTATAGACGGCGCTGTTGTTGTTTGAATCTACCTTACCTCGTGCCCACAACCTCAAAAATCTCTTCCATTCATGATGGTGGCGCACATTTTAATATACCTACTCACAACTCACATGCGGATTTTCTTTCGCAGCAGGAGAATTAAATCCAATTTGCTGTTTGTATTTTCCAATGGAATTTTCTTCTTTGACAAACGAGTGACACTACCACACACGTTCGCATTGTTAAAGTGGAACAGCCTCCTATTCTCTTTCTGCTTTTTTTTTTGCTTTTGCTACCATCATGGAGCCTATAATGGAACAGATACTGTTATGGGGAGCTATATCCTCGTTAAACGTATCACCATCCACCGTCACACTGAAATTGAGTGTAGGCGTATAGCGTGAACGTGTTTTCGTTCAAGCTAAAAGGAGAAACAAAAAATGTGTCATCCGATTGAAAATTATTTTCGTGTGAAAATGTTCCGGTTTCTTGGTGTTTTGTGGTGCATAGATGTTGTGTTCTTTCTGTATGTTATTTCCAAAGACACACCACCAGGCTTTTGCGGGCACGACAAAAGCTTTATCTCAAATTAATGGCCCTGTTGGTAAAAAGGAGGTTAGCTAGTTAGTTAGTAAATAAATAATTGTTAGTCTTAGAGGAGATTTAAACGGTTTCTTAGCAAAAATGTGTTATAGTGCGGGTAGAGAGATAATGAAAATGTATGGTCTTATATAGAAACTCTTATAAAAGCCTTGAAATAAAGACATAAAAGCTGATATAAATCTTGAGAAGGTAATTGACTTTTGTTATTAGATTTGCATCGTAGTAAACCTAAATCTGTCTTAAAATGTGTGTATGTGCATATTTATTTTTAAAAATGATTAAGTGATTACTTAAAGTATGAAAATGGGCCCTGCATTTGATTCTCTTCTTGGAGAATAATCACTATACAATTTTATCGACCTTCTTAATTGATTTAAGATGAACTTAAAATTATGTAAATGGCGCCCAACGTGGGACCTTGTATTGGCTTCAATTAAATTTTTCTTATAGTTTGAACAAAATTAACTTTAAAAGTACTTGATTGATTCTGAGATAAAAATTGCTTGGATGGCGCCCAATGTGGAGATGTTCCTTAGTATTATAGTGTCTTCTATTTCACGTCTTTTTATTTGGAACTAAGTACCAACGAGTACATCCTAATAATGGTTAGTTTTGTATGTTCTCTAAAGTGGTTATAGAACTTTAAAAAAAATTAAACCTATCTAAAATGTTAAAAGTTGTCTTTTCCAATTTTTTTTACTCAAAGACCACTTTCTTTCAGTCAATAAACAAAAAAAACAAAACTTATTTGTTTCTATTTTCAATTTAATCAAAGATATTCTGATTGTTTTACTTTACATCAATTATTTTAAAATTAAATGGCGCCCAATGCCAGGACGTTAAATAATATTTAAATTTCATAGAACATGATCATTTTTTTTTGTTACATATATTTGATTTATCTCTTCTCTCTTCTATTTCTCTGCAGAGAAATAATAAAAATAGTTGAAATGGCGCCCAATGTGAGGTCGTTAGATAGTTCCAGTTTAAACAAATGAAGTCGATTTGCATTCAAATCAAATATGGTATTTTTTCATATTTCTCACAATGTCGACACGCATTTGATATACCAAATCTTTATTTTTTGAGTTGCTTTTTCTTCTCACTGACTTTTGCAATTATAGTAATTGTTTTTGGAGTTATATTTTTCAAATGAAGGAATAATGAAATATGTCCCTAACAGGACCATTTTTAAAACAGAAAACCTAGTTGATGATTTTCCAACTATTATCATCATTATCAAAAATAGTTTTAGACAATATCACCATAGTTTTGAAAATAAAATGGCGCCCATTGTGTGAATGTACACAATTTTAGTTCACAAAATCAGTCATGTGTTTTACTATGAAAGTGAAGGTGAAATGACAGATCTTATGCGTCAGGTGTATTTTGTTAAAGTGAATCAGTCAATTGTAAAATTTTTAAGTCTCATATGAAAAAAATGGCGCCCAATGTGAGAGTTATTTTGTTTGATTAATATTGTCTGTTTCTGAATCATTTCAACATTTGATTTACACAATCTACTTAACCAACTATGCATTTCAAAAATCATTTGTCTACACTACACTATGATTCAGCAAATTTTATTTATTTATTTCGGAAAATAATCATTAATCAGATTAAATCATTTGATTTATTTTTGATTTTCAACAAGCAATCAAACAAAAAAAAAATCCCCTTAGACACATTGAACATTTTAAATATAAATAATTGATGATTACTGCACTGGAAAATAGTGGAAAATATTAAACGCATGATTTTTAACAACGCAAATATTTTTTTTTTTTTTTTTGATAACTTTTCTCTTTGGGTTTTATTTTTTGCTCACCAATAAATAGCTTAGCACATTATTTAATATGACGTATCTATTTTTTCAATGTTTTTTTTTTCTGAATGAATATTGCAAAAAATATAATAAATCAAATTTAAATAAGCACACACACCACATCCTTTCACACAAATTACATTTATCCTAATAGCTGAGGCTATTAAAGGGTATAGTATTGGTGTTAAGAAAATATTTACGCAAAAAGCAAGATTAAGAAAGTACACGAAAAGTTAATGAAAATGTAAAATAAGAGGTTTGCAAAGAGAAATAAAGATATGAAATGATGCACAAAATTTAAACAAAATCAATTAAACCGTTCCTTCTTCGCTGATTTTATTAGACAAGTTTATACCAATCAGGGTTTAATTAAAATAATGACTTACTTGACTATTTGTATTTGCATAGTAACGTCAAATAATATAAAGAAGTATTAAAATGATTTGTACACTTATAGCGTCGTAATACAGTTTTTGTTTTTATACTTCTCAAATGGCCAAATTGAAATTGCAACTTACTCCTTAACTATCGAAATTTAATCTAAAAATAGATGTAATAAATAGATGTATGTATTCGGAAGCAAAATATGTAGTCATAAAATCCAGCAGCATACTATGTTTATCATTATTTCCATCCAGAATACTTCAGTCCAAAATTCTGCCTTGCTGGTATAAATGTTTTGCTTTACGATTCCGTGAACAGAAACCTCTGGGCATGTTAATTGTCGTATTTACTTGTCAAGAGAAACTTTTTAATGAAAAGTTGACGAATCACACATATTTGTATTTATTTATCCTCTGATTGGTATAAACTGGTCTAAAATCTATAACAATTATGTAATTGAAATCTTTTTTTTAACACTTCAGATTTTATGTTGTAGTGAGCTTAGATCAAGCTGCAACCTACAAATAAAGGCTCATCATAAGTGCATGTGTTAGTGGTTAGTAAAATAGTAAAATAATGCAAACCAACACATGCTTACAAACAAAAAGTATATAAAACTAAACTAAATTACAAAAATAAAAACAATACCAAATATACAAAATTTCTGACATTATTACAAATACACAAATACAAAATCAAGGATTAAATACTTAAATTTTTAAATCATAATTAATTCATATACTAAAAGTTTAATTGTGATGTACATACATACATTATGTAGGTATAGAACAAGAACCAATGGAATGTGTAATATGTGTAACGTCGTTATGCACTTTCATTATTTTTGTATAAATTTAAATATTTATTTTTGTTTAGCAATCTAATTCGATAAAAATTCGGTGGTTGCATCGTGTAATACATGTTCAAACATATTCTCTTATCGCACATCCTGCACACATAAATAAAATATACTGAATAATTAAATCCCATTCCGCAGCATCCTTTTTAGTCCTGCAATATTACCTCCAGCCACATCGCCAGCTTGGTGTTGCCACAGAATGTTTACATACAAGCTCATAGTAGTATGTATGAATATATGTTTGGGTACATATACATTTGCACGAGTATATATGAACAAAATGACGTGAACATAGTTTTGATTTTAAATTAATTTATTATCAATAGAATGTTCGCATAGATATAGACTCACACAACACACACACATACAAAAATTCAACCAAAAGTGTATTTTGTAAATGAAAATATGTATGAGAGCTGAATTCCGAGATTGAATTAAAATTTTAATGAAAAAAAAGCAAAAGCACGCATTCGTTTTGATGTGGTGTTGCATTGAATTTTCCTCCAAACCAAAAAAAAAAAACAAAAAAAAATATAGCCACACACGAAATTCACATTTTTATTAAAAACAATTTCCATGAAATTAAAAAATATTCAATAATTTTGTTAAAAGTACCTATACAAAATTATTTTTAAACAATTACGAGAACAAAAATTGGATAAGCAAAACAGATACAGTCGAATCAGCTTAACTTAAATCTACAATTTGCAACATTTTTCACATAAAGATATTTAAGTGAACGTTGCGTCATCGTATCGGATAGCTGAACTTTAATTTTACTTAATTTCGATCAAAATTAATAAGAAGTTCATGTTTGTCTCACTTAACTGACTGTTCTAAGTAAATGATGAAATTTTTTCAGTTAAAATTTCTTTTAAGATTTAATGTCAGTTGTTTTGTCTTACATTTGAACATATCTAACAATTTGTGATATTAGTGAATGAAAAATAAATAAAATCGTCAAAATTGTTTTTACTCAATTATGATTTTCAGTTAAGCAGGTTTCAGTTAATTGGATTAGGTACCTACTTGATATATGTTGTATTAAAGTTAACTGTATAGATTTTTGTTTAATAAAAAGAGTGTTTTTCCAACAAACGCGAAATGACAGTGTACACCTACACTTTAATTCTCTGTTAATTGCAATTATTTTTTTCGTGGAAATTAATTACTTTAATAGAATTTTAAATCATATTAAAAAAAGCTTTAATTCTGATTTGATATTGTTGGCATTAAAATAAACGATAACAAGAGAAATTAATTTTCGTATTATTATATTTTGTTTAATTCTTAGAATAACCATTGACATTATTGTATATTCTTTGAAAAGTTACGAAGGGGAGTTTTTTTTTGCATTGAGAATATTTTGCGAATAAATTCCTTTTATAATCACATTACCTATTGTTCTTTAAATACCGAGTGTTTTTAAAAATATAGGTATACTTTATGAATATTAAAAAAAGGAAGTATAGGTACTTGGGAATAGAGAAATGAGGATTGTGAAATTTTGAATTAAAAATGATTGATTTTTCAAGTGAAATTCAATAAAGGTAATTGATATAAATACATTATTACCGAAGTATAGTTATAGATACCAATCAAACTAAGCACAATGGATATATAGATAGGTACCTTACCTACATATCCATTGGGCTTTCGCCTACTGAATGAATAGCCCACTATCAGCAGAGGTACATTTTATGATTCAAAAATATATTTATGGAATTCAAGGATTGAAGGTGAGAAGCTCTTGAAAATTGAAAACAAAAATGCGTGGCTGCTGTAAGTAGTTAGTTCAGTATTTCAGCTGCTCTTGAGAAAGGTTCATCTTTCAAAAAATTTGTTAGATACTTTTTTATGTTAAAATCATTAACTTCTCTTTTTTGTCTACTAAGTTATGCGAAGTATTTCTTTTGCGTTCTAATGCTAGTCCAGATCAATTTGCCGAAAAATTAGGGCAAAATTACGAAAGAGATACATTTTTGGGGAACCTTAAATTTAAATTTGGCCTGTAGCTAACATGGGTGAAGCGGAGTAAATCTCAGTTTTTTTGCTTATCTAATATTTGTGATAAATCTCAACAAATTATCGCAGAAGCTATGCAAGACCTGAATCCTTCAAATTTAAATGCTCTGAACTTCAAGGGGCCAGGGACTTTATGTAAAAATGTATATATAAAGTACATATATGGAAATTATGAGAGAAAGATGTTTTGAAGCATGAAATTCGATATTTTAATTCGATAAAACAACTCCCTTAATAGTTGAGGTTAAAAAAAAATTGCCATCTCAATTCTCGATAAAAAGTAAGTATGGAACACAAATTTAAAAATTTTGGGAGCTGTATTAAGAAAATATATATAATATACCTACAGTAGGGGTGTCGGAATTTTGTTTTCTTATATTCAAAATGGGTATGGTGAATCTTTTAAGGTTTATAAAGATGAAATTTTTGTTCTGGGACATTTTTCAAAATGGAATTTTGAGACCCCGCGACCGTTTTTAGCTAAAAAACCGCACAATTCGAGAAAGTGGTCAGGAAAACCAATTAAATTTGCGTCGATATGTTCTCAAAATTACTTATAATGTTTTATTTTGGTTTTCTTCTCTCATTTTTATTGACCGAACATCAATTTAAAAATGGAAAAAAAAAATGTTAAGAAAGCAAGTTTCAACCAATTCGAGCATTCCATTTAGAAAAAATAATCGAAAACATCTAGAAAACCCTCATATTTTTCGGGGGGATATAATGTAAAAAGTTGAGTCATGATATTGTGACAAGCAGATTTTAATGCTATTTTCATAGCAACAGGTTACGAAAGCAAAAAAAAAAATCATTATAAGTTACATACTGTGACCTCATATAATATCGGTTTTTCAGACCGCTTTTTCGAATTGAGGGTTTTTAACCTAAAAACGGCCGCGGGGTCTCAAAATTCAATTTTGTTAAATGTCCCAGAACAAAAATTACTTCTTTCTAAACCCCTTCACAATACCTATTTTGAATATGAAAAATACAATAAAATTCCTAATATACAGCTCTTGAAACATTTTTTCCTGAAAAATTTTGATATTTTGGTAATCTTAAGTAGTTATTAATTAGCATATCGTCGGCTTTCTGTCAAAACCTCATTTGTTCTTAAATGACATTTTAATGTATTTCAGGTCAACAAAAATTTCTGAATTCAAATATCAATGTCTTATAGCTATTTGAAGGGGCTTTTAGCTCTAACCAGTTCTAAAACCTTCCATTTTATTACATTTTAAATCGGGTTTTCGAGTTTTCTTAGCAATTGTCAAATTTGACTTCGTTAAGTTTCAAAAAGAACTCTAAGCCCATTTTGAGAGTTGAAATATCGAATTAAAAAAAATTTAAACTTTTTTAAAAATTCTAAAAAATTAAGTATCTTTAAATCCTTTCAACTGATAATGAAAAACTTAAAAAAAAAAAAGACTGTTCTATGGGAGGAAATATTAATTTTTCAATATTTGTTGGCAGTAAATGGCACTTATTTTAGCAAATTTAAAAATTTTCATCGAAAGTTAGGAGCCGTTTTTTTAGAAAAAAAGATTTTTCCCAATGGTTTTTAACATATTTAGGGGTACCGTTATTTTGCATAAAATTAAAATATTTATCTATAGTCCATTTAAATATTACATTTTGAGCAGGACTATTTTGTTCGATGGGTAAGGGGACTCAGTTTGGGTACAAAACACAATTTTTTGGGCTAAAAGCCCCCCATTTAGCAACTATCTTGGAAAAGAGAGTGACAAAGGGCTTCCACGATATCTTGAAAAGTTTTAATACGCCCGACGATGGAATTTATTCCGAAACGCGTTGCGAAAAAAAATTGTAATTTATTTATTTAAATTGGGTATTAAGTTGATAGTTTTTACAATAAAACATTTATAAATAATTTAAATTTAAACAATTTTTTGATTTTATTTATTTTGTTTTTAATAATAGAATATGAAGAAAATTTGAAAAGAAATTCTTCTGTTTAAGTGGAGTGACTGAATTTTTATAATTCAAGTTAAAAGTTCAAGTGAGCTTAACTCCATAATTGCGTTTTGCCTGAGCGCAGGCATTTGAAATTCTAAGGGCCAGTTTCAAATGTTCCGGTTAAAGTCTCGGATAGCCTATCCGGAACTTATCCGCAAGATAAACTTCAACTTTTGGTTTCAAATGTCTCGGATAGTGATATCCGACAGATAAAGTTTCGGGTAGCCTAACCGGCAGTTCAAGTGATAAAAATGATAAAGAAATATTAATTTGAAACGTTTGGAAAAAATATTGTTTCAGACCATCCTTATTCCGATGATGTTTTTCGATGATTGGACACTGCGAACGCCTTACTCCTGAGGTTTTGTAATCCTTCGCGGTTCATACTGAATTTAAATCCTAAAAATCAGTGACATTTCAAATTAAAATGAAAATATTTTTTTGTTTTGACAACAAAAATTGAATTTTCAGTATGTGTTTGATGTTTATTGTTGTTCTCAAACTGTAGGTGCCTAGTAAATTTATTTACCAGTTAGTTTATTCGAGACTTTGACGATGAAACAGAAAATAAATAACAGCAACTTTTATCTGCTGGATACTGTTATGTGTCGGATAGCTATCCGAAACTTTAACCGGAACATTTGAAACTGGCCCTAAGTGTCTGAATTTAACCAAATTCCCATAGAATAATAAAATTCACAGTAATTCCATGCTGTGATTTTTATGTTTGTCGGTAAATATCGATAAAAAATTGCGTCTTATAAGGGTACGATAGTCATCTAACCGATGAGCCCAACTATCGTACCTGGGCGAAATGCAATTATTGAGTTGAGCTCACTTGATCTTTTAACTTGAATTATATTTTATTTTTATTTCATTCATTAATCTCGAAAATCGTCAGTTTTACAAAAAAAAATATATTTTCTTACATAAATTGTAAAGAATTTAATTTTCCTCAAAAATTAATTTTTTCAAGATGGTGGCTAAATGGGGCTTTCAATTTCAAAAATTGGGTTTTTTTTACTGACATTGAACCCCCCTATACATCAAAAGAAACAAAATTTGACCTACCTAAAATGGTTCGGCCAAAATTGTGTAACATTTCAATGGACTTCTATAATATTCTAAAAACTATGCAAATAAATCGACTTTGGCGTTTTCGAAATATATTATGAATTGATGTACATATGTATTAAAAAAAAGGGAATATTTTTAAGATTCCAAAAAATATTTTTTTAAATTTTTGGTACGCAATACTAGTTATAATATTTAGAAGTTTGTCCATAATTTTTTTTTTTTCAAAATCAGATAGGTACCTGTACAGTTTTCGAGACAGTAATAATAATCATAATTTTAACTATATGCCTGTAAGACCTTAGGTCTTTTAAATGCAACCTGAATTGCACGGCACTAGTTAGAAAGAGTAGGTGTTTATTATCTCATTAAATCTCACGGGTGGCGTCCAGTTTAGCTGGTAGAATATAGAAAAGAATGCTGCCTAGAATGGGGCTCGAACCCACACCTCTAAGTTAGTAGTCAATCACTACATCCACTGCACCAAAAAAGGTTATTTGGGGTGTATCTACCATTAATAACCGTTTTTAGAAAAATGATTTTCCACCCAAAGGTATATAGCCTTAACTAAAAATATTTTATTAAATTAAGAAAAAAAAAGTTGTTCGGAAAAAAGGCAATGTATCATGTTTCAAGAAAATCGATTCAGCTGTTTGGGCTGTAGCTCAACCCGTTAATTTTACCTAATTATCAGGTTGTTATTTTTTAACACGGTTGATCAAATTAACTGTTTAACAAGAAACCTGATTTTAATGTCGTGTTAAATCAAAGAAGTTTGCAGGTATAATCTGTTTTAAAATAGTCATCTTGTGAGTTATACATGAAAATCTAGGTAATTTTACATGAAAATCTTGCAAGTTTAACATGATTCAATGTTGAATCAACCCTGTATTTATGTCATGCATCCATACGTCTAAGAGCCGTCTATATCTATATCTATATGCTTATCTCTCGTCTCGTTTTGCATTAGAAATTTATTATTCATTTATTTAATTTTAAATAAATATTTTGTGATAGGTACTCATAAATACTTAGTTTTGAACTGGGAAGTTTTCACACCCAAAGATTGCACGCATCCACAAGGCCAATTGTTCGCTGCACAAAAAACTGGTGCCAAAAATCAATATGTTGAAATTAATATTATTTGGATGGCTAGTGTGTATGTTTTAACACTGATGTCACGTTGAAACGATCTGGCAAAGTGCTACTTCCACAGAAGTCCAAGTTAAATTCAACAGGTAAAAATTTTCGAAATAACAATGTTAACCGTTTTAATCTGATTTGCGGTTAAAAAAAGAAATTGATAATAAGCAGTGGTTAAAAAAAACACTGTCGTTTAAAATTAACGCCGTGTTCTTGTCAAAATTTCTTATTTAGATGAAATAAAGGTTGAAATAACAAGACGTCTTCTTAAATCTTAAACCATATTGGTAAGAAAGGCCACTAGGTTGATTTTTACACTGAGTATATAGCGTTTTTAAAATAAAGTACATTTCTGAAATTTCTGTAACTTTATAGTGCACCTTGTGAATTAAACAAGGCCCTTGTTAGTTATATAACTGACGTTTTCCTCTGAGTGTATCAGCGTTATAAATAAATTATAAATTTGGTGGTGCAACAGCTGCGTGGAGAACCAGCGCAGCGCCTAGTGACTTACAACTCTCCTAAAATTTTCTTGCCGATTCCGAACGGCTAGGTGAGTGAGAAGCACTTATTCATGACAAGTTTACTCTTGGTTCTTGGAGGATTTGTCAGTACCTTGGAAAAAACATTTCTGCTTATAGGTGGCAGCGACTGGAAGAAATTGAACCCAGTCCATCGGCATAGTAGTCAAACTACGTATCATCGTTATAACAACTTTGATCAAAATCTCGAGTTCGATTTTTTTTGTACGAATGCCTAACTTGCCATATACATAATATATGGCAAGTAAAATGACCTTGTAGCTTTGTTTTAAAGAATGTTTCAAATAACATTTGGCATCAGGGCCAATATCCACTAAACAACAGTTTTGTTTATCTACTTTTGATTTTGTTAATTGACCCAATATCGATACTCAATCATTTCAGCGTATTAAACACATTAAACATTTCCTTCTCTAATAAATTGCGTGTGGTTATTCAATTAATAAATTGACATATCAGCCTTGATATGACTACCACAACATTAATAAAACGTCCGGTCCATATGTGTGTTCTAATAAAATTAATAATCCAAATATTAAAATTTTAATCTGTCAGTATACGAGAGTTCGTATATATTAGAAGAAGAAACAATAAATTTGAAATATCACGTCATGCTGTGTGTTGTTAAATCCATCCATCCTCTCGGAAATAATCATAGGAAACATCAATTCGATTTGATTTTTCATAAAAACAAAAAAAAAATCAAAGAAAATGAAAACAAAAAACCGAAGTGAAATCAAATCGCAACGTTTAGAAATATTAATTCCAAAAATAAAATCCGATTAATACGTTTTCCTTCCTTCCCTCCCGGTTCAGATCTCTCTCTCTCGTCGCTTGTTTGACTTTACCCCCATTATGCCCAATCGAAAACAAATGCATTCATATTTTTTTTTTTTGTGCTCAAGTCCTATCAAGCGATAAGAAGATGAGTAAAAGATCCTCTCATCTTCGTTCGAGATGCGATTTCGATTGAATAGTAGGTATAAGCTTTTGTGGATGAACTTCTCTTCTTTAACGATTACGATAGATATATCTGTGTGCACTTGATTCGTTTTCCAAAATAAACATGATTTTATGTAGTTTTTCAAACTTGAATACGATGTATTTGTATTTTTGTATCTTTCTTCCGCTGCAGATACTTTCTATGCAATCGTTCTGTAGTTCTACTGCACTCATAGCTTTTGTAGAGATATAAGTAGTTTTTCTAAGAATTTATGTGTTTGTGAGAGATTTTGTTTGCTTTTTTTGACAAGCTGAAGCGTTTATTTATCGAAAAAAAGTATTGTAGCGCACAGATAAAGTGAGATACATCTCCCTTTCTTCCCGATATTTCCTTTCAAATAAAGAAATCAACCGAACAGGAATATAAAATTAAAAAAAAAATGGATAAATCTGCTTTTGAATGCAATGCCAAGAGTGAAAGAAAAGGATATGACTCCCGATGAATAGAAGACGGCAAAGAGCTTCGTTCGACAGGAAAAAAAAAATACTCTGTATATCTGCATTTCTTTTCACACAAACAAACATTCAGAAAAAAAAGAAAATCAAACACACGAACAAGAGAGATGCCAGTGATGCAGATACACCCTGTAGAAATGCATTGTATTTGATGGAATGCAAAATGTGTGGGAAAGGGCTGAAGGAGAGGTCATACGCGCCAGACAAGCGGAAGAGAATAAATTTATGTCGATAATATCCATGAGAAAGCTTTCCTGCTGCATGCAAATATGTGAATTGCGTTTATGGGTAGCTCAGCTGGGATGAAATGATGATATTCCATGCATGCATGAAGATACATTTTTAACTGAATGACTCCCTTGCTGATGATATGACTATGACGATATGATGATGGTGATGATGATCATGTTGATGATTCTTGTGCGCTTCATATTCGATGTGGCACACGGATATATGCTTCTGTATTTCATTGAACTATTTTTTTTTGCTTTTTTTTTTATATTTTTTCAATGCGTTTCATTTTTTTTTGTGTTCTTTCTTTCTGATGCTTTTGTATCTGTTATATTTTATCATCGACGCTATTGACATATTTCGATTCTATTCGATGAAAGTGACATACCTACAGAGATATGATTTTACCTATAAAGAGGTGTAGTATTATGTATAACAACCCTTTGGATACAATTTCACAACCTAGATGTTTTTCCCATCAATAATATTTATGTTTATTTTTTTATTTTAATTTTTTGTATGTAACTCTCAGAATAACATTTCAAATAAAACTGTTTTTTTTTTTCTCTTGTGATATTGTTTGTTTTTATTATTTTTGTTGTTGTTGTTGTTTTTAAGTCAAGCTTAAATATTATTGTGAACGGATATGATACAATAATATACATTTAAATTAAAAAACAACACTTCCCAGCAGCGTTAACTTAGTGAACATGTGAAGAAGCACATTTCATACATATCTATCTGCTCTGATGGATCAAGGCTATCAACTAGCTGATAAAGAGCTGTAAAGTACCTACTACAAAAATTTTTAATAAAGGTGTTAATGTATTGTAAATTTATTTATGGACTAAACACTTTTTCAATAAAGTGAGACATTTCACACCACGCTGCACATATTTTATGGATCCTGAAGGCGAATTTAAAATTCACGAAAATGGGATATGCGTGCACTATGCAGTGGTCTGGTTAACAGAGTCAGCAGGCAGCTCATCGGCTCCATCAATTTTAAAAGAGAACCTAATAAGCCGGCAGCATTGGTCAATTTGTTGAATTTTGGCATTTCCTATGCCAATCCATAGTAAAAACTAATTAAATTTGCTGTATTTAATGATTAAGACCCATTTGCTGAGTACCTAGAACATAAGCGCTTATGTGACAGTTTACGCAGAGGAAATAGTAGAACTTAAGCTTTTAAGTAGAACATAACTGCATGTTCAAGCTTCCTATCAGCAAACGGATCTTAGAGACGTTGAATTCTTCTAATACTGCCTGTTCTTAATTTCCAAATTTGGGCTATTCAAATATAATCTCGAAATTTTAAACTTAAAGTATGTATAGCATTTGTCAGTCGGGAATTTTGACGAATTTATGCTTAGAATGTCTTTAAAAATGAACGTTTGTATTTGAATGAAGGTACCTTTAAATAGCTGTGATTCCAGTGCAAATTCATTCAGAGAAAAATCGCAAGCAAACTCTAGTGCCTACTTTTCAAATGCCTATTTTTTAAATCTTATTTACTTGATCTTTATATGACATCCAATCGACTTAATTCAGTAACGAAAATCTGAAAACAAGTTTAAAATTCTTGAATTAAGAATTAAAACTTCACTTGAGATCTTTTCTTAAATTGATTTCGAGGAACTCTTGATTTAGTAATTCATTATTGAAACAAGCCAAGAGAATTTTAAATATGCAAATGAAAAAACAGAGTGTGTAAAGCAGATAGTTTTCAATTTTCATCATCGTAGCTTCGTAGAATCGTATTCCACTGGTAGATAAGTGTAAGGTTCTAGTTCAAAGCTCAGAAAATTTAGTAAAATTAGCTTTTTTTTTGTACTTACCTTTTTTTTCAGAATGAAAAGGAAAGTATGTACCTGAAAAACCCAAATAATTAGAAAATAAAATGCAAAAACATGTAACTAAAACCCTACAAATGCAAGTCGTTTACTTTTCTGTTTACACAAAATGACTTTGTTTTCGCATTTTCTGGAAATTATCACGAAGCTGTGTTGAAACAAGAATTCTTAGATTTTTGCACTTTTTTAAAGAATTTCGGAATTTCCTCGATTTAAGTCAACGAAAAATCTTGTTTTAACACTTTTTTCTTGATCTTAGCCCGTTTTTTCTGAGTGTATGTAGCACAAATGTTGCGCAACATTTTCAGAGTATTAGAACTAAATTTTGTAACGTTGCGCTGCTTCGATATGTTTTTCATTCAATTTATGACCAAATTCGATCGAAATTTGACATTTTTTACACTTAAAAGTTGTCAAACTACTACAACTCAAAAACTTGAAATATTCTTAAATATTCTTAATCTGTCTGTTCCCTTCTCTTCCTTTTCCTTGAATTTCTACATTTCCTTTATAGTACGAGAGCTAGCAACGTCAAAAAAGAAGTCATTTTAGTATGGCTGGTTTTTTATATGTTTGCTCTACCTCCTTAGATTTTCGTAAGGGCAGTCTGGCTGGTAGGTGATGTTGCGTTGTCCGCCATTTTGAAAAAGTGTTTGGAAAAACAGCTCCTATTGGACTTAGAGTAAACATTTTTGTTTGATTTCGTAGGTTACAGTATTTTTTATAATTCTTATTCACAATTATTTTTGACATCTCTTTTCCATGAAAAGTTACTATTGAAAAACTGTCAAATTTTGTTTGTAAAAAGTGGTTTTTAGTGCTTATCTTGCCTCTTGTTTGTCTGAACGAAAACATTATTAACTAGTTTTTTGAAGAGTACCTGATTTCCTTTATTTTTGTATATATTCAGATTTTCTGTAAAACAAAAAATGGTCTAGATACAGTGCAAGTGTAACAAAGTTGCCAACATACAGCATATAATTCCTTAGGGGAGCTTACGATTCGTACGGTGCTGCAAAAAAATAACGGATACTTGTAGAGGGACACAAGACAAAGCCAGACATACTAAATGACTTCTCGAAAACGTTGCTAGCTCTTAAACTGTTACATTTGTGTGCATTTAAGCCCAAAGTACAGTCAAAGTTCGTATACAAAAAATTTATTGACAAAAGTTTGGACTTAAAAGCACAGAAATTCAAATTAAGGGAACAGGGCTAATAATTTTAAATTTTTTTTCTGGTTTCTGACATTTTGATGTCAAATTAGGAATCCTGACAGTGTTATCATTTTCAATTAAAATAAAAAGTATCAAAGGAATATGACAAAATCAATTCTTATTTTTTGTTTGGAACAATGCGCTTTATTTAGGACTTGCAGTTCTATACTTGCTATGTTGGCATATACCTAGAAATCAATTGCATATGAAAGTATTGGGACTACTGTGGGCTTCCACGAAGCTTAGAAGTAGTAGATGTATAGAAGACATAGTCAGCTGATAGCTTTAGCAAAACGCTGAGCGATCTGATATTATTTAAGCACACACGACTAATTTTATATCGAACAATTTTTCTTACACTATCAGATCTTTGCCGAAGAGATCTAAGCACAAACGATGTCTTGATGCGGCCAAAGAAGTTATGAGCCAAAATAAGGGACTCTATGCTCTAAGAGAACTCCATAAACTCTCGAAGAGCATCTAACTATTACGTTAATTGTGAAGAATTGTAATAGCTACAATATTCACCAAAAAATTATTAAAAAAAAATCTGATGGTTGTGTTGAAATATTTACAAATATCACCTCCTCTCACCTCCCTACAATATGATGTGCTTTTTGTTGGATTTTTTTGTATTTGAGGTTTAATCAGTTTTTATTTAATTTTAAACCATTGCAGTAGAACCGGAGTAAAAACCTCACTATTAATAAAAAATCACATTTTTTCTCGGAACTAATCTATTCAATATTAATTTTCCATTTAATAAAAATACCTTCTCCTAGGAGCATTACAATGTATTAAGAAAATTTAATTATTTTAGCAATTGAAAAACTGATGATTAACGAGAAAAATATGCTTTGCAAAAAACTTCTGTATCTATACCCTGAGGTAAACCTACCTACCTATTCTTTTTTTTTTTAAGTTCATAAGCTCTCAAGCAATCATCAATAAAAATTTCTTGAGCCTTTTCATGTTGAGAATATTTATTTCAAATTAAACATTAAAATGCATACCACGTGTAGAAATGTAAGTATGTACATATATGCGTGAATGTATAGACAAGAATTTTTGAAAACCCCATAGACAAAGAATTTTGTTTTGTATCTATAGAGGAGAGTAGGTATAGAAGGCAAATTAATATTATTATCTTTTTTTTTATTGAAAACCATTTTCATTTCCGTTTTGGAGAAAATTTAAAATAATAATATTATTATGTTCAGGTTTTATGTATGTATTTGGTATTATACATATTGTGCTCATTAGATATTCAATTTTGTAAAATATAATCATGCATATACTTATTTATGTTTTTGTTCTTTTTTCTTTTCAGGTAAATATCTTTTATTGGCTTTATGGAAATGAATGAAGCACCAAACTGTGTTCTGTGTATGATGTCTTAGAAAAAGGTTTACAAAGTGATATAAAACTAAACAGGTGTTTTCAAATTATAATAATTCTAAGCACGTGTTCCAGCATAAAGACATCACGCTGGGTTTGGGTACACTTAATTTTAATTCAATATTTATTCCAATTAACAAACTTTTCAGTGTGACGCTCTTGATATCAGCAAATCTACTCTCATAAAACTCTTTGAGATCCCATAGCAAGACTAAATAACTAATATCTTGTTGTGATATTGAAACTCTCAATATCACTTTTACTATATGAGCTACGATATTTTCAAATTTAATAGTAGGGACTAAGTTCTTATAAATAGATCAGTTTTATTCCTCCTTTAGTAGGAGTCTAAGAACTTCAAGTCTTATAAGAATCCTATTATAAACTTTTTATTCTGTTTACAAAATTGTTATTCAAATAATCCTATTACAAAACACTTTTAAGAGTTAAGAAGAAGCTATTATATTCTTCTATAATCCTTTAAAAAGCTAATAGGAGTTACAATGAATATGAAAATGAATAAAACTTCAAGAAAATAGACAGTTATCAATATACAAAGTAAAAGGTCATCATCTTAGAGGAGAGTTCAAAAAGTCTTTGTCAGGATACTGAGTTGCAGGAAGAGTGAAACAGGCGACACTTAAAAAGTTCCACCCAAAAATAAAATAATTAAAAAATACTTGAAATATGCATTACTTTAAAAGCTTTTTAAATTTCAACCGCTTTTAAATTCTGCTCGACTTGTGTGAAAAAAAACAACGATTATAATAATGTCCCTATATTATAACTGAATCTTAATATTATTGATTGGCTCAAAGTTGACTTTTAAGTTTTTTGACGTGATCAAAATAAAAGATCTGTTAACGGGAATAAAAATCAAAATCAAATAATTTTGTAGTCTTACTTTATGAGCTTTAAAAAAATTGCCTCTAGCAACTAGGCCAATTAACACTTCTAACAACCTTAAGAATCTGATAGTATACTTTCAGAGTACATTTTAACTTTTCAAACCCCCATAAATTAATCTGTTAAAACTCTGGTTTCTGGTCTTATAAGTGTGCAAATTTTACTTTTGGAATATAGATGTAGTTTTTATTTGAATGGAAAATCTCGACCTTTATTGAAATCTAACAAAAATATCATTTAAAAATCACCATGATATCTTCCTATCAAATACACCTTTTGAGGGATTTTTCTTTTTTTTTTACATATTTTATGTGCACTAAAGGGGTTATGACTACCCTTTAAGCGTTAGACATAGTGCAAGTGTTAGGAAATTAGGAGAGGATTTAATAGGAGATACCGATGCACATTGTTTTTGAATGTTTAAATATCACAATGGGAGTGAAAAATTGAGTCGGGTAAAGTATTCCACATTCGTGAAGTGCGGCTGAAGAAAGAATCTCTGTACTTTATGGTACGTCTGAAGTTAGGCTCAAGGGTAAACTGATGAGCATTCCTAGAAGTACGAGTATTACGGTTGAATTGTTTCAGTGGAGGAATGCAATTGGCTATTTCAATTTTTTTTTTTTTATAATAAGCGCGCACTAAAGGGGTTTTTAGTACCCTTAAAATGAATTAACACAGTGCGAGCGTTAGGAAAATAGGGAAGGATTCAAGAGGAGATACCGATGCACATTGGTTTTGTAGTTCTGAATATCAAAATGAGAGGGAAGTACAGAGCCAGGTAAAGCATTCCACATTCGGGTAGTGCGACTAAGAAAAGAATCTCTATACTTGACAGTGCGTCCGAAATTGGGCTCAAGGGTATATTGATGTGCATTCCTAGAAGTACGAGTATTACGGTTGAACTGCTTAAGGGGAGGAATGCAACTGGCTATTTCACTAGAACACTGTTTGTTAAAATACCGATAAAATAATGAAAGGCACGAAACATTGCGGCGGTGTTCGAGAGATGCAAATGTTTCCGTTATTGTTCTATCACCTATCATTTTCAACGCTCTATTTTGAATTCTATCCAACAGACTTAAATGGGTCTTAGGAGCACCTGCCCAGATATGGGAGTTGTACTCAAGCTTTGGACGAATGAAGGCTTTATAGATTACAGCCAGATCAGAAGGGGAGAAAAATTTCTTACTTCTTCGAAGAAAACCTAAACATTTCGCAGCATTTTTGGCGACGTCAAATATGTGATCATTCCACAGAAGGTGGTTTGTGATGCACATACCCAGAACTGAAAGCTGTTCGGTTTCCTCGATGCAAATGCCACTCATGGATAGTGGCAATGGGGGTGGGTTTCGCTTTAACGACAGAAGACAGCATTGAGTTTTTGAAGCATTAAATTCTACGCGGTTTCTTATTCTTCATTGGACAATGCTGTTGAGATCAGAATTTAATGAGCTTATCATACGCTGCCGTTCAAGTTCCACATCCGAAGAACAAGGAAGTGAGTCTTGGAACGAATATGAAAAACTGAGGGTACTGTCGTCTGCAAAACAGTTTAATGGAACACTATTTGTAAAAATAGCGATAAAATAATGTAAGACATGAAACATTGCAGCGGTGTTCGAGAGATGCAAATGCTTCCGTTGTAGTTGTATTGCCTATCTATTTTAATGTTCTCTTTTGAATGGTATCTAATAGACTCAGGTGGGTTATTGGGACACCTGCCCGAATATGAGAATTGTACTCGAGTTTTGGACGGATAAACGCTCTATAAATTATAGCCAAATCAGAAGGGGAGAAGAATTTATTGCATTGTCGGAGAAAACCTAAACACTTAGCAGCGTTTTTGGCGACGTCAAAATAAAAACATAATAAACATGCATGAAGTGTTGCTTACAAATGATTCTCGCCATTAATCACCTTTGCTTATATCATATTCAAACTTTTGATGTTTTATTCAAAATTTAAAAAAAGCAGAAACTGTATGCACAGTTAAACTATATTCTTATTGCTTGCATTGGGGTAAGCCCCTTAAGAAAATATAACGGGAATATTTCAAAAATCAAAGCTGATATCGAAAAACAAATGAAAGATTACCTGTCCGTGTCAAAAACCATGTAAATCTGTATTTTCAATGTGTAGTTTTCAAAAAAACATGAGCAAGTTCGTGTGATCGAGTCTTGCATTTTATCAGCGTTTTCTTGAAATTGCTGAAAAAAATAAAATGACCAAGACTCTCACTCTAGTCAGATCGCCTGGACAAGACTCCATTTGATATTAACTAAAAGCCATTAAAAGCTATTTCGCATCGACAGAAAATAATATTATCTCTCCTTAATTGATTCTTGTACTAATAGTTTACTTTTCTCTGAAATAATTTGCTCTATTAGGATTTCCATTGTAATCGGAAAACTGTAGGGAATTCTGAAAAATCTATCACTGAATCCGTTTTCGTAATCGAAATTTGAATGAGATTTTCCACTACAATGGATTTTGTGAGCAGATTCTCTCGAATTTGAATGAATTTGTTAATAAGTCTCCGATTTCGATAGAACTCGTGATAGAACTAAATAAGACACACAAAATCACAATTCTATTGAATGTACCTGTCTTAAGATTTATACCTTAAGTTTACTTCAAAATGTCTAAGCTGTCGTGAAAATTAATACATTTTCAAGCAGGATAAAATTCCTTATCAAATCCAACTCTTTTGTTATTTTAAAATCACACTAACACCATTTTCCAGTAAATAAAATATAAAACCTACATCACAACAATGTCTGATTGAACACAACTTCTATAACCACACAATACCAATCAAAAGTTATCGTATAGCAGCACTCCCAGAATTCCTCTGTCAATCAACTCAAAATCCTTGTGTTATCCCTCTGAAAACCATTAAAATTCAAATCCAATCCAAAACTACATTCCCAAAAACATTTCAGGTAATTTGGCTGATCCAGAAGATTTATTTCATGTCGAACACACTTTGCCTTTTTTGTTGTTGTTGTTATTCTTGATTTTGTATATAAATTTCCACATATATGAATGACTCCATGTGTGTGTGGTGTGGTTTTTTGGAGGATATTTTTGTTTATCCCGTCGTCATTTGTTTCCGATATTTATGTTGTTACTTCTTATACCCACTTGGTGTTTGGTGTCATTAGCCCCATAGTATAGGTATCCCAATGTATCAAAACATGTATTGCTCCTAAATCAACACAAACATAACAACCCTATACGTGATTTAAGTTAATCCTCCATTTGTAGTAGGTAGCAGTTAAGGATTTATACATTTTTATTTATACCGTTATATCAAGGTACATTGTACCATATATACGGTGTATGATATCCTTTTGGTTTGTTTGGGTTAGTTTGTTTTTGCTTTGGGTGTTTTGTTTTGTTAGTCAATTGTCTTGTATTTTATTTTTACTATACTATTTGCTGCCGGCTGTTTTACTAACTACAATATGGTTATCGATTTCTGATCCTTGCTGGACTGCTGTGTTAAAGGATACCCTGGTATTTTATGTGCTAAATATCCCGGGAAAAATAACAAGATTTTCGAAGCATTTGATACAATTCTTGATGTTTGATTAAGGTGATTTTTACCTTTTTATATGTAATTTAGTTGTGGTACCTTACCTAGACGATTTAATAGAATGCGTCTACGTAATCTGCATAGTTCTTTATTAATCCATTATTTTTTACAAATATCTTGCATTTGAAACAACACTTTAAAGATCTGTCATTAATTTTATTAAAGAATCTTACAGAATTCAAGTGTCAAAATAAAATTAAAAATAAAAACTAGGAAACAAAATACTAACACACAACAAAATTAACCAAAGAAAAAACTCTCTGTTCTATCTTCTCGGAAGAGATAAGTTACAAACTTCTTCAGATTTAGCTACCACCAAACAAAAAACATAAAATTAAACACCATAAGGCACATTACAATTTTAAAAATAGTATACAAAAAAAAATAATCCACTTCAACCGGAAACTGTAGTGAAGTAGCGCTCTCCGTTCTCTTCCAAAACAAATTTGTTATCCCTCTTATCACCAGAGCCTTGACATAGTGCTATGCACTCTGGAGAGTGCACAATTAAAAAAGAAGTTGATATAATATTTCTGTCAGTTTTTTTTTCTTTTTTTAATTTTTATAATTGCCTTGCAGATAAGAAAAAACTCAAAAAAAAAACAACTAGAAAAGGAAATTTGCAACCCTCACAGGACTGTTGCTGATAAAAATAAAATTAAAAAAAAAAAAATGTCAGCATAATGCATTCCACAGGGAAAATAAAATTTTTACCGCATTTGATATGACAAAGTACAATTTCGAATTGAAATTCTCGTTGGCAGTCTATAAATTTCATCGATAATCTTACTCAATGGCAGTGGGGGGTAGGGAGCAGGGTGTTAGCGATAATATAGAAAGAAAATGATATTGTTTTGGTGTGTATCCCATAATTTATACACCAATCCCAAATGCGAAGGAATACAGATATTGAACAATGCAACCAAGTGAGTTATCCGAAGGATTAATGTGAACTTTGGAATGGGGAAGACGTATTTTTGTATTTCTGGAAGACAGCAAAATGCTTGAGAGATGCACTATACATTTGCGATTAATCTGAACAATCATTTCAAATGTCATTGACTTAAACTTGCATTTTGGGATAATTATTGCACTTACTCCTGTTGCATATTGATGCAATATTGCAATACTTTGATATGCATGAGCTGATGATTGAATGCAGTGCAGTGTCTCAAAAAAAAAAATACAGAATGTTGACATAGTTTTCGCTAAAAATTTAAATTTAAACACCCACGTGTGGATTGATGAATTTTTCCAGGAAAATGTGAGGGTGTTTTTGCATAATCATTATAAAAACTTTTTTTTTAATTCTCTCTCCTTTTTATTCTAACTTTGTGAAATCTGAGGTTTTTTAAATGCAACTTGGATTGTAAGTCAGAATAATAATTAGAAGGAATTGAAGGTTATCCTGGACAAGATTTTTAAACAGTGATTTAGAAAAAGCTGCGAAATTTATTGGATGCTCTTCATAAGGTGTGACAAAAAGCGTTTAGGAGGGTTATTTTTCTCACTGTTAAGGTGGGATGGACATTTTTTTATTTTTCATCAATAAATTATTAAATAAATTTTTTTTGAAAGCTGTCATTCACGCCTAAGCTAGTGGGAATAGACCCCCTTAATGTTTTTTTTTTTTTTTTTTTGTTTTGCAAAACTCAAATTAATATGTATATGTAACAAAAAGAAAGAAAGAATTTCTTGAACTCTTTCTTTAAATATGTTGCAGGAAATAAATGAAAATGTAGTGATTGCATTGAAAATGTACTCATCACAACGTGCTGTTCTTGTACCTACTCACTACCTTGTTTTTTTTTTTTGCTTGTTTTGGAAGTGAAAAATATTTTATTTGAACAAAGTCAAATTTTTCACGATCTGATTTAAATTGGGATGCAAGAACATAACGAGTTGATACGGCTATAGATTTTTGCACCTAGCTGTGGCCAAAATAGTTTGTTAAATCGAGACGTGTACTCAGCACATAATTTACTGCCACAATTATTTTTTCTATTTTCTATCACTGGCATCTTGGGTGATAGATTTTAAATATGTGTACAATGTAATCATTACATATTTCATTTAAGCTAGCCAATAAGTATGTATTGTGTACATATCGCTTGTATTCAGTGTTGACACATAATGATTGTTCTATATACTAAGTATGTACATAAATTTGATTAAGTAAAATGTTTTTCTAAGTTTCATATAGTACATAAATTCAACTGTAATCCGTACACGTCAACTGTGTATTCAATGCATATGCAGATTCTTCGTTCCAATTACATGCAAACTTCAGTTCATAAATTTTGCACACAAGTTTGTAGAGAATGTTAACAGTTTGTGTCATTTAGAATTATTATTTTTCTAACTTTTTGTGTTGTGCACTTAGAAAAATAAAAGGTTATATTAACTGAAAATAAACTTATATTTTAAGTTTTTTTTTAAACCTGGTTTGAAAAGATACCAGATTTTCGTGTTGAACTAAAGCACCTGTATGATTTACATGTTACCTTGTAAACATTACACATTAGCTGCGAAAAGTTTATATTTAAAACAGGTACAAAGGTATTTCAGATTATATTATTTTGACAATCGAAGCAAAAGAAGCAACGAATATTGCATGCAAGAAAATAATATGTACAGTGTACAGTAAGTAAAAACAAAATAGCTTTAAAAGTTCAAAAAGATTGACTTTTCTAGATATTACTGCAGGTATTCTTAAATCACAACAAAAACATAAATGTTAAAAAAGGAGCCAAGTTCTTATGTGTACAAGAAACCTGTGCATAAAAAGTCAGCCCAAAAAAGTTATGAGATCTAAAATATATGCCAAGTTTTAAGTTCATGAAGTTTAATATCAAATATCTTAAGTAGAGTAACATCGAAACAATTCCAAATCATGACAGAAATTCGGTAATTAATGATTACTGATTAAAATTTGGTGGGTTCACTTTTCAAGTTTTCATACCTTTTAAATTTGTGATTAAGTAAGTATTTAAGAGAAAACTTGCCAAGTAAATCCACCAAATTTTAATCAGTAATCATTAATTACCAAATTTCTGTCATGATTTGGAATTGTTTCGATGTTACTCTACTTAAGATATTTGATATTAAACTTCATGAACTTAAAACTTGGCATATATTTTAGATCTCATAACTTTTTTGGGCTGACTTTTTATGCACAGGTTTCTTGTACACATAAGAACTTGGCTCCTTTTTTAACATTTATGTTTTTGTTGTGATTTCACTCCTTTTTGCAAAGATTTATTTTGCCAGGTGAAAGTCAAGCCCTTCCGCTCTACAAAGTTTCATAATTCTACAACAACCGAAAGTGCTCCATACAAATAATAGCAGTTCTGATAAAGTGGGTGGATGCCCCCCCCCCCCCCCCCCTTCGAATGGACAATTCCAAATTTTCGATTTTTTTCATTTCTAAGTACTTCAAGTCCTACCGACCTACCAATTTTCATCGTTCTACAACAATCGGAAGTGCTTCATATAGTTTATAAGAATTTTTAAGAATGTTGGTGGATGCCACGCCCCCTGAACTGAAACTTCCAATTTTTTGATTTTTTTTTCTTCTAAGTACTTCAAGGCCTTTCGACCTACCAATTTTAATCGTTCTATAACAATCAGAAGTGCTGCATATAATTTATAAGAATTTTTAAGAATGTGGGTGGATGCCACGCCCCCTGTATGAAAAATTCCAATTTTTCAATTTTTTTCTTTCTAAGTACCTCAAACCCAACCAACTTACCAATTTTCATTGTTCTACAACAATCGAAAAGGGTCCATATAATTTATAGAATATTGAAGAAAGTGGGTGGATGCCACGCCCCCTGAATAGAAAATTGCAGATTTTCGATTTTTTCCCTTGTATGTACCACAAGGCCTACCGTTGTGCGAAATTTCAAGCTTCTACAATGTCGGGAAGTGCTCCATAATTTTGATGATCTGTCAGTGAGTCAGTGAGTCAGTGAATCAGTGAGTCAGTGAGTCAGTGAGTCAGTCAGTTACGGTTTTAGCGATTTTTGAAGTCCTATATCTTGGGAACTACTAATGCGAAAGAGTTGAAATTTGGTGAGCCACCTGTGTTTGATCAGCTCAGCAAATACTGCGAATTTGAAGTTTCTGACTTTATTGGTACTGAAGTTAGAGGGGGGTTGAAAATCGCCTGAGTTTGTTCCTGTAAAAAGGGTGTAGTGCCGCGAACTTGGCTGGGCACTACCGTGCCCTTTGATAGGCCCGGTCAATATATTGTTTCAATAGCTACGAAATGTGATTTTTTGGTTTCAAAGAGTTTGTTTTAATTTGATTCTCTTCAATGGTGTATTCCGCTGTGGGTATAATTAGTTTTTCCTTTGAACCCACGTTATTATTCTGATTTCTTAGCTGATTACTCATTATAAAAAGTAAAAGTTATTTAATAAAGTTGTATAACGCGTGGTTATGTGGGTACGGCCCCTCGTAAGTCGAGGGTTTAACTTTGGTGGATACTCTTGAGACACTGATAATTTCTGTTTCAATTTCTTTCACAAACCAAAAGTTCAATTTTGCTGCAGTTTCTTCGAAAACCATCATCATATCATCGTGTCCTGTAACCCCGGTTGGGGCAAAGGGCGTCAACAAAACATATCCATCCTTCCTGGTCTGCAGCAAGGTATTTTAACTATCACCACGTTTTTTACTGGGAATCTGCTTTTGCTAAGACAGTTGATGTCCATATTGTTCTTGGTCTTCCAACCCGCCGTGCACCCTGAGGATTCCATTCAGTGTTTGACCAATACATTTCCATTTGCGCTTTTTTATGTGACCAATACATTGCCATTTGCGCTCTCTTATGTCGACTAGTCCAACTGATCTTCACTTATCTTCAAAAAACATAGGTTCAAAGTCTTATAAAAATCAATTCAATGGCTTTTGAGAACATTTGAAAAAAAACTAAATTGTAGTAAGGACAGCTTCTTGATCTACTTAAGCTAAAACAAAAATTCCATCTTTTTTTCTTTAGTGATTCACATAAAAATGATTAGGCGCCAAATTTAAGTCAAATGGGTTAACCTTCTGAAGGCTCTAGGTTCTGTGTATATGGTTAATGCCTAAAGCACACAGAAAAATAGCCTGATGGACAGTAAGACAAAAATTTCGACTTCTGCATTATTGTTATCTTTTTTTTATTTGAATTTTTATGTGACATGAAACCAATACTTGACCCTTAGAGCAGGTATAAACTATGGGTTGCTTGACTGGCCTGTATCTCTTTTTTTTCCTAACAACACGCTTGTAGCTGTGGAGAGAAAATCAAGCAAAGAAATTCGAAATTCAATTATAACTATTTCTTAAAAAAAGAGATGTATGGCGTATGAGTAATTTTTTTATATGAAGAAAGTAAAAAACCATTTCTCCTAAAAAAAATGTCTCGTTTAGATGGCAGGACCTATATATTGTTTTATATTTAGTTAATAAATGTTAAAATCACCTAATTGTTGTTTAAATTAAATCAAATATAAACTCACTATAAATAACGGGTGATATTTTAGCTGGTTTGGTTTTGGCAACACTGGTTTTGACAGCTGACGTGTGTTTAGTACCTTGTGTCACTGTCAAACAGCTTCAGTTTGGTTTGCAATTTAACCATGGATCGTCTTACAAATGAATACAACGCCGAATTTTTGGTGAATGGGCTCTTGGAAAGCTGGCCGAGGATCCGCTTTTTTATCGAAAAATTGTGTTCAGCGATGAGGCTCATTTTTGGTTGAATGGGTACGTAAATAAGCATAATTGCCGCATTTGGAGTGAAGATCAGCCAGAAGCATTGCAACAGCTACCAATGCATCCCGAAAAAGCCACTGTTTGGTGCGGTTTATGGGCCGGCGCCATTATTGGGCCATATTTCTTCAAAGATGATGCGAATCGCAGCGTTACTGTCAATGGTGAACGCTACCGAGCGATGATAACAAACTTTTTTTGCCCGAAATGGAAGTTCTTGACTTGCATGATATGTGGTTTCAACAAGACGGTGCCACATGCCACACAGCACGCGAAACAATGGCGCAATTGCGAGGCGAGTTTGGTGAACAGTTAATTTCACGTTTCGGGCCGGTCAATTGGCCGCCTAGATCGTGCGATTTGACACCATTAGATTATTTTTTGTGGGGGTATGTCAAAGCTAATGTCTATAGGGACAAGCCCGCTTCGATTGACGCACTGGAAGCCAACATCCATGCATTCATTCGTGAGATACCGGCCGATATGTGTGAAAAAGTATGCCAAAATTGGACTCAGCGGATGGGCTACCTGAGACGCAGCCGCGGTCAACATTTGCATGAAATTATCTTTAAACATTAAATTGCAAGGTTCAAACTATCGATTCAAATAAATATTTCATTCATTTTTTCGAATTTTTTGTGTTTTTTTTTTTTAAAGTTCTAAACCTCTTAAAAAATCACCCGTTATTTGAATCCTAAATATATTCCTTACTTGTATAATATTGGGTATCCTTATTACCCGCATTTCATTGCATAAAATTGCGCCTAGAATCTTCAAAATTATACCAACGACACTGTAAGGCTTATACCATCTCTATGGATAGGTCTATATAGAATTTTACATATTAAAATTGTTTTTCATTTATTTTTCCATTACACAAAAAACCCATGTAATTAAAATTTACAACAACGAAGCAACAGGGTGACGTATCTGGGCCACAGGCTTACAAGTATCAGCTTATGAGTTTTTTAACAACAAAAAAACTGGTGAACAAAAAAAAATGGCAAATATGAAAAAAAAATTGCTAGACATCATCTGCAATGATGTACCACCATCTTCCATTCATTGAGTACCTAGCTGATGAAAAAAAAAAAAAAAAATTAAAAAAAAAAAATGTAGCACTCTCTTTTCTCCATCCCAGCTGGATATGCTCGTAGTACGCTACAACTACTACGCTCGAGTATACTACACACACTCGCCAAGTGGTTGCAATTTCCATAATGAAAATATCTTCGTCTATTATTTTTTTTTTAAGCATAGTTATCTATCTATATCTATGTGTAGGTGTATAGATTTTTCTTTTCTATATGATATAAAGCTATAGGTATGTCTATATCTTAAATTGGAAGCAACAATTTGTAGCATATAGCAATATCTATCATAACTACCGCTCAGCCTAGTATCTGCACCATTTGTGATGCATGCAACAGCAGCTTCAGCTTGAAATGAAAAGCAAAAAGCTACAGCAACAACAAAAATTATTTCATAAAATGTATCTTTGCATTTTTATTGTGCATCCAACTATGAGTGAAGGCGGCGGCGGCTACGACGACGACGACAACGTCGACCGACAATGACGACTGCCGGTGGTTGGGCGGTTAGGTGGGTGGTTGAATGGTTCGGTTTTAAAAAGAGGCCTTCCACAATATGTACTATTGCGGGTTTAATGACACTTGCCGTTGTATTGCACAGCATCCCCCATGCTCTCCTTCCGGTGAGGAAGAAACAATAGGAATAAAAATTGCAGAAAAAAAAGTATTAAAACCGAAGCATGACAGTGATAACAGTAAGAGCCTATCTCCTGGTTTGGTTTGGATTTTATGTTACAGATACAATATGAGATACATGAGCATTGAGCATCTCTTCTTCCATACAAATAGATATATAGATTTAGATTTTTATGTGAAGACTATAGGTACCTTTACCTACCCTATCTATACTCTGTTTTTTCTGTTGCATGGCTGTATATAGCTGAAGTCAGATCAATGAGTACCTACCTCATAGCTGTTGCTCCCACAGATGCTATAGAAGACCATGATTGTTGCTACACACTCTGCTGTATACTGCTACTGGCATGGCGGTTTGCTTCTGTTTCTATACTTCAGCTCCTGCTCCACTGCTTCAGCTGAATTTGATGTTCGTTCCAGTCAAATGAAAAGTTCACAGAGGCAAAATTATAAATGACAATGACTTTGTCTTCGGCTGATAATAACCATTGCAAGTTGAATGAAAGGAAGATTGCATACGTCTATCTGGTATACCTATATGTATGTATGTGTCTATATCTATCTATATTACTTTCTGCAATATAGGAGAGACAGAATATAGATATAGGTTCTATATAGACTGTTTCATAACTTTTACAATTGAAAGGTGGTGGCAGAGTAAAGATATAGCTTCTACTCTGGAAGTGTAGGTTCTTCTATTTTTATTTCTTCGAAAAATACTCTATAGGGGGTAGTGAGCCAAATGAGGTAGATGCACTGATATATAATATATATACGTAAAGATAAAGAAAGGAGTAGGATTACAAGTCTTCTGAATGTAAGGGTTGATTGAACATATTATTTTCTATGTAAGAAAACTATATTATTACATACTTTGGTTTCAATATTATCTGACTAGGTACGTACATACGTATAGTATACATACATATATAGTTTTCAATTAAATTTGATTTTGTTGGAATAAAAATATTTAAAAAAAAAACTGGTCATTGACATTTGATGACCACTTCTGGTCAAGAGCTAAAGTATATCAGAGTTCGAGCAATGTAAGTAGGGGTCGTAAAATCCGATAAGAATCTTGGTTGGGTCACACATTTTGAAAAAAAAAAGTTTGAAAAATTTCATACCTAGGTAATGATATATCTTTTTTTTTAATTTAACATTGGCCAATGCGCTCTTATTAATTTTCAATAAGCAGATAGTCTTTCCTTCCTGTTTTAGCTTTTGATCTACTTTTAATAAAATATTTTATTTTTAATTTTGTTTTTAAGAAAAATTCTGAAGCATTAAGTACTCAACTGCCGCTTATCCTTATACTTAAAAAGAAAAATGCTAAAAATGAGGTTATGGAAATGCTCACTCATGAGCTGCTCATGAAAGGTGAACAAAATTAAATGAGTAGATATGATAGGCTCTTGCTTATGACTCATGAGTACTTAGCTAGCATTTTTATATTTGTTCATGCTCACGATTGTCTGAGTAGGTACGCTCATACTCATCTCATGCGCACGCTCCTAATGCTCTTGAGCAGATATGCTTGTTTAATGAGCACGAATCGGGAGTGAGCAATTATTAATTTTTGATTTTAGAAT
Organism: Dasysyrphus tricinctus; assembly: GCA_963921185.1. Taxonomy (NCBI): domain Eukaryota; kingdom Metazoa; phylum Arthropoda; class Insecta; order Diptera; family Syrphidae; genus Dasysyrphus; species Dasysyrphus tricinctus. Next base: position 66,480,029 of record OY992531.1, read on the forward strand.
GAAAACAAATTAAAACATTTTTGAAAAAAATTTTTTTTTATTTTTTTTTTTTGATATTTCATTTTCCGTGAAAAAGGATTTCCAATTCCTTTTTTTAAATTTTTGCTCATACTCATGGTCATGAGTTTTTGCAAACTGATTCATGATCAAATTATGAGAAAAGACCATTTTCGCACCCTGTTCAAAGCATAGACACGGTCCATTCAAGAGGACACAAGCGTCCACAAGCTTTATTTTAAAGCAAACCTCTGTCTATCAACTCCTACTCTCACCTCCCCTTGGTGAACATCGGGTGCCTAGTACCTTTAACTGGATATGGGTTTCCAATCCCTTTGGACGATTTTAGGCGACAGCAAACGAGAGATGGGGGGAGGAGTGTTCCCACTAAGGCACTTCTTCCTTATCCTGGCGACAGTGGAAGAATTCCCCAGATGGAATCAACGGTGGCGTCTACAGTTCCAGTTAGGTTGAACTACTTACAATTAGTGAACAATTATATGGGCTACTACGAAATATTTGGAGCTCAGGCCTAAAAGAAGCGGTTGATCCATTTCTCCGCTCTTGGAGTTATATTGTAAGAGTCTGGTCCTCCTGGTTGAGGGTCGTGCCATTGGGGTGACTTCCCGGTCATGTAAAGCGATTTTAGTTGCGAAGCAACAACAAGCCTCAGATACGGAAGGTTTTTACTGTTGACGAACCTAGCAAACGAAATAAGGACAACGAACTTCGGATCTGCACGTAGAATGTTCTGTCTCTCTATAGACCACGTGCAGCCGAACATTTAGCAGAAGCCCTAGACTGCAACAAGGCAGGCATCACCGCCATCCAAGAAGTGCGATGGTATGGGCCGGGCTTAACAAAACTGAAAGACTGTGAAATCTACTATGGTGACTGTTACCGACCACAAGGGCAGCGTCTTTTTGGATGTGGATTCGTCGTTAAAGGCAGACCTAGCCGAGAAGTCTTGAGATTCAATTATGTCAACGAGTGCCTCACGACAATTCGCATCAAGGCTTTATTCGCCCACATTAGCCTCTTATGCGTGCATGCCCCCACAGAGGAGAAAGATGACGACACCAAGGACGAGTTCTACGAGCTCCTGGACAAGACGAAGAGCGCTGCCCTAGCTATGCCATTAACATTGTCGTGGGTGATTTTTAATGCCAAAATAGGCAGAGAAGACGTCTTTAGTGGCACAATTAGAAGATATAGCCTGCACGACACCACCTCCGATAACGGACTCAGGTTAATCGACTTTGCTGCGGTGCGAAACGGTGCGTTGCTAGTACGCAGTTCCGGCATCTCGACATATACAAGGGGACATGGTGAATTCCTGGTCAATCAAGCGCCAACCAGATTGACCACATTGCAATCAAGCAAGGCACTGCTCCAGTATCAAGGATGTCCGAACGTTCCGAGGAGCCAACGTTGACTCGGGCCCCTACCTCGTTGTAGCCAAGGTAGTGCTACGGATATCCAGACCAAAGCCAAAACAAGGAAATACTGTGTACAGATTATTAGAAATATTTATATTTAAATAAATATAAATATAAATATAAATATAAATATAAATATAAATATAAATATAAATATAAATATAAATATAAATATAAATATAAATATAAATATAAATATAAATATAAATATAAATATAAATATAAATATAAATATAAATATAAATATAAATATAAATATAAATATAAATATAAATATAAATATAAATATAAATATAAATATAAATATAAATATAAATATAAATATAAATATAAATATAAATATAAATATAAATATAAATATAAATATAAATATAAATATAAATATAAATATAAATATAAATATAAATATAAATATAAATATAAATATAAATATAAATATAAATATAAATATAAATATAAATATAAATATAAATATAAATATAAATATAAATATAAATATAAATATAAATATAAATATAAATATAAATATAAATATAAATATAAATATAAATATAAATATAAATATAAATATAAATATAAATATAAATATAAATATAAATATAAATATAAATATAAATATAAATATAAATATAAATATAAATATAAATATAAATATAAATATAAATATAAATATAAATATAAATATAAATATAAATATAAATATAAATATAAATATAAATATAAATATAAATAAATATAAATATAAATATAAATATAAATATAAATGACAAACAGCAACAAAGCTAAAAAAAAGATTAATACAAAATGATCTCCGTTCCGACAAAGCTTAATAATTATGTTTAATCTTCAAGGGTTCTTTAAACACAGAGCTCAAATCCAACTTTGAATTTCAATAAAAAAATATTAATATTATTTTTTCATTTCAAAAAGTCATAAAATCATGTCTCAGAATCAGAAGATTTCATATTCTTGTATACAACTTTATATTCTGACAAAACATAGGTATGTATACAAAACTCTCTGTGAATATAAAAATCCACTGTTATCGCTTTCATAGGTTTTATCTGTTAGTTTAATTTCACATTAAACTTAACAGAATTTCTTTTTTTTTATAAAAATTGTAATGTTTTATATATTTGCCTGTATTGGATTTACATTTTTACTCCTTCCAACCTATAAATCAGTAGAAAAAATAAATAGAATTTAAATAACAACAGTGTCAAGTTTCTGAAGTCCATAAGTTTTCTTTCTTTAAGTCTCATTTTACTGGGATATTTCTAATACAAACAAATTCCACATTTCTTTTCATAATTTTCATTCAAAATATGCTGACATTTTCAAAGCCCAGTCTTAACATTAAAACCTCTGTCATTGTCAGCATTATTTGTCACCATAGCCACATAATAGCCATAAATAAATGAGCAAAAACCTCAATGTATAGATATACCTAGTAGGTATCTATGTGTACTTCTGCATACATATATTCACTTCACCACTTACTGGCGATGTTGTCAGGATAACTGCTCCTGCTAAGCATAAGCCATGGCTCCATTTGTAATATATATGTTTGTATATTTTTGTTGTTATTTTTTTTTTGCTCTTCTCTTATGTTTCTGTAAGACAAAGCATTTTTCTTTTGAAATTATGCTTATTCTCGTAAAAATAATATAAAAACCAAAAAAGCCAACTCCCATTACTTGGCGAAATGCGAAGATAAACAAATGACACTTTAACAACAACTACGGTATTACGACTGTTGGGGGAGGGAAGGGGAGTGTATTCTTGCGAAATGGGAAATATGCCAATTGTACGTGGTGCAACAAACATACATATATATGTAAATACCGTGGCGGTATACTGGCTGGCCCATTTATTTATTTTTGTTGTTTATACTCTCTGGCCACCATCTCCTCCCCCTTGCTCTTATATGTATATGAAGAATGTAAGAAGGACATACCCTTACACATCATGACGGAAAAGCACAGGATTAACAACAAAACAAAAATAAGCAAATGAAAAATGTAAGTGAAAAACAAATATATTTACTCCTTTTTTTTGACACAGACAAATAAACAAGTGTATAATGGTTATATGGAGTCAAAAATGTAGGTCAGTTTCAATTCAAAATGGAAGAAAAAAAAATACCACCAACAACCAACAAAAATAAAATAAAATAAAAATTCACAGAGGAAAATTGCGGCATCAGCAGTATAGCAAGAGCAATAAGCATCAGCGCAGTGTATAAGAGAGTAGGTAACTACCGCAGCCAAAAAGGATTAATTTATGAATTAGAGGGAAAATTCGAAATTCTGCGGGTTGGTTGGTTGGTCTTTTGAAAGAAAATTATAAAAAAATAAAAAAAAATGAAAATAATAAACACAATGACTGACTGCAAGTAAGAATGCAAATGACTTGTAGGTAACTGATTTTTTTTTATATTAAATTCCTTTTTTTTTTAGCAAAAATAAGTTTTGCTGTGCTACTGCTTCTGCCTCTGCCACAATTGAAATGGAGCGACCACAATTCAGGATGGAAAATGAAGGAAAAAAAAGGATTTTTTTTGTGGTTTTGGTGTTCATTCTTAAATACAATTCTTGAAGTTGAAATATTATTTTCAATAACATAAAAATGGCAACTAATTCTGAACAGAGGTTTTTGTGCTTTACTCAATTCCTACTCCTTCCTTAGATAATATTTTTAATATCGAAAGTATTTGAATAGATTGAGTTTATGGTACCTATTGTGCTACGGGAACTCATTTGAAGGACTTTTTTTTTGTCAGGAAGAGAGAAAAATTTGTTTTAGTATAATTAAATAGGTCTTCATGATCAAAAACTATGCTCCTCTTCCAGTTTTTGTTGTTATCTAGTATAAAAATATTCGTAGTCTTTAAGACCCGTTTTTTGATAGAAAACTTCTATTTTTCAAATTAAACATTGATGATGGGTACAATTTTCTTCTGCATTGACACTAATCATCCTAGTTCTGCTACACGGTGTGGAGGCCTGGACCTTTCAAAGATGTAATGGAAGAAGGCTCTTCTATGAGGTTAATACTCTGAAGGTAATTTGTAATCCTGTCTTCATAGCCGTTAGTGCTCGAGCTATACAGTCGCGCCTACTTTGCCAAAAAGATAAGAATACAACGAATGAGGTGCCTTGCTCAGTGGTCATTTAGAGCAGATGAACTACAGTAGAAAAAAACCGTGACTTAGATGGCACACACTAAGACGGGACCGAGAGTGTTTTTAAAGTTTACGAAAAATTTTGATTGGAATATTTAAATAGACTTACTTTTTTTTCAAAACTCAAACACGAAATATTCGATTTTTGTAAGCTATATTTTTGAGTGACCCTTTCTTAGGATATGTTCCTACCTCCATTTTACGGTACCTACCTGCCACACAACTATTACAAAATTTTACAGTAAAATTTAATTTTTCTCGAAAACGGCTCTGAAGATTTTGGTAAAAAACTCTTGTGTGGTAGGATAGACATAGTTAATACTGCTTTAAGGTTAAGAAAAGCTCAGCAAACTGCCTTACATTAGAAAATTGCTTAAAAGTCTAGTTAGACTGTAAAAAAAAAATTTCTAAAAATTCAATTGAAAACTTCAACATTCCTATCACTAAATATCTTCTTAAAATAACTATACATAGGTATTTCATTAGTGTGGTCTGCTTCAGTCATTTAGCATTCTTCACCTTAATTTACAAAACCCAATATACGTTTACAAAAATTAAAATGTCAAGACATGGCATTATTTAAAAGACAGAAATTCCGGTCCTACTGTGTTTTTTTTTATCTTAGAAAAACAGAAGAAAAAAAATATATAATTAAAATCTCAATTTCCTCTGAGGGTTTTTTTTTTTTTCTTTCAAAAGACACAGAAAACGTTCACCGCGTGTAATAACAATTTGCAAATCTCTATTCCCAAAGAAAACGTCAAACCACCATCACTGGGTAAATGACCAGCCTCAGGTGATGTGATGGAGAGAGAGAGAGAGAGAGGACATCAAATTACTTTTTGTTGCTCATTTTGTTTTTTATCTGAGCTGAGCATCCTTTTGAACGTGAATGTATACCATTCACTGGCATTCATTTTTTTTTGCGCAGGCAAAAGAACATATCATCTTAACAGGAGTCAGGACACAACCGCATGCATCACAACAGCCCTTAGTCTTCTTTATCTCAATCCTAACATCCTAATGAATAGGCCTAGGTTTTGCTTGTTGGCGAATCCATATGCAAATTGTTGGCACCCATGACTAAATACAGAGACCGAGATAAGGATCCACAACACCACAAAGTACTGTGTAAGCTATATAAGCCACCTATATATAGGTACTATAGCGATAGATTGTTGTATAGCTAGGGATCGTGGAATGCTTCCCGTTAGGCATCATATATAGCTATTCCTACTACATAGGGAGAGAAATGTTGTGGTATGCCTGTTTGAATTTCCACTTAGAAAAAGGTAAAACACAGAAATAAAACAAAACAGCAGCAAAAAGGACGTCTTCTTCTTCTTCGTCTATAAAGCGTGGTGGCACACTATTATTTGTTTGTTGTTCTTAGTAATTTTGCACCTTTCATATACATTCATAGGCGGGTTGGCTACCACCACTTTTCCTATAGAGGTTTTTTTTTTTTAGATTTTATGTTTGCTCTTTTGCATTTTGCAACTCTCAAAGGAATTGTATATCCTGAATGCAGTATTCCAACTTGCCTTTAGTCTTTTAGTTATTTTTTTTTTTCTCAATTATGGTCTATCTTTGCTTAACTGATTGCCCCGACGGCATTAAGCCTAGATTCAAAATCTCGTTTTGTAGCTTAAAAGGGGAAATTTATATTTATTTTTGTATGTAAGTGTGTGGAATATATTTTCTTTTGAAAAATGATTTGAATACGAGTATAGTATGACAGTTGAAAGTATCAAAGAATAGTTATTTTGTATTCTTTTAATTTAAGTAAAATGAGTGAAACATTATAAATCATAAGATGAACTTTTAATAAAGGTTTTTCTTAAGAAGGTTTACTATACCTCTAGAGGGAGCAGGAAAATAATTTATAAATCATTTAAACCCCTAACATTTTTTTGTTATTATTCAACAAAGTAATGTTTGAAAGCAGAAGATATTTAGGAAATTGGATCTTATGAGACTTAACCGATACGACCAACAGAAGAGAGGTATAACACTACTTTATGAATGTATTTTCATGCCCTTTTTTCCGCTTTCTAATACGAATCGAAAAAAAAAACAAATGTAGGTACATAATATAATGGTTTTCTTTAATAAGTATAATTCATTAAAAAATTTATAATTGATTGTTAGTAATACTGTACCACCATCTTCTTTTTGCATGCTCGAGACGCCAATGGCTTCTTTCATTTTAACCATTTTTTTTTTTTCAATTTTTTTTTTTTAATTCTGGCATCAAAGTAACAAAAAATTTATAACTTTTTGGCTAAGATTTTCAATTTCAATTACCTTGAAAACTTCGCTCAGTGTAATTCATAAATTTAAATGTAGATAAATACCTATATATTCATTGATATATAGGTACATAATGTTCATACATACTTCCAGCGGTTTGACTGTTTATAGTTTAAAATATTAAGTCTACGCCACAGTGTACCATTTTAATAAAAGACATAGAATTTTTAGTTTCAAAAAACGATGGTAGTTCAGATATAACAGTTATAGTTGGCAATTATTATAAGTATTATTAGTATAGTTTAGGCTTAAAAAAGTTAAGATTAAATTGCATTTGCAGTTATAAACAATTCTGAGATAAATGTCCTTAGTATAAAACAAATTAAGTACAACTCCCAACTAACGAAATTGCTTCGCATTTTAGACATTTTATTTGTTAGTATAAAGCTCCTATTACCCCTCTGATGGATCTATATTGCTTTAATAAAATGCCCAAGGAGCTTTCGCTTCAATAGTCATCCTGTTAAATTTTTATACAACCCTTATTTCAGTTTGTGTTATTTCTTTTCTAAAATGCTTGTATTAGCAAATGTGGTGAGGACTGAAGCTATAATAGGCTTTTTTGTATTATTATTTAGCTTGGCCAGCGAATAACTTTTTTCACATAGAGATTTGAAATCAACTCTTCTAGTAACTATTGTAGTTCATAAAAATAACTTTCCAACGATATACATCACGTCATTATTGGTCTTGGAGTTTGTTGCGTTAAATTCTCCTTTGTTTGGAAAAGAGAATGGCCTAAGAGGCAACGATTTATCACCTTAGACACAAATTTTTTGGTCAAAAACTTTATTTAAGGACATAGAATTTCGATTTTAGGGGTTTCTGATTTATAAAAATGATTTTGGGAGATAACAGACACCCTAATATACATTTATATGACTTTTATTGAAAAAAATTAAATTGCCTTTTTTCACTAATTATTCAATAACTTCTACATTTATCGTCCGATTTTGAAAAACTTTAGCTCAAATCTTTGTTAAAATGATTGTTTTTCACTTGAGTCCTTAAAGTTATTTAAAATATTTTTTTTCTATCCATATGGAGCAACTAAAAACTAGAAATTTTTCAAAATACTCGTTTTTGAAACTTTGAATGCCTGTAACTTATAAAATTTCAGTCTGACTTATACAAGCAGTACATCGTCGGAAGGAGACAGATCAAATCATTCAGAAAATACACATTTTATGTAAATTAACTATGCCGTTAGCGAGATTTATGCGAATATCTGAAAAAATAGCTGAGAAAATGATTTTTGCGCATATCTCGAAAACGCTCTTTGGAAAAAAAAATAATTTTGATTTTCGTGTTCAGTGACCCAAAATTAGTCTAGAAAATATATTTTTTCTAAGGACCCTACCATGATCCAAAATTTTGTAAACTAGTGTTATTTTATATAATTTTTAAATAAAGTTTTGTCTTTCCATAGATTTTGTCTCATTGGAGACAATTTAAGATAAAAGTAATTCCGATATAGTGCCATGTATTGTATATCTGAGATTGGCGGAGCGGTCAGCGAACAAAACATATAATTTTTTTGTTATGACGACCTTTCATTGACTTGCGCTAGTCGCTTCATAATAAATACATTTTTTTTAATTTTATCTTCATAAAGCTTATTTCACGAAATTTCCCCTCCTCCCTGAACTATAAGCGGTAGATCCCTTTTTAGAATTAAAAAAAAAACATTTATATTGTGTCCCTTTACGAGTATCCGTTACTATTTTGCAGTTCCGTACGAATTTCTTCTCTAAAGATTTTTTACTGGATATTGCGGCAACTTTGTTACACTGTATTTAAGACGTTTTTTGTTTTTCATCCATACATTTTTAATGTACGAAGAATGTTCCTACAATAACTGCTATACAAAAACCAAACAGTTTCTTATGTTTTTCATTCAAATGAACAAGAGGTGAGATAAACTTTTTTTTAAATCGACAGTAACTTTTCGTTGGAAAGAGATTTCAACCCAAAACATTGATTAAATTATCTATGTCCTTTTCGAAAGCCTAGCCTCTCTATTAAAAGAATGAAAATGAATGAAATAAATTTATTTCAATGCATTTTATTTATAAGAAAAATGAATTTGACACAATTAAGGTCACTGCAATAATTTGTGATAAACAACATTTTTGTATTACCCGGTGCGTAAACAAGCAATGAAGATGGTTTTCTGATACGCTAATATGCCACGCACAATTTGCCGTGCGAAGATCAATGAAATTTGCGATTAAGACCACACACTTGCAACGATTGGCAGTGCAATTTGTGAATGTGAGTTGAACGTTAAAGCTCGAATGGTAAGTCGGTCAAAATTCTTGAAATAAGCATTTCCTCACCTTTGAACTTGCATTTGATTATGGTGATTCAGATTACGCTGCATTATGACGACAGAGCTGACATTAAGTTGCAAAATGCACTTTTCTAGGCCGGGCACATCCATCGAATTCGAAAATTCAATTGTGTAGTTTGTTGTTTCGTCATCATTTGTAATGCAATAAAGAATAAACCAACTTTAATGAATGTAGTGTGGCTGTGATTTGATTTGTATAATAAACATCAAATCATTGACATCCACATTATTCGCCGCTTGTATCAGCCATTCACATGTGACTCAAATAATTGCGATCGTATTGTTCGGGAACAATTTGCTATACAATAAACAGTCCTTTCAGGGCAAAAATAGTATTAGCCAGCCACCTTTTGTAATAACACGTTATAAGCCATATGGCACTGCAGAGGTGGAGTGATTTTTAACCGAATTAAAAAAAAAAATCATTTCGACCGTAATGAATGCGATGTGGTTGGAATTGTGTGATATTCACATCAATATGTTAGTCTACTAGGGCTTCTAAACGAGTATGTAAAATTTAAAGAGTGTATGTTATGTTTACATACATTAAGCATTTTAATAATTTTTTTTACTGACCTAAAAATTTTATCAAAATCGGTTAAGTAGTTCAGAAGATAAAGACTAAAATGCTCTAAATTTCGGTTTATATTTTCTTTTCTAACATCGATTTGCTTGAAATAATTATTACCTTCTGTTTAAATGGAAATCATATTTTTTTACTGTAAAAACAAATTCACAGTAATTATGTAATTTCTTAAAAATTAAAAAAAAAAACAAACTTTTTTTTTGAGAATATTCAAGAAACAAACTGAAAAAATCGTATTTTCTCCCCATTTTTAAATCCCAAAATCCATTCTCCAATTTCCTTTTTAAATAAAGTTGTTTTGTATGATTTTTTGAAAAAAAAAAAATAATTTAAAAAAAAATTTTCAACAAAAAAAATGTTTTTTAACTATATTTTTTTTTTGTATATTTCGAAGCTGTTTATGTTTTTGTTGATTTATTTAAATAAAGAAATAATTTACAAAACAAAAAATTTAAACAAAACCTTTTTTTCTAAACATATTTTGTTCAATATTTTGTTTAATATTTGTTTAAAGTATTGGTCCGATTAATTGAAATTTTAAAAATATGTGAATAATACACGATATTCCCATTCGGTATTTTTTTAGAAATAAGGTCGCAACCGCGGAAAAAAACGTCCCGACGCGACGGGAGAGTTGATTTTATGCCTGAAATCCGGGACATCTCGGATAAATCGGAACGTCTAGCAACACTAATGTTATGCTTCATACCAAATTATAACAAAGCATACAAACCATTTAAGCTTATCACAATTCAAGTAGGAAACGACACACATCAAAATTTGATATCAATCGTCGGCCAGTATAGACTCATCACTCTTCTAAAGCATCTCTCATTCCTCCGCAAATCCTCCTTTGTTCGATCAAGTACCTCCAATGCTCATTTGTGTGCCATTGTACATCCCAGATGATAATTTTGCAAGCGCATTCCAACAACTTAGCCGCTATTCCAGAAGAAGTAACCACAAACGCAATGTCGGATCTTGACGAAATTGAAGCCAAAATCATCGAGCGATTAGAGGCTCTGATATCAGAATTAACAGACAAGCGCACATGTGCAAACACTGTCTTCAATCAATATCAGCGCCTCTTTGCGGATCTCATCGTTTATTAGAATTTTGGGACTCGATTACGCTCAACTTCGAACTCGATTCAAAACAAATTGAGTGTATTGGCACTCCAATTATTATTGGCATATAACACACCTTATTGACCGACTATATCGAGACACAACAGTTTCCTATCAATCGTCAATGTGGAAGGATCGAATTTACTATCTTAGGTTTCAAACGTAAGTCTAAGAGCGAAATGCCATCTATTGGAAATTCAATTTTTGTGAAGGAAAAAATTCACTGATTGTCTATTTAATATTCTTTTCATTCCTTAGAGTTTCCTGATATCGGCACCTGAAAATATGAATATTCCTACTTTTTTGGTCAAAATTTACAATTTTTGGGCACCGTTGTGTTTCAATATGTTTCAATACGAATCCAACAAAAAAATCCCATGCAAATCGGAACTTGTTCAGCCGAGTTAATTTATGTTTTTCAACGTTCTTTTACAAAATGGTGGACAACACAACATTTCTCTCCAACCAGACTACCCTCCTGCAAATATAGGGAGTTAGAGAAGTTAAAACATTTTTATTTTTAAAAAGCAGCCATACTAAAATGACTTTTCGAAAACTTTTGCTAGCTTTTATTTCATACCAAGCAGACACTGCTTCTGTTTATGTACGCACATTAAGTGCCAATATTTCTTGTTTAGATACATTGAATTGTTTGGAGTTATTTCTAAGAATACATTACTCGGCTTTCAGCATAGTACACGTATTAGCCTTTTTTATTGCAGCAAAAATCCAATGCGTAAATTAACTTCTTTGATTTCTATCACTTTTTGAATTGTACTTTTTTACCTACACATGTATTTTTCTTATTGTGTTTGTCCTTACTGAATATTAGAAGACTTTTCTAACAACAAATAAAATGATAGATATCCAGGATATGTATTCATAAAGTGTATACATAACTCTGCTGGGAAATTCAGTAAAAGCTGCATGTGAAACCAGCCAAAAGAGTAAAGTACTTGAAATAAAGCACAATATAGAAAGATATATCCCAATGAAACAACACTTCATCTTTCAAAACTTCCATATTGAACAAAGGGCAATAAATTGCTTATGTCTTCTACGAATTGAACGTGAACAACAAACAAACGAACAAAAAATATTCTTTCAATATTGCTATAGGTAGGAATAGGAACCTTAGATATGATCCCAAAAAAAAAACGATACTTAAAAAAAAATAGCAAGATTTATGCACGTTATCCTTCATCGGGTGGGACGACGAAACGGATGATATTTTATTTGCTATTATGTCCTTTATTTTATATTTTTCTTTCTTTTTGTTTTATTTAAAAAAGCTTTGTAGAAATGTTTTAAATTTAATTTTTGTCTTTCTTTTTTTATTCTTTCCTCAGCTTGTCGTCCTTATTTACTTATATATTATTTGTCTCAACAGGAAGCACAAAAATCTTATGGTCGTTTATGACATCCTATTAGATAAATAAAGTTTGTAAATTTTTGTTGTGTCCTTGTTGCTATATCCTAAGGTATGAGATGACTTTTTTTTTAAAGACGCATGTCACCCTCTCCAATGAAACAATTTGACCAAAAAATTGCCTACAGGTTTTCACGTGAAAAATTCTAAGAATAACAATGGAAACATATTATGAAGTCATTAGGGCCCTATTAATCTTTTGTTGCCATCGGAAATGGATTTGAAACTTTTTTTTAAAGGAAATGAAAAGAAAATATAAGAATTAAAAATACAGATATATTTTTACTGAGGGTTGTGGCTTGTACGTCTGTGTGTGTTGTTATTTAATTTTTTTTTTTTTTGCTTTGGGATATTTTTGGTAATTTGAAATAAAGAAATATAAGATGGTTTTGTACAAAAAAATTAATTGGAATTATGATAAGTGATGAACAAGCAACAAGATTTACCTGACACTTTTTTTTAATTGAATTAATTTCCTGCAAACCAAAACTTAACCTACGACATTTCTAAATTTTATATTTTTCTCTTAATCGCAAAAAGTTGGTATTTGTCTGAAATTTAAGTTAATTTTTCCTATGCCCTGTAGACTTTTATGTGGATTTGATTTTTGGAGATACATTCTTGATCCCTCCAGAAATAAAAACTTATGATATACTTTTTTCCAACTCAAGGCTTTCGAGAATTCAAAGAATATCAAATCCAATTAAATGAGAACTCCAGGAAGGATGGTTCTAGCTCTTAAGTCCTCAAGAAGTGAGTTCCCGGAAAATGAAATACTTCACATGCTTTTCTCAATGATTTCTTTTGTATAAATCCTTAAAAAAAATATATGAAATCGACCAGCTATTGCCCATTAGTCATCACTCGTTGTAGAACAACAAAGTCGTTATCCTTTCATTGTTAGTTGCGCTCAGTGTGAGGCTCTGTGTATGTGTGTTATTATTTGTTTTCCATTAGAAATTGCCTTGGGATAATTTATTATTGTGGAGCCATTTTGTGTAACTCCTTTTCTATAGGTTATACCCTTCTTCCTTCCATATTCTGATGTAAAAGGACCAAATGTAATGGAATAAGGAGCCAGAAAGGAAGTCTCAAATATGCATTGCGTATAGAAGCCATTGTTTCTAAGTGTAAAGCGCTATGCTAATTTATTTCCTGTAAAATCGCAGGATTTACACTTTTTCATATTTTTTTTTTCTTGCTGGATGTTGTTGTTTTGTATCCTTCTGACTGTGTTAAGGGAGTAATTTTTGCTGTAGATACGTATAGTAGTTGAAAGTAAAGAAGCACAAATAGAAAACGAATATTATAGGTATATAACACGATGGCAATGGTGTGTGGAAGAGAAATTATTGTGGTTGGATCATATTTTAATGGACCATAAATAATTGAAAATTATTATGCCTTTCAGTATAAGAGTATAGTAAATGGAAAAGATATAAGAGCACCAAACCAAGATACTCTGGAAAACCAATTTTTTTTTGAAATTTTAACCCCAGATGTAATTCCATTTTGCTTTTTGAAGTTTTATTTTTTGTTTTGCCATCACATCGAGTTAGAAAGATGATAGGGGATGATGTAAATGAGTTTAACATGTTCGGGTGCAGTTTTGGTATAATAATGATAATATGTCTTTAGAAAGTAGGGCAAATTTTATGTTGAGTTATCTAAAAGTTCTTCTTTATTTTCTTCAATTTTTGTTTCTGTTTGTTTGAAGGGGAGACCTCCATCAAGAAGAAATTTTAAAGAAAAGTTTTGATCTTAGGGTGTTAGACAGACAGAATTTATGAAAGTTTTATAATGTAATTTTGAAATGTAATAGTTGTCAGTTAGCCTGGATTTTGAAGTTGGTTGATGTTTTTGACAGAAAAATACATAATAATAGAAAACTGATTGAGATTCAAATTATTTTATTTTTTTGTAATGTAATATGCATGTCTAATATAAAATTTGACAATTTATAAAATATACAGCGCCAAAGCACTGTAAAAAAAAAACACCTAGAAAAGTATTATTTACAATGCTTCGGCGCTGTATATTCATTAGTTGTAGTATACATTATTAAGAACTACGCGTCCGAGAAGGGTACAACAGCATCTTACTGATGAGCCAAACTGTTGTACCTGGGTGACACGCATTTGGACTAAAGGTCACTTTAAACTTTTATTTAAAATATTTTCCTTCGTGTTTTCCTCATTTGGCCAATATAGACTAAAAGGCTTCGAGGTGTTTTTAAAAGTAGGATATCGCAATTTGAAATTTTTTCGATTGCTTGAGAGGAAGTTTCTTCAAAGCTGCCTTGAGTTGACTTCAAGAGCTAAGACTTATTATTAAGTACTCCAAATTTGTTTGTAGCATTCAGGGGGGGCTATCTGGATTTTTGGCTTAAGCCAATTAATCAAGTCGATGGATTCCCGATCATTATTTGCAGCACTTGGCACGCTTGCAGTGCTCAGCGTCAGCTCGTCGTGGGGTGGGATCTTGCTGCTTATTACCCTGCGCTATCAAAATTTTCGTGCCAAAACAAAAAAATGTCAACATGTATAAATTAGGCGATCCTTCATACCAAAGGTAGATCTCAAAGAGATAAAAAGAATAAAAGGCATAGAAAAAAAAACAAGAAATCAAATAGAGATGCGTTTAACACTCTCGTAAAATTATGAAATTGAAAATAATTGCATGAACCTGTTTTCTTTTCTTTTTGTATTGAGGTTTTAGATGTATCAACCCCAAGAGGATACCCTCCCCTCGCAACGACACCAAGTCTTTGCTCCTTGACCGCCCCTTCCTCAGTTTCTATTGGGGTAGTCCCAGATTTGTTTTTTTTTTTTTCTCTCTCTCACACAGCCAACTTAAAAGTTCATCTCAACGATTATTGTATTTTTTCTTAATTTGTCATCGTTTTATTTGACATTTCATTCAACGTTTACACAAATTATTATTAAGTAAATAAGTAAAGTAAATAATTAATAAATGAGCATTCAAATCATAATTCATATGTTTTAATATTGTTGGATTTTTTTTTTTTTCTTGCTGTATGTTATTCGAATGTTGATAAAAAAATGTACATTAAGGAATTAAGGCTGTTTAGTGTGAACGATAGTGTTGCATGAATCTTTTGATATTTTTTTTTATTTCATATTTATAAATTTAAAATTTTGTTTTAGATATAGAGTATAATGTAAAAAAAATCCTTATTATAGAGTATAAATGTTTATGCATGTATAAAGTTTTAATTTATATAAATAAAAGGCCGAAGCGAAGAGAAAAAATATATATTGAAAAAAAAAGAAATACCAATATGTACATATAAATTACTCACGGTTTAGATGTATTATTGAGATCCAGTGACGCTGAAGTTTGTGCACAAAATTCTGCTGTTCGATCTTTCCTTGGCCTCAATGATTTGGTATATGTATGATTGTAGTATGTTAAGAATATATATATATTTTTTTTTTTTTTTACTTTTCTAAGGCCACTTCAAGCTACTTATATTATAGATTTAATTTACTTTTTTTTATATAGATATATTTATATGCACATATGTGAACATATGCATGTATATGTATTTTTTTTTTTTTTTTTTTTTTTTTTTTGGTTTTTTTTTTTTTTAATAGTTAAGTACTTTTATAGTTTAATTTAATAAAGTTTAATTTACAGACAACACTCCGGTTATTATTCCTTTTAAGTTAATTTCTAGGTTGTAAGTTTCCTTTTTTTTTCTTGTTTAATTGATTATCTTCTTCGCTGAAGAAGCCGGCTGGTAAAAAACTGCGAGATCAAGCTTTTGATGGCGCGCTTGAATTTGGTGACCTTTTTTTTATGAATTATTGGAGCTAAATGAGACTAAAGTTTCATCTTGTAAGTCTCCATATATATTTTGTTAGGTGTGTTTCGAATGTGACTTTCAGTGGTCAGCCTGAGACAGTTGCAGAGAAGCAAAATTAAGGTTATGGAACCTCGTGGGTGTCCAAATTTCTGGGAGTGGATGCCTTTGGTAAAAGTGTATGACGTGTGACACTCTCTCTACTATGAGTTTGGAGTGACCAAATTGATTTGGCCACGAAGAGGTACTTGTTTTCCAAAGGTCATCCACGTTATTTTGGTTCAGCTATATAAAAAAGAAGTAATTTGGTTATAGAGAAGACATTTTCTTTCTATCTTGGGCTAGTTATTGTTTTACCTTTAATCTGATTTTTGTGTCACGTGTATATTCAAATTTAAGCTGGTTTTATCTTGTTAATCACACCCTGTCTAGGCTTACCAGACAGTCAGAGCTTAAGATTTTTGTAATCTTCACCAGATAATCACACTATTTAATAAAAAATGCAATCACTTTAAAAAATTTACTTAATAAACGACACTCAGAAAAAAAAAACTTGTTAAGTTTCGTCACCGTGAAAAAAATTGCTTACTTACATCGCACGAAGGGTCCAACCAGCTCAGATTAAGCTCAGAGTAAGAATGTGAATATGGCAAAATGCGCATATCCCTTTTAGCACTTTCGATGTTCGAACTTATTTCGAAATTGTACTGAACCGCTTGCTATTCTACTTTAGTGATAACACATTAGTGTACCTACATCCGTTTTCTGTACTTTACTTTTCGGTTAATTTAAAAATATAAGTTTTGGTTTTAACTGTATGAAATTTTCTTAAATATTTTATCAAAGTTATCAATTGTTAGCTTAGGGGCATGCTACATGTTTTCCATAAAAAGGCTGGATTCCTTACATACCTACTAAAACTGTCAATTTTATAAATCTTCAGTTCTCACTGGTATAATGAAATGATGAAAAATTAAAATAGAAAACAGATCAGTAAATAATTTGCGTGAAGTTAGCACCGCTATTTTGGATTTTCAAAAAAAAAAGTTGTGCTGCTATGTGCCGTATTTAAAAAATAATCTAACTAAGGGTCTGGTTTTTAAAAAATTTGCAAATTTCTTAAAAATATTTACAGCACAAGGCAGCACAATACAGCACAACTTGTTTTTTTTTTTTTTTGAAAATCGCAAATGGCGGTGCTAACTAGACGCTTCGCAAAACTTTTTTTTGGCCGTAAAAGTTACAAATATGAGATTTTCTTATCTCTTTGGAATATGGCTGCAAAAATTGAGCACAAAACAGCACAATTTTCACTTTTTAATAAGTGCGAAATTTCGCAAAAATTTCATTCGTAAAACTTGCAAATTTGCGATTTTTTTTAATACTTACGGCACAAGGCAGCATAAGTTGAGCCCAATGCAGCAAAATTTTTTTTTTAATCGAAAATGGCGGTGGTAACTTCACACTACAGGCCTTCGCAAAGTTTAGTTTTGGCCATAATAGATGCAATTATGCGAATTTTTGTTTTTTCTTTTTGGTTCTTAGTAGGATTTTTTGAGCACAATGCAGCACAACTTTTTTTAAGCAATTTTGAAATTTCGCAAAAATTGCAAATTTGCGAATTTTTCAAAAATATTTACGGCACAAGCCAGAACAAGTTGAGCACATTACAGCACAACCCTTTTTTTTTAAATATCAAAATGGCGGTGCTAACTTCACGCACATCAATAAATAAGGTATTTTAGGTTCTTAGAAAACGATGCAGAAGTCAACCAGAAAGATCATCAACATTTCATAATATCCCTCTGATCTTCAGTAATTACAAAATCAAAAATTAGTACTGGAAACTCTTTTTTTGAAAGAATTCGAAAATTAAAGAGCTGGTTCTTTTGCAAAGGAGACTCAAAACCCTAAGACCTTGACACATATCTCTCATATTAATAACCCACAAATTTTTCATGAAGCTTCTACAGTGGTTCCACCAGCTCATTGCCTCAAACACACCTGCTTACGTTTATACTATTTTTAAACTCTGAAAAAAGAGCTACAAGAAAATTTATTAGACTCATATAACTCGTATAACATATTTGACTAATGGTCTTATATGGGATAAATTTCATTAACGCTTTAATGATGCAAAAATGCTTCTGTCAAAAATTTATAACTGCATCAAACTAGCATCACTTTTGTGTAACGTGCTCATTATTGCAATTTTGCATTGAATGATGCGCAAACTTCAAACGAGCCAGAATCAAGGAAATTCTTGATGCTTTGCAGCTGATGCATTTATATCAGCAGCAGCTGCGTTCCGCATCAGCAGTACAAAAAAGCAGTGATGGAGAAATATTTGACATTTATGAATTTACACATAAAGTCTCCTTATGACGTAAATGCCTTCTAAGCCCGAAGAAACAGCGTTTGTCTAGGTCTAGAGTAATTCTTCGTTTGATCTCTGCAATGATGTCATTTTTCTAGGTTATAGTAGATCCTAGATAGACAAAAACCTGTCAAACTTTCTCAGCACAGGTCTAGAAAATCATCATAATAATAGACAAAAACCTTGATAACTTTGAGGTTATACCTATCGATATCGTGATATTTTGCCCAAGTCGATGACGTTGAAATTGCTTTTTCATTGATAGCAAATATTTCGTCTTTTTGTCATTGATAGCCAATCTCATTTTCGTCTCCTTCTAGTTCATTACTGACTAGTGCATAAACCATAGCTCGTTTAGTTCTGACGATAATGGTTATGTACGTCATCTACATAATTATGCAAGTAGTTGAACAGACTTTTGATAAATTGTACCCAGTGATGTTGACTTGCCCTTTGCGAACAATTGCTTCAAGAACAATGCAAAAAAAGTAACATGATAACGCGTCGCCTTGCCACAGACCTTTTTCAGCATCAAACGGTTCAGTGGAGCTCTTAGCGACTTTGACGGAGCAGCGAGATTTCTCTATCGTCATACTGCACAAGTGGATCAGTTTGGCAGGGATTCAAGGGATAATATGCGGCTCTGTACAGCTTTTTTTTTCCAAAACCTGTCTGAGTGTGAGCTTTAGATACACGGTTGACTTGCCTGGCTGAAGACCACACTGATATGGGCTGATCAGATCGTTGAAAAAAGATTTTAGGCGATCACACAGTAAAGCCGACATGATTTTGTACGCGATGTTTAGGAGATTATTCCTCTGTTGTTAAAATCAGTCAGAGCATCTCCTTTTTTGTGTATGAGGCCCACCACACCAAGATCCATTCATCGGGCATACTTTCTTCTGATCAAGTTTTGCAGATGGGTTGGTGAATGCTCCGTATCAAGTCATCTCCCGCTGCCTTGAATAGTTCGACTGGGAGTCCATCCGCACAAGCAACCATATACGATTTATTTTCACTTCATGAAGGTCAGGTGGACAGAAATATTAGCCCATTCACCGTCCAAGCTGAACGGAATGTTTTGCCTAAAAAAGCTTTCCTTCCAGATCCTTATAACACTGACTGTGTATCACTACTTTTTTCCCGTTCTCATCTTGACAGGCTTCCGTTCTGTAACAACAATTCTTCCAATAACCTTACTCTTGCTACACAAATATTTCATACATTCCTAATGATAAGTGTTTTCGCCAAAAGTGCTCATAGTAATGAATGAATAAAGGCCTATTTCTGTTCTTTTTTTCGCCAAAGTATTCGAATATATAATGCAGAAGCAGAGCAATATTCAGCTTAGTTCCCGAAATATTTTTTCATCCAAAAGAAACATCATTTAATATATCAGGAAGAAGATCTGACTAAATTTTTGATACTTCTTGATATTTTTAAAGTTTCCAATAACAGTACCTGTTGATGACCTTAATTTGTGCAATTAATTACTGATATTACACAAATGTTCTCCTTCTTCTGTAAATTTATTGCAATCGTATCTCTGAAACTGAAAGTGGGCTGTTTTGGTTTCAAATAGCTTATCATATTTTCTTTCCACTTTCTTTGATATCCCACAGGGCTGAATGCTTAGACCAATTCTCTCCTCATTCTATACAAATAAGCTCGTTCAACAAACTTCAACTTCATTCTGTTAAAATACATGTAAATGAAGTCAATTTACAATTTAATAGTTAGTTCCTTGGTTTCATCACAGGTTGTGCTAGCTCCATTAACCTTGATCTGTCAAGTATTTCGTCGTAGTCAGTGGTCAAATTGGTTGTTTTTATGCCCTCTAAATATATCGTTATCAGTAGGAAGTCCTTAGATCTATCACACTTTTTTGTTTTAGTGTTAAATAACTCATCACATTTGGAGAATTTAATGCCGAGAAGACCTTAACATTAACCATTTGTGTCAGCTGTGACACGACTTGAATTGTACTCGCGGTATCTAAAGTTTGACCATAGCAATTATGAGATCTTGGCAATGGATGCCAACATCTGCAGATCTGAAGTCGTTGAAATTCATTGATCTATTCCTTTACTGTGAAGATACGGTCTATCTCTATATTATGGCTGATCTGCTGAGCCATCAGAAGACACACTGGTACTTTTATCGATGAAAGTATTGTAGAATTATCGCAGGCGCTCATACAGATATTGGAGCTTATAAATAAGAAACGACGCTAAATGGGGATATGCCTTGATATGTAAATATCTGGTTAGTATTGAATTAAATTTAAAAATCAAGTTTGTAAAAACGATACTTAGACACCTACTCTTCAGAATTGTTCACTCCACTCATGCCGTTAATTTTTCGTTGTGATGGCAAAATATCACCTGACAACGCATTAATTTTCAAAACCTTAAGGAAATACCTGTAGGTATTAGGACTGTGATTCTAACTTAAAATATACCAAAAAGCTTCACCTTTAAAACACATTACACCCATTAACGACGAATAATAAAAATGAAGTCTCTCGGTAAAGTCTTAAAAATAGCTCCAAACCGATTTGTAAATTTTTCAAGTTGTCCTCTAAATTCCACAGCCATTAAACTTAATTCCACAAACTCAGTCCTTACTTATACATACCACCCACGCCTACGCAACCCGGCCGAATTCTACAATACAGTACGTAGCGGTGGCAGTGGCAGTATAGCAGTAAGCAGAAACGGGTGGATTGTATATTCATTTTCACGCTCGAATATCTTATGAATTGAACTTCAAATTATCATTCCTTTCAAAGAGATTACACAATGTCATCATTGCCAGTTCTCTTCCATCTGCTTTTCGGTGTAGTGGTGGTGGCGGCCATGTTCTCAGCTTCAACCATCAGCCCCCATCCGAAAAGAAGAAGAACACAACAACAACAAATGACACAAGATGACACTCAGCAAATGGGGTCTGTAATTTTCCAGAAATCCAACACGATTCAATTTTCCGGTATCAAAGACACCAACAAAAGATGGGTGCAAAAGCAACACAACCGAACAGAAAAAAATGTCGAATAAAGAACAAAAATTAACACAGTAGAACCTCTGCTACCGCTGTTATTGGTGTAAAACGGAGGAAGAGGTTGATGGCGGCATATAGCACCTTGCCTTAAACAACCCATAAATAGGTAGCAAGTAACTGTAAGACAGGTAATAAATTTACAAATATTATTACTACAGCGATGAACAACAACCCACCCAAGAGCAGGGGCTGTAGCTCGTTGGTTTTTTTTTTTTCAAAAGGGCGGACGCGAAAAATGCTTTTCTTCCGGTTGCTTTTTGCCTAAGTGGAAACACAACTCCCCCCCCAACAACAACGGCAACGACCGACGCGTCCTTGTCGGTGATGGTAGGGGTAGTTGGCGGTGGGAGATGGTCTCGTCTCAACAAAAGGTTATGCGAAGTACATTTACCTATTAAATGTGCGTGAAATGAAAATTAGGCAAAACTGAGGGGGCCTAAGACTGCTGAGAAATTACGATAAAAAAAAACGGTTTCGCGGTCCCGTCCGTCAGCGTCGTTGTCGGCGTTGATCTAAGGCCGTGCGATATTTGTGGCAGACCCTGAAAGTAAATTAACTCCGGCAACACGGTCGCAATGCTTGGCTGTATAGGTGTGTCGGTGGGGCAGGCTGGGAGGAAAGCGAATACCTTTTATCCAAAGGTAAAAGGTGAAAGATACTTAATGAAAAAATTTAAGAGATTCTCAGACTTCTGTACAGAAAGAAAGTACAGAGTGCGTATAGGTATATATCTAGAGTTGTATATCCCAAGTCGTCCCAACTAGGGGTGGCTTTAATGATAAGACACATTTTTTGATTAGTAGCTGTAAGGTGAACTATACAGCGGACGGTATAGAACCCCAGAGGGCGGTGGTAATGAGTGATAGTAGAAAGATAATAGGAAGTAATGGCTCTGTAATCCGGTACAATGTGCAAAAAAAAAAAAATAGGAAAATATCCAGACACTGCTATATAGCGAGAAAATGGAGATACATCGTTTACTTTTACAAGGAAAATAATTAGAAACCTCGAATGAAAGGAAGTGGGAGCTTCGACAGAAAAAAAAGCAAGAAAAACTGGAAAAGAGAAAAAGTAGATTCAATTAAATTGATTTTTAGGAAAGTAAATGTGTGCTCCATTTTCTCTAGCATAGCACACGTGTGTCCTTGTTCCAAATTCACTTTCATTTTATTTTTCTTTGTTTAAGGGAGATTTAGATTTTCATTCCCGTCTTGTTGAAATTCCTCCAATTTTTTTTTTTTTTGGAGAATAAATAGATTTCGAGCAGTGAGCTCATTCCATTAAAGTCAACATAATTTCACTTGAGCATCAACAGCGCAGCAAAAAAAAAAATGATGGGGAAATTTGATCAGAAAATTTATTTGTCTAGAAGAAATGGGGTTCCCAAATTCATACCAGATACCTTCTCTTTTTCTCTTTACAATGAAAACGGGTTGAAATGACGAAGAAGAAGATTTAATTCTTTTTATTTTGTATTTCGTAGACAACCCGAATATAGATGATGATGGTATATTCCATATATACATACATATTGTTCATTTCATGGAATGCGATATATTTTTGCTTAAAAGGCTATGAAACACACATGTGGTTGTGTTTTCTCTTTATTTCCTACATTTATTGAAGGTGATAGAACAACAACAACAACAAAAAAACTGCCATTGAATTTTGGCTTTTGCTTGAGTGGTTAGCCTTTCTTCGATATTATTTTATCATTGGGTCAGAATCTGATAGGCAAGTAATTTTCTTTTCATGTGGATGCGGAGGTGTTGGATTGGAAGTGGTGTATCAGATGGTTTAGAAATAATCCGAAGTTCTATTAGCTGCAGAATAAAGGGTGGCAATTTAAGAATCGACAGTGGTGGTGTAAAGTTTTGTGAAGGGTTGAAGTGGGACCGTAAAAATTGGAAACAAGAAAGGAAAACAAATGATTTGTTTCCAAGGTAACATCACTCTTGGATACCTTGTAAATTCTCAAACTTAAAACGGACAAAATCCATCAAAAACTGTAAGTAAACTTACTTAAGTAAGCTATGCAATTATCATGCAAACGCATTTTTGTTAGATATTGCGGATGGGCTAAGATAGTATAAATAAGGACAATTCTTTTGCCAAACATTATGAAGAAACCTTCAACAGTTTCTAAGGTAATAATAGGTGATAATCTGCCCATAGAAATTTGTCTGAAATCTTTGGAAACTGCCAGACTAATTTTTACCTACAACATCCGTATGACTTTTTAAATGGAGGAGTCCTTAAAGCGTTGTCGAGCTCAGTAGTAGATATTGAACACCTTGTTGAAGCTGCCAATTACTTACTTAAGGTGGCGCTACTGTCCGGGGTGGACCAAGGCCTCAACCAACAAGCTCCTCCATGCCGGCTCGGTTTCTAGCTAGCTGGTACCTATCCAGTTCCTCACGCCAAGTTGGTTGAGGTCCTCTTCCACTTGCGTGCACCACCTGTTACGCTGTCCTTCTCTACTGTGCCGTCCTACGAGGAAAGATTTGGATAAAATCGTTCCAGGGAGAAGTATTGATGTCTATTAACTCTAGGTGACTCTGTCGTTGGCTTTTCACTTTTGTGGCTAGGTAGGTGTTGCTGTACAGCACGTACAGTTCGTTGTTGTATCTTCTTCTCCATTAATACAGACAGGACCAAAAATTACCCGATGAATTTTCCTCTCCAAACAGCCTCTAAATCGTTCTCATTCACCGTTAATAGAGGCATCTGAACCGGGATAATAGGCGTTTCTTACAGAGCCAATTTAGTTGCTCAAAGAGAGGACTTTGCTTCTCAACTACCTTCTTAGCCCAAAGATATAGCGATTGACAAGAGTAATTCTTGGTTTGATCTCAGCACTGGTATCGTTCGCTGAGTTTTTAGCGGAGCCTAGGCAGACAAAGTCTCTGACCACTTTCAAATCATAGCTGTCTATAGTGACGTTTTTACCTAGACGTCGGTGTTTGGGTGTCCTTTGGATGTTGACAGCATGTACTTGGTCTTGCCTTCCTTCACCGTTAAACCCATCTTTTTTGCTTCCTCCTCAATACCCAGGAAAGCACCACTGATAGAACGCTTTGTTCGTCCGATTATGTCAATATCGTTAGCGTTAGCGCTTAATTGCACGGACTTTTGAAAGATTGAAAGGTTTGCACTTTTCTTTCAAGAACGATGTTGAAGAAGTCCCATGATAGCGTGCCACCTTTTCTAAATCCTTTTGACATCAAAGGTATCGGTGAGTATAAGAAGGTTTTATAATACAAATTCTATATACTACTGAAATAAATCAGCTAAGTAGAAGACTTAGCATTAAGGATTGGATTTGTTGAATTATTGATTCAAAATAGCTTTTTATGGCCTCTAGTCCTACAAATTGGCGTTTCATTCGGCTTACTCACTTGAACTCATCAGTGACATAGTGAGGGTTTTGTCAGACGCAATTTGTATTAAGTTCAGTTCAACTTACATGAATTTTTCCACTGTAAACTATATCCAACAAGATTAGAATTCCTAATCGGTGAGTTGTTTGCCGACCTTGACGGAACAGCGTGCATTCGCCATAGTCATCCTGCATAAATGGACGAGTTGCCAAAATAAGACATTTCTCTATAAAGGTGCTGTCATACGCGGCCTTGAAATCGATGAAAAGGGGGTGGGTAACGATTTGAAACTGCTGGGTTCTTTCAAGAACTACCGTAGTGCAAATATGTTAACTGTTAATTTCCTAGCATACTTGGTTCCTTAGACACACAACTTGACTTAGGAACTTCAAATTGAAGTCAATTTTGTGATTTTGTTTTTTAATAAATGACTTTAAAATTTAAACTTTGGTTATCGTTGATATGCAAAAAAACTGCAAATTTGGTGCCTTAATGCAAGTTCCTAGCACGTTTGGCTCCTGAGATACACTATGTGACCTCCTAACTTCACTGTGTAATTGGTAGGCTATTCAATTAGACCATAATTTGGTGAACTGCAAAATCTGAAGTAGAAATGCAAACAAACTGCAAATTCCTGTGAAGGTCCTATTTGCCTGCGTGGTTTTGAATTGATGTAATGGCTGGAACTATGCCTGGATTCTCAATGCCCCAGAAGCTCAATTTTCGTTTATTTTTTGTTTTCGTTCAAATGAACTTCGACTGAAAATGCGTTCACTGAGTCGTTGAGGTTAAGGAAAGAGTGAGCGCAGACTTAAGATGCCACTGACTATCTGCACTCAGTAATCTGTTGGACGGTGGGTACTTTGTAATAGAAACATCTTCAAGTCTTTCACCAAAACCCGCCGCCAGCCACGGTGACGAACGTGAAATGGCTAATTGCGTTCCATGTCGAATGCTAGACGTTGACGCATAACCCGTGTAATCTTCAGTCATAGCGGTGATAATCTAGTCGGAACGTTCAATTCGAGTCCTTCCAGCACCTCTTCTTTCGCGTGGCATTTCAGTCTTTTGAGAGCGAACGGCGGATAAAGACTTAGTGTTGGTGGTATAACGCCTGAAATTCACGTTGTTCCCAAGTCACTAACACTGACACATTATTCCCCAAAAAAAACTTGTGACGAGAATTCCACAATCTTGATCACCTATGAGTGCTGATAAATTTTTTCAGGAAATTCCGCAAGCGCAACTAATTCTTGTTTTAATTTTCTGAAAGAAAAAGTCCTTTTTACAATTTTAAAAAGGAAACACGAATTAAAATTTGTATAAATTGTAAAATTTTACATTTTTATATTTTCTACGTGATCAGAAGGATATTTTCTGCGAATTGTTCAACATTAATTTGCAATCCAGAACTCCTGATGTCAAGACACATTCCACAAAGCCGCGAATGATAACTTCGCTCGAATCTTACCTCACTCTTCTTAGCACCCATTTTACTGGTGTGTTTTATTTTGATAACTTGCGTTTGTCGGTGACCAAATAAATTAATCATGTGAAAGAAATGTCAAAATTCATACTAGCAGTTCGCTATTCGCATCAGCAAGGCACTTTAAGCGTTCCATGGTTTACTGACGTGTAAAGTGCCCCAAATCCCCAAATAATCGAAACACAGGAGTACACAGGAGTACCTTGAGTACGGCTTGGGTGTCTGACATAATTTCAAAGTTTTGGTTTTGGTACCTATTGGTAATTTCTTTCGAAATATTGTATTCCACATTTCCCTTAAATGTTTTTCGCCACTATTTAGGTTCGGTACCTCCAGTCCCATCAGACTTTCTCGATCCATTACCACTCGATGACATTTCTTTAGAGAGTTAAGTTCGTCATTTTCTTCGTTTTAAAGTTTTCTTAAAGTTGGAGTTCTAACATCCATCTGCGGAAGTCTGCTTATGACACCTCAACTTGCCTTTATGTTCCCGCATATCATATGTGCCTTTATGTTTTTCCCGCACGGTAAGTCACTAGTGTGATTCCCGCAAGTATTTTACCTCCTTCTACTTTTCTAAAATTAATAAATGGTATGATTTCCGTCCTTGAAGGGCTTATAATTAGTCCTACAGAAAGACATCACTTGAATGGAATGGGGGAAACCGCTTATGCCATTGGTCTAAGGCTAAGGATGAAAAGCACTTTTTCATGACAAAATATACTCCTCCAAAGAGGCAGTACCCCTGAAAAAAAAACAGCTTTGTTTTAAAGGTGGCATAAACAGGGACTCAATCCTCATTTTTTCGGCGCCGAGCATCGCAGTCTAAAGTTGAAACCATTATACGCCAAGATGTACCTACTAGACAGGAATATCTTTTCAAACTCAAAACACTCGCTATGACGAAGCTAAGCCTTAATCTTTTTACCCGAGTTTCAGACACAAAAACACCATCCAAAGAGCAAAGCATTGAAAATCATAAAATACAAAATTGTTTTGTAAATAATTGTGTAGGTACGTATACTTTTCAGTTGTTGTTCTGAATTAACATAAAAATACAAATACGCCCATCCTCCATTCATTTTCAAACTTCTTATATCATTTAACATCATTAAAAAAATATGCGCCAAAAAGTTTCAAGAAATATTTAAAAAAAAGTCAACTCATTTGTCACCAACAACCCTGGGCCTGGAGTGTTTAATAAGTCTTTTGTCAAAGAGACAAATTGTAAATCCCTGTTTGCAAAAGCGTACATTGATATAGTAAAAGTATATACGCATACATTGTACATTTATATGTGTATGTTCAACAAAGTGCTGTTAATAAAATACAAGTACAAAACTCTGGGAAGGTCGAAGAGGCGAGCTTGATGAGAAGATATGGCATAAGGCAAAAGAGTCAAAGTTCATTTCATAGAGAGAGTAGATGAAATGTTCAAACTAACAACAACAACAACAATCCTATAAAACACACTGTATACGCATAGATAGTCTTGAAATAGACCAGGGACGAGGATTGTATTTGCAGAAAAAAGATGGCGGATCCATTTTTAATGCGTAGAAGTACACACACAAACATTCATACGTATAAAGTTGTTCAAACAAACTAGGATAACATTTTCAGAAATAAGGACATTTTATTCTACTACTCCTACGATGCTCTTCTATTAATTTTTGTTTCCTTCAACTTTTTGTCTCGTACGCACACACACGCATGTGTTATGGCCAAGCTTATGTGATGTGTGTGTGTAAGTGTGTATGTGGCGGGGTCGGGGGTTGAGGACAGGCGGTGGAGTTATAAAAGTTGTTCAAACCAGAGTGACATTACTTATTATTATTCAGGCAGATATGCGTTTCTTTTTACCGATGCTATCTATGTCTGTCGTGGCCCCGGAACCAAATCCAGATCCGGAAAAAGATTTTAATTTTCTTTGTATTGCGCCATTGTTGTTTTCCTTTGGTGCGCCATTGATGGGAACAAAAATATATACACAAATACAAGTTTGAGAGGATGTAGTTACATCTCTCTGTGTTTGGGGCTTATAACTTTCCCAATTTCGAATACAAAATGACATTTTTTCTATGGAGGGGGGGAAAACTGTTCAACCACGCTGTTGCTATGTTGGGGCAAAGCGGCTTGGCTGGGTTTGAAATCGTCATTCCATACCCCACCCACACATAAATTTATTCGTTTTACAACCTCTCTTGGGGGTGCAATGATTGGTGTAAGGACAAAGGCTATACCCTCACCATTGTATAAGAGCATCGATGCAATATAGAGTTGTAGGGGTGTTTTGGTTGGAGATTTTATTACATTAGTCCATCCAAAGTAGACAAATACAACAACAACAACAATAACAACGAGAAAAGTTTAACCTTGTTATGCAGACCGAGGGTGCTTCGTGGTAAGATAAAGATATACCTACATTTACCGCTGTTGATACGAAATTACTTTAAAAGCATGTAATGGGTCTTGTTGTTGTTTTTCTTTATACATATATTCTATTTTGTATTCGAACTATGTATGTTCTTTCGACTTAAACTTCAATGGACAGTTTGTTTTTATAAACATATACACATATACATGATCATGTTCATACGTATGTATTTCTAAGAATGTCATTCAGTGCCTTTAGGAAGATATTTAGGACTAAAAAGAATTAGAAATGGTATGGCAACACAAAGATGCCTATTCTACATTTATTTACTGATTTACTTAATATCCTATCTCGGAGGACTTAATGTACGTTTTTGGGCTATAAACGCATAAGACTCTTGGCAATAATATAGAAATAAAACAATTTTAATGATATAAAATTAAATATATATTTTCTTGTGGTTTTAGGGAAAACCTCTAAATTTAAGTTTCATATTGTGTGGTAAGAGTTTTATTGTGTTGACATTGATTCACTCTCTGAGTAGGTAATCAAATGTTTGTCATTTTATTAGTGCTTGTTTAATGGGAAATTAGTCACACGGAATGTTATAGACTTGGTGCGTACTTATACGATTTTCTGTGGCTGTGTTCAGGCTTGTCAGATGCGGCTATTCGTCAGAAATGGCTATGTAGAAGGCGTATAGGCATTTGTTAATTTGATTTGGCAAAAAAAGCGATTTAGCTTTTAGCGGTTTTAAATCTTTTAAATAGAAATCCTTTGGTAAATTTTTTCTTTTTTTTTCTAATTTTCATTAAAATTTAACATTTTTTTGCTGAATGGAGCCATCGAAATACGAATAATCTGAATACACCCCCAAAACAGAAAATCAATTTCTTTCACATCTCTAAATTATTAGATTTTTATTATTTTTCTAATTTCGCTATTCATAGAAATCTTTTTAATTTTGCGATTTTTTGGCAATTTATATTTAGAGTCTCACGATTCCGTTTTTTGAGCCTTACAATCCTTACTGTGATTTGAAAGATGTTATAGTCGCAATCTGAAAACACTTTCTCTGTCAAATTTATTTTTTGTCTTCAGACGGGCACTGGGATCTTGGCACCAACTAATTGGTCAAAAAATGTCAACTGGTCTTAGAAATTTTTAATAATTGGTCAAAGTTTTTCAAGGTCACGCAAGTTCCGGCGTGATTTTTGGCTCCTCATTTGTGAAAGCATTGCCATAATAAGTAAAGTTACTGTCTCGAGATAAAAAGTCAACTAGTTTCAGTAATTGATCAGCCAAAAATAGTTTTAAACAATTTCAAAAAGTATTTTTTGGATAAATTTTCGACACCCTCATTTGGGTAGTTGAAAAGAAAAAAAGTATGCCCTTGGTCAAAAATGGTGAGCTTGTTTCTGTAATTTGTCGGAGATTGATTTTGTTTAAGTGATTTTTTTTACTTTACAGTGATTTTTGACACATCATCTGGGGATATTTGAAAAAAAAAATATATTATCTAAAAGGCCACTCAATCGCCATAATATATCAACGATACTTTGTTTGAATTTCAAAAAAGAATTTCAGAGTTAAATGACTTAGAAACAAAATTCTGAAATTCAAAAAACACTCTATAACTGACTTATTACCTCGGATATTTTAACGGTAAATTTTTAACGGGAACTGGAACTGGCATAGATGTATTAGATATTGAATTATTAAAACCAAAATTTCGAAATTTAAAACTTTCAATACAAAATCATATTGATCTTTTTAAAGCGTGAATCTATTTACATCATTCGTACATTATTCACTTGAAAAGAAAAAACAACGCAGAGTGCTTCTTCAATGATCGTTTTGATATCTAACACATATCTGATTTGAATTCAAACGCTTTAAAAAAGATTTTTATTGGTTCAGATCACAAAAGAACTTTAATATAGCTTTAGCTTTGGCCGCGCTATACTATGGTAATATAGGGCACACTCACAGCAGGTATAACTAACCAATTTCTGGTTAATTATACCTGATTTTCAGGATACTCTTTTTCAAAACGGTAGATCACATTAAATCAACGTAGGTTGCAGGTAAAATCTGCATAACATCTTCTAAATTTCACACTGCTTTAAAAAAATAATTAATTTTACCTAAAAAACTAGTTAATATTACATGAAAATCTAGTTTATTTAACATGATTCAATGTTGAATAAATCCTGAATACTTTTAATCAGCCATACTCAACCTTTTTGTCACGAGGGCCACAAAGACGTTTTAGCTATGTTGCCGCGGGCCGCAACATGAATTAGTTTTCCACTTAGGTGTTAAGTAATTTAGATTGAATGGTTTATTCATTTTAATATAAAAATAAATTTGATTTCTGAAATTTAAACCCGTATGACACCACAGTACATATATATTAGATTTGTGTACCGTGGTATGACACTACATTTTTTCTTCATTGTATTTCTCATTTAATCTATCAAAGTGTCAGCAGAGCAAAAAAGGGATACAAAGTGTTTTTAAGAAAGGGATAGCATTTCTCAAAATTAAATTTCACATTTACAATGTGTCCCAAAAGAAAATATACATCATAACCTAGTGTTTTCTAGGGTCCAGTGTATATCTACTTTTGTAACTGAGTGTACCTTGAAATAATTTTTCATTTTTAATTCTGAAATATCAAGAAAAGCTGCCAGAACATGACAAATTTAATTTGAAAATCACATTTTTTATAGATTTTTTGTGACATTTTTACATTTATGGACATAGTGCGTAGCCACTCACACTTATCAAAGTTTAAATAAAAAATTGCACGTTCCACTTTAATTTCATTTTCAGTTTTTGAAAAATGAGAAAAAAAGGAAGTGTCATACAGGCTTTAGAACACTTTTTCTGGCTTGTTATTGCATGCTAAACCTATTTTTATTTCTTTACACATTTTTGGCAGGATTGAAAACGAATTCCCAAACGTATGAAGATCCAAAATGTTAATTTTTCAATTCAGCGTCGACTTTCTGACTTTTTTTTCTGTCCAGGAACATTATCTATTACCTGAAGTAGAAGGAGGAAAATTTTTGTGGTGGTCACTCATTTCATATTCTTAATTGTTTTTTTTTAGTTTGTGTCTTCACTTTTGAGATCACAACCGGTCAAATTTGTCATATATGTACTTACGATTTAAGTTTAATCAGCTGCAAAATCAGTGTCCTTCACACGTAAGACAAATATTTGCTTTATCATAGGTTTTGTTTGGTAATGCGGAAGAACCCTCCGGAGCTCTCCAATCCAGATTACTGTGTCAATCAGAAACGATTAGATTTTTTTGATCCGATCATCATCGAAGAGTATTGCATTGAAATCACAAATTTTCATTTCAATCAATCGCAATTTCAATCATTTCGATGATTCTCGATTTTCCATCCAAACTCAATCATTTTGATGATTCTAGATTGTCCATCCTAATCTCAACTTTTTCGTTGTTTCTCGATTTTCCATCCCAATCTCAATCTCAATCATTTCGATGAATCTCGATTTTTTAGATGTTTTTTAATTCATCGACTTCGTAGCCGTCCTTCAATGGAATTTGATGGTTGATGTCTTGACGGATAGGGGCCGAACTATATATTCTCAAAAAGTTTATTTCGATCCAAATGTCAACCAATTGACATAAAATCACCTTTTTCCGGAGCAGTAAAAACTGAAACTTTAATATTTTTTTTAACTTTTTTAATCCATCCAAATTGTATTGTTTTGGATTCGATCAAAATCATTACAGTTCGTTCTAATCGGAGAAATTTAATTCCATCGAAATCGAAATGAAAATTGAATCGGTATTAAATTCTGTGAAATGTAAATAATCGAAAGATTGACTGAAATGATCGAATCATTTTGGTGATCGATTCTTGAACGATTCGATAGTTTGAAATGAAAAATTTACACAGGTCTATTACAGAATGCCAAACGAACAAGTTGAAACCCTTTTCTTGATTCTGAGTTTGGGTTTGTTTGTATTTGTGAACTTGGTTGTTGCATTTGGGTGATAAAACGTTCACAAAGCTGTTCTCTGAATATTGATATTCCTCAATAACAGCAACGAATGTATTCACCTTGGGTTTTTATTTTGGGTAAACTCCTTACCTTAACAAAAAGGTAATGGAGAGGATGAAATGTTTGGCCTATTCATTTTTTTCATAATTGCTTCCTTTTAACTCCAAATTTTAGTATAATGAAAATGCACAGTGATAATTCCGAAAATAAATAACAAACAATATTTGACAACTTTGACGTTTCAATTGTGCGTATGTATGCGTTTTTCTGGTTTTGGTTCTTTCTTCAAATTCAGAATCGATGCTCTCTTCTTTTCAGAAAAAGAACTATCATCTAGTGCCAAATGAACATTTTCAGAAGCATTTGAAACCCTACCGGATGCTACGGGAGGACCAAACGAAAAAAATCTTATCAGTCTTTCGTGAAAACGAAAAGACAAAGTGACATTTCTTTTGTCGATGGAGCTTTCGACTTGTCTTTCAAATTAGATGTCTTTCACTGACAACACTTATTGTTTGGAAATGTTTCCTATTTTGGGCTTTATTTCCCATTTCATTTATTTTTTCGGGCATTGTTTCACTTTTTAAAAGAAAGCGATGGCTTTTTTTGGGTGTTGTATCCAAAATGATTTAGGCGCTTTTTCCAAACGGCTTGATTCATGGTATTAAGTTTTTCTATGAAATCGCATATTTATGTAAGTTGATTAAAACTCTGATTTCGAGTTTTAGATGTCAATTTTTGTTTGAATAATACCAATATGTTCAAAACCTGCAACTCCAAACCCCTATAGAACTAGTTTTACATTGAAACTAGTTTTGAATCGTGTAAATAATAGGGCTGTTAATGAATTTTTTTGAAACTAGGTTTATAAATGTATATTAATAAATACTAGAATGGGCATTCCAAAATTTTTTTCTCAAATGTTGGAAAATTTGTATACATATGTATATTTAAGAAATAATTTTTAAGAAAACAGCTCAACGATTTAATTTTGTTTTGCATACATGTATGCATTCGCATTTTTTCAAGTAATCAAATGACTACAAATACTTTTCTTTGAGCTCTATGTTATTTAACGGATTAATTATTATGCAGATTTAAATACTTTTTGTAATATCTTTTCTATATTTACTTGCATATTTTGAAAGTTCTTAAGTTCCAAGCAACTGGAACAAAAGATTAAATACGTGCCATCCACTCGTGCATTTTATTTTATTTAAATTTAACTTTGTTTTATATCTGTTTGCTCTTATTACATCCCTTCGACATTAGTCGATATATGCCTTTACTACATACATATATTGATACAAAATTGAGCTCAAAGGCTAGGATCACCCATGCCATTTGTCTGTCTTTGCGACTAAAAATATTGTAATTTTATTTTCTTGGTATCACATGCGTCCGTTCACATTTTTTTTTGTTTTTATTTTTAAAGACTTTGATAATTTTGTTTAAAAAAACATTCTGGCAAAAAAAATATGTCTTATCAGCAATGAAAACCCCAAAAATATATTTTATTCGCATACAAGAATTAAACACATGAACTGATTAAAATGAATGAGCAGAATAATGCCCATTTCACACATGCCCAGCAGCCGGTTAGCCGGCATCGGTTACCCGGTTTTCAACAAATGAACCGATTCCGGCATGTGTGAAAGCTTCCATAAGATCCTTTACCAAACGACCGGTTAGCCGGTACCGGGGACCCGGTTGCCGGCTATGTGTAAAATGGCTCTAAGACTTATAAGTAGTAAATATATGTTCAACTGATAATCGTTTTTAACAATTTTACTAGGGTGATTCAAACCTTTTTTTCCTAAACTATCTCATCCATTTTTCTATCTTTCTTCTCCTTTTTACTTTTGCCGTGCAATCTAGGTTGTCAACAAAAACCTTTAGGATTTAAGGGAATGTTGTAAATTATTATTGCCTAGGTACATATAATCATTTGATCACTTACAAAATATATTAAACCATTTATTCAAATTGACTAACTAACTCTTCTTTTTTCTTTTTTTTTCAGGTAAACACATACAATATGAAAATTTACAAAAAAAATTGTGCGGTAAGATGAAAAATTAATATTCACAGTAAAAAAATTATATTCATAAACATTAAAATACGAGAGGAAAAAAAATTATTTTCAGTTTCCTTCAGGCTTATATTCTTGACCCAATTTCCTAAAATTAAAGTAAATTCCCTCACAATCATCATTGAAGACATTTGCATTTTCAAAAAAAAAAAAATTTACATACCTAATTAGTTCAACGCAATTACTATCAAGTGAACCTTTAAATAGACTGCTTCCAATTTTCTTCAAAAAGAAAAAAACCAAAACAACACCATCCTTTTCAAAAATAAACTTAACGATTAATTAAAATTCGTGTAGTTTCCTTCCGAGAATAAGAAAATTTTAATTTAACATCGTTTCTGTTTGCCACTGCCCCCATCTCTCGTTTAGTGATTTTTCTTTTCTTCTTATATTTTTTGTTATTTTGGGAAATGTTTAAAAATTAAATCAGTGAAAAGAAAAGGACGAAAAAAAAGAGGAAAATATTGTTAATAATCCTTAAGGATTACGAAAGTTTTTCGGTTCTTTTTTGAGCTTTTCAATTGGTATAGCCGAGTGGCAAGAGCAATGATGCCGCCACGCCTGCCATCACTGCCGCTGCTGCCGTCATAATCCTTTTTTTTGTTTTTGTCTTCTCTCGTATCATTTCTTTCTTATATTGCTGTTAGCTTTTTCGCTTTCGTTGGTGGTATGCCTCATTGATTATGTTTTATAATCCCACTGGTAATTGTTTGAAATTAAAGGCATTTTATACATTTTTGTGCTTGTGAGTTTTTTTTTGTTGTAGTATAGGTAATCTCCTTTGCGAAGTTTATATCCGTTAAAAATTGTGTAATCCAAGGATCTTGGATTAATTTGTAATAAAAGGCATTAAAATTAGATTTTATTTTCTTCTGCTGAAAAAAAAAAATAGAAAAAGGATATGAATTGCGGTTTTAATTTAAAAGAATGCGTCCTTCAGAAAAGACATACACAAAGTACCTTAATACGAATATAGAAACCTTATTTTTTGTCTAATATTAAGCAGAAGGCTAAAATACTAAATCTAATGAATCCTTTTTATGCAGATAAATAGGAATTAATTTACAAATTCTTGAATTATAAAATTTATTTCCTTAAAATATTTTTTTTAGGTTTTGGTTGCTAGTAGGTATAGAGAGGTATGTGCTTGGGAGTTTGATTGTGTTCAGTTTTCGTAAAAGTTAATTTGGTATGCATAAAATAAAAACAGAAAAATTAATAGCTTATTCGGATATGTTACGAGCTAAGAATATAAAATTAGCACTCTTTAGATGAAAATATTTTTTCTGTGAATTAGAAAATGTGGTTTTCTTCTTATGACTAAAATATCCTTTTTAGAATCTAGTTTTTATTAAATTTATATGACTTTATTGTCAGAAAGCAAAAATTAACTTTGCAAGAATTTGAAACTTCTGTTACCATTCTTTGAAATCAAAACTAACCAACAACTTGTATGTATTATCCTCTTCTCAAAAATACATAATTTTGTAGCTTTGTTTTAAAAACGTTGTTTTGAGTGTAAATCTATTAAAAACATTACATTTCAATCCATTTCTGAGAAAAAACATTTAAATATGAATTTTATCAGAACTTCCTCATATAGCACCCATACCTATCGCATGAAGTGAACAATAAAAAGTACACACACCCACAGTATAATCACCTTTGCAACACGTAACAATTTCCAATGAAAGTGTCTCTAATATAAAGTGCTTTCACTGAAAATTGATCTTTTGTAAATCCTTTTTCTGCATCACCAATTACCATCGTACCAAGTATTCGACAACGATGATGTCTGGTTAAGAAGTTTTCTTCTTGACTTTTTCTCTGAAACTTGAAGAAGAGAAAAAAAATCTCAATTTATTCTTGTTGTTGTTGTTGTATTTTTTCATCAAATTACATTTTAGTGCAGAACAATAAAACGTCAGGAGGGTAATAACAGTAACTATTTTCTGCCGCCAAAAGGTATATAAAACAAGGAATTATCTTCTTTTGAGGGTTTTTCCTTTGCAAAACGTCTTAAAAAAGAGGAAACTATAGCAGAAATTTCCTTTAAGTAGAGTGATAAACCTTCTTTATTGTTATAGCTGAACATTTTAACTGCTAACAAAATTATGTCTATTGAAGCAAATCAGAGTATAAATAGGAGAGACGTTTTGCAAATTACCTTTCACAAGTTAAATATAAACAACAAACTTTGTGTACCAAATTGTATTGCTTGTTTAAAGTGAGCAATTATTGTACTTATAATGTTGGTATGTACATATTTATTTAGTTTTTCGAAAGCGGGTCTAACAACTTAGATGAAATTTTATTATTAGATAATTTTTTATGTTCCAAGGACCTACATATATCTAGATGGGTGCCATTAACTGAGAACACTGAGCAAAGCTTGGTTGCCAAGGTACTTAAATATACATAAGTAAAGGATAACTCCAACAAAACCGTACTGTGATTTGGACGTCCCTTATCTTGGTGGACACTTTTTGGCAGATTCAAATAATTTTGATACATTTTGCTGATTTGATTCGAAGGCCCAGATTTTCTAGTTCTAACGGTTTTTCTAATAAATATTCAAAATTCCGTTAAAATCAAACTGAAGTTAGTGAAAGAAAATCATAATTCTGTTAATGCACAAAATTATAGCTTTTTAAATGCTTATTTGTTGTTCAAAAATTAATTTTTTAACTTTTGTGGAAAATTTTTTATTTGCAGTTTAAGTTTAAAAAACTGCATTTCCATCTCCGGAATATGGCCATTGAAATCTTTAAAAAATAGATTTTCAAATTTATTTTTTACCCGAATTTGTGGCTTTTCGAATATTTATTTGTTGGGCAAACCAAAAATTTGCCGCTGTAACAGTTTTTTGGGTTTCAAGTTTCCGCTAGGTAAAAAGTTTGCATAAAATCAAGCCTCTAAAATCTATAAATTTGAAAATCCCTAATTTTGTTTGCCTAATAAGAATAATCACCATACCGTGATTTTGTAGCTCAATCCCCCCCCCCCCCCCTCTTTTGAACGCTATCAAAAACAGAAATTATTTTAAACTTTTTTTATTTCAGAATTTGTTTTTGAATGCAAATTTGTTGTGCAAAAATTAATTTTGTACCTTTTATGTGCATCGTTTTTATTTTAAATTCAAATTAAAAAATGAGTATTTCCATGAAAAATGAGCCTTTTTCATGTGAAATAGTAAAAAACAAAAGATATTTAAAATTAGTTTTAAAATCCCCAATTTTTTTTATTTCTAGTAATTCAAGCGATGCGTTTTGGACTTGGTTTTCAAAGAACCTTCAACCGGCTTTCGTTGATGATGACGCGAGGTGATTTTAGGCCGAAATTCACTTTCTTTTAAAAAAAAGGTGTTTTTAAACCGAAATTCACTTTCTTTAAAAAAAGGAAAATCAATTTCGGAATAACAACACCTCGCATCAAGACTTAAGTCCGATGATGATTATTTAAAAACCGAAACGCGTCACTTGAATCCCAAACAAACTATTTGTCTTGTGCTCACATTAAAATTAAATTAATTGAAATTGATTTGAAAATTAACTTTTAAATCTAAAACATGGAGACTTCACCACAAAGAAATTTTCCATATAGGTTTTTGGCAGTAAGCCATGCTGTCAACCCTAATTTTTAAAACATTTTCTATGTTTTTGGCCCCTATTTCACGGATAGCTTAGCCAATATTATTGTTAAGTGCTTGAATCGTCTGTGGATTGTTCATATAGTATCGATTTTTAATGTCAATTCATAAGCAAAGTCTGGCGTCGAATCGAGCCTCGCGTTAGCCGATCAACATTACCATAAAACTAACCCTTTTTTGCTGAAATATCATATGTAGCTCCCTCAAGACGAAGTCCTCAATTTCTAGTCAAAAAATCCTCAATTTCTGGTCTAAACAAATTTGGGTATCATGCCTCGATATAGGAAGAAGAATGGGCCAGTAATCTCTCCACTTCAAAAACCACACCAAACGGTCACACTTTCAGGATGAATTTGCTTCTTAAAGACAACGTGTGCCTTTCCTAGCCCCCAAATGCGGCAATTTTGACTGTGGTCGGTTTGTTGAATTTTGGCGAGAAAAATAGTATCTCACGCCATTTATCTATAGAAATTAATGACATTTGGTACACTTAATGATTTGGGGACGCTGAATTTATTCGAACTGCCTTTTTTTACTTGCGGACTTGCGGTCTATAGGAAGATACTATATGGCAAGCTTTCTATTCATTCGTACCTGAGATTTTGATCAAACTTGTTATTACGATGATAGAGAAGACGAAAAAAGTTGGTCTCACAATTCTGTCTATCTGTCTGTCCGTTGAGCTGCGGCCTAAACGGCTGGATCGGTTTTTCTTAAATTTGGTACATATATTTTTTTTATTTTTCTTAGGACCAAAAATAACGGTACCTGCCATGCAATTTTTTAGCAATAATTTTACATAATCGTATTTTTTCAAAAACCGCTCCACTACTTTTCTTTAAAGAAATTCAATAAATAACTTTGAGTAGAGGCTACCTTTGGGTGGGAAACCATTTTTCAAAAAAAATGGGTATTAATGGCACCTCCCAAAGAACTATTTCAATATTTTTTTTATGCAGAAGCTACCAAAAAATGTATAAATACATAGTATTGTGTACAAAATTAAATAATTTTTTTTTTTGGATTTTTAAGAAATGTTTCATTTTTTTTTGTTGAAAATAACATATTTCGAAAACAATAATTGAATATGAAGAAAATTTGAAAAGAAATTCTTCTGTTTAAGTGGAGTGAATTATATTTCGAAAACGACACTAATTAATATGTATGTACCTACCTTCTAAAATTAAGAAGAAAAAAATGTTCTTTTGTGTAAAAATTACGGTACCTTCCATACAAAAGTTAAAAAACCGTTAGGGAAATATTTTTTTCTCAAAAATGGCTCCTACGATTTTGATTAAACTTTTTGCGTATGCAAAAGTTGTAATATTTTACACTTGGTACACATTTTAAAACGTTTCAATAATAAACTTGACTAAGTTCCTAACTTGAAAAATGTTTTATTTTAAATTTTGAAATTTTGTACTTTGCTCCAAAATTGTTGTGCCTCTGTTTCAAAAAAAAAAAGTGGCCAATTTGTATCACAAAAATTGGTGTGAGAATTGATTTTTGTCGCCGAAGTTGAACAAACGGACCACTGTGAGTCGTTGAGATGAAAAAGTGCCTCACCCGAAAAAATAATCGCCTAAGCGAAATATTCGTCATTTCCGAACAGTTCTAAAGTCGAAACAGATAATCACTTCTCTGTCAATTTGTGATTATTTTGCTTCAATTGCTGTCAGTTGAACCTTCTGAGCAAAATACGGAGTTCCTTGTACAAACTTCTCCACAGGCTAGTGACTCTGATATTCAGTTACTGAAGTCTTTGGCACATTGATGTTCCGAGTTCTTAACTCACACGCTTCGTAGCAGCTGGAATATTCTCAGTTGAGCTCTTAAATTCGTCGGAAGAATGTTCAACTTTCAACCAACAAAATAGTCTCACAAGATGTTTTTACAGACATGGTTTCAGCTGTTGCAGTTGGTACATTACTTAGACCGTCATTTATTTTTAAAATACACACAATTTTGGCAACACAGTTTGAAAACGCATCTTACTTTCGAAACCAAACGAAAACTGGACAAAACGTCACACTTCGCGCAGTTATAACGGTATCCTGACCACTTCAGTGCCTCTCCCTTAATAATAGATCATCCTCTATAATTGCCTTGTTGATTGAGGACAGAATGACAGTTCTTGTTCGAAAAAGGAGAGAAAATTGTTCTGAATTTGATTTCTGAATCCAAATTAGAAGCGTTCGAATCGGTCTTTCGGATTGCAAATTGAAAAGGCCATAACTGATCCATTTCGTACTTCGAAAACATAGTTCAGAGATTTCGAAAACATAGTTCAGAGAAATTTTCAGCCCATTAGAGCTGTCAGTTTCAAATTCAGATGCGATACCAAAAGAAACCACCTGATGGATGTTTATAAGAGCAAAAACGTGGACTCTATTTATATTAAATTTTCAAAACCACTTAAACTATAAAAGTTATCAGATATATATTCTTACTTATGAATTTTATTTGAAAAATCCTCCGATTAGAAGTGGAAGATAACATCAACAATTTGGATCTTCAGCTTTATCCTTGAACTAAACCGATTTCAACCCCGAATTGCTATACGATATGAGGTTTTTGAACGCATTCATCACAAAACTTAGAAGAAGCATGCAATGCAAAAATATATCAAAATATATTGGTTCTTAGTTTTCTCATAATGGTGGCGGCAAGTTGGTTCTACAAATATGTAGTTATACCTTACCTATACGCCAAATTGCAAACTTACTCTTCTAATCACCAGTTAGTTAGCTGAACCAAAATGTTTCCAACAACTAGATTTGTCTTCGACATATGTATATTAACTGTGTTAAATTCACAAATATCATTA
Organism: Dasysyrphus tricinctus; assembly: GCA_963921185.1. Taxonomy (NCBI): domain Eukaryota; kingdom Metazoa; phylum Arthropoda; class Insecta; order Diptera; family Syrphidae; genus Dasysyrphus; species Dasysyrphus tricinctus. Next base: position 66,521,578 of record OY992531.1, read on the forward strand.
CCTGGTATAAACTCATCCTCGCACAGAAGAAAAAGCATGCGATGTACTACATAAAAAAGACATAATGCAAAGCTAACCTTAATATTTACCAAAAAAAAAAAAAGAAATCGATATCTGTTAAGAGACATCCCTTTTCGATGCTCAACTTCTTTCCAAATTGTCGATAAGGTCCTTATATAGGTACCTATGTAGGTGTCTACGTACAGTGTACATAACCGATATTTCCTTAACTTTTTACATTCTACCTATTCACATTGAAATTGTTTATCAATAAATATTTTGATTACACCATGGAAGCATTAGTGTACTTCCGGAATCCATTAAACTTGAGAAAAAATGTGAATTTTATGCAAACGGGTTTTTTTTTTGCTCGATAAAAATTACATTCAGGTACTTTTTTGACATCCCCTTTCTGGTACTAGTGCTTGTTCTGGCTTACATGTAAATTTTAAAATAATTGAAATAATTTCAAGTGGAGAAAAAAAAAAACAAAATGTAACTACCTTCCTATTTCTTGTGAATTCTATGAGTGTATGAAACACACTCTTGAATTCCACCACACACCTATAAAGAGAATTCCCTTCCGCGCCATCAAAAGTCGTTTGGCTTAATATTACATCTTGAACGCAATGACGACTAAGGCGCCAGTAAGTGCGAGAAACCACTCCAAAGTTAAGTAGCAAAAAAGAAAAAAAAAAAAAAAACCTACATACACGCGACCGTGCTTCTCTTTTTCTGTTTCTGTTACTGTTTCTGGTGTAGTAACAGAAAGTAAGTCCTTTGTATTGTACCTACTTAACTAGCAAAACAAAAAATATAGCTGTATCCCAGTAACGTTGGCAATAAACCCCCCCCCCCATTCACCACTCCCACTCTACATACAAATGCACGCACATTTGAAGCAGGCCCCTCGGCCTCGCTTATATTTACCTCTTTTGAACCCTTTTTTGCTATATTTCTTCTTCTTTCATTTTCATTTTTTACCACTTCTTCTTCTCCTAGAAGTTCCTAGTTGCTCCAACTGCTGCTACTGCTACCGTGATGCTTGAAAGAAAGTGGAATAGGAAGCGAATTTATGGGTCTAGTGATTTAAGGGACTCTTTGAGGGAGTTCGTTTTTGGTTGTGTTTCGTTAATCTATGTCGTCGAAGAAGTTTATAAAATTGAAAAGTTCCTTAAAAAAAGGAAAAGTCATTATGGATGTTGTTGTTGTTGTTATTTTTGTTGTTGTTGTTATTTGCTGGAAAGGGACGATGACGATGAAGCAAAAGCAACTCAAAACAAGCAGCATTTGGTCCCCCTTGAGGCCTGTTTCCAGGAATGATATAGTTCAGAATGTTTATGGGCGGTATGGAGGAGGGTGGGGGAAGGGAAGATGGGCTTATGGGTATGCAAAGGTAGAGTTGAATCGAAGTAAAAAGGGGGTTGAAGTTAGGTTTTGTATGATGGTAGGGGGGTGGTGGGCTAGAAACAGCACTTCTCATTTTTAAATAAATAAGGAAAAATGTTGCCTTTTGTTTGCTTAGCTTTAGCTTGTTGTATACGCTTTGAATGCTCTTTGTGTAGGACGAGGGTGCACAAGTGGATGACGATGACTACTAAGAGTTCCTAGTACTCTTGGTTACTGTTACTGGTTCTAGATAGGTAGCTATAGCTTCCTATATCTTATGGCAATATATGCGAGACTTCGCTCTATGTTATGTTTAATTGCTAAAGGGCTTTTTGTAGCGTAGATTTCTACTGCTGCCCCGCTGCTTCTATACTGCTTTCAATTTCTGCGTCTTTTAATGTTTTATAATTTTATTTTAAATGTATTTTTCTACTTTTTTTTATTATTATTCAGTTCAGCTCTGTATTCATATTTTCCTTTTACAATTCGTTTTTATTTTTTTTGCTTTTTAATTGATAAAAAAAGTTTTATGCTATGTTTATGGCTAAAGGATGGGTTGGTAGAGGTCGCATAGGTATATTATATACGCATCTATGAGTTCTCTGTTGTTCTACTTTTGATTCAATTCAAAAAAATAAAATAAAACAAAAAGCATGAAAGGAAGTTATTTTCGTTTTGTTTTTTACTTTTGTAAAAATGAAAGAGTGTAGGAGGATGACGTGTAGTGCGTGTGTCGAGAATAAACCCCTTGAAATTTTCAAATGGGTAGGTAAGCTGATTTGTTAGAGGTGATGGTAACCACACACATACTTTAGATTTTTGTTTTGTTTTCTTCATCGCATGACTTGTATTAAAGTTCAAAGTTTTAATTGGCTTGTATTTAAATTTAAAATTTAATATTTCATCGATTTTTTGAAATTACCCCTGAGTGTCTAAACCCGTCTAAGAACTAGATGACTATGTCCTTTTTGCGTTACAATACAGTTTCAAAAAAATTAAATTTTATAGCATATCCACTCACTTAATACTTGTTATTAACCTCAAACTCAATATTTATGAAGGGGGAGAAGAGTAGTGTATCAGGTTCGTTTTTTCATTGTTTTCAAAAAAAAAAAAAATATTAATTCATGCTGAGTTTAAAAAAACATTCAATATTTATTTTTTATAGCAACTCAAGAAATAAAAAAAAAGGTGACTAGAACCCTTAAATAAAAACAAAGAAAGATGAGCCTAATTGGTTGTGTTGATCCATGTTTATTTCACACGAAAAAATATGTCTCCAATCTCAGTTTAAAAAAAAAAATCTTTTTTTTATAGCAACTTTCCGAACCTAAAAATTCATCCAGAATCTTCAAAATACATAAAGCGGGTGGAAAAAATTGACTTTATTTGTCCACTGACTGTTGGCCGCCCTGAGTACAAAAAATCTTATTTATAGTAACTTTCCGAACCTAAAAATTCATCCAGAATCTTAAAAATACATAAAGCGGGTGGAAAAAATTGACTTTATTTGTCCACTGACCGTTGGCCGCCCTGATTTCAAAAAATATTGATAAATTTGTTTTTATAGCAACTATAAAAAAACCCTGAGTGGTAATCCCTGACAATAACAAATCAACTGTCTAACCCTTTCCAAAAAATATTCAATTTTTTGTTTTTATAGCAACTTCAAAAGCAAGACATTCACGCAGCTGTACTCTTAAATTTGATTTTCAGAAATGGGGATCCAGTTGAATTCGATTCCCCGCTGACTGCTCATATTTTTCCATAAACAGAAATCCATTTTTTCTAAGATAAAATATTTAACGTTTCTTTTTATAGTATCAAAGAAACAAGTTGAACCTGCAAATGAAAACTTAGGAGGATATGAAGGCAGTTAGGTTGGTTTGTAAATCAAGTGTTTATGTCTTACAAAACATATTGCAATCATCTTTAAAAGTATTAAGGTAAATCTATATACCTACCCAATATTTTTTTATGGGAAGTACATATTTTGAGAAAATGAATACTGCATCCAACTAAGGAAAGTGGATCTAGGTTTTGTTGCCTTTATTCATGCCTGTCAAAAAAATATATTGTTTGTCCAAGCCCTGTAGAAAAAAAAAAATTAATTTTTGTTTATATCAACTTTCAAAACAAAAACTTTTTTTCAGAACCTCTAAATTATATATTTAGAAGTCAAAGCAAGTTCCATTTCTTTTATCCACTGATTATGTAATATCCATTTATATCCAGGCAAGAAGTCGTTTGTCCACCTTCATTTGAAATTCAACACTTCTTTTTATAGCAAACAAAAATCACCCAGGTAACAATTTTAGCTGTTCAAATGCTTCAACAGCGCTCTTAGAGCAAATCTTAGAGCTCTCTGATTTCAAAAGAAGCTCCAGATGCGCTTCTAAAGCAAGTGTAAAGCATGTTTACAGCAAATTCATTGAGTTTGAGAGCTAATTTTTGTTCGAAGCCAGCTTTTTATCAGTGACTATTACGGCTTTGAAGCTCTCAGGCTCATGATTTGGAAGTCCTTAAGAGTGTTCCGAACTGAACAAAACCAGTCATTTGCTAACTTTTTTTTTTGCATATATAAGACCGGTTTCTTTCACTTTCATCAGATACTTTGTTTTATAAAACTTTGCATTTTTACTAATTGGTCACTAGTAGGCGTATTATGGTACTAAAAAAATTTTTTTCTAAAAGTAACTGATTTTAAGTTCCAAATTTACATAAATTTTCTGTGAAAAACTGCCTTTTAAGAATTAAAAATTTCAATATCAAATGATACAATTATGATCATATAATTAATGAAAATCGTGAAAAATATATTGAATTTATATTCACTGCAAAAACAAATATGAAAAAAATACCTTTAGGTATAAAAAATTGACTTTCAAAAAGGCGTTTTTTCAAAATTCACAAGCATTTTTATTTTGCACTACTAAAATTTTTATAAGGTACAAAATTAAAAATTTTCTCCAATAGTGGCATTTTAAAAATATGGAATTTTATGTTATTAAACTTTTTTTTGCAAAAAATGTCATAGTGTAGGCTACATTTTCTTTGAAAAACGGCCATTTTAGCCATTTTCTCGATTTCTTAGAGGTTTTTACCAAAATCTGGAGCACAAAATTAAATTTTTTTTCCAATGATGGCATAGAGAATAAGTTTATCTGTCCATAGACGCCTTAATCGTTTTGATCGGACAAGTACACGCTTCACAATCTTTTTCATGAAATCACCATTTCAGTCCGGAACACTCTTAAAGCAACATTTTTGACAGCACTTTGTTTGTATTAGTTAAGATAATACAAATGATAAATTAAAATAATATTAGGGAGATGTATTTTATGTGTGTGATAGTAGCAATCGAAAACATCATATGATGTCGTGCAAATGTCGTAGTGAGAAATAACATTAATATTATTTGTGAGTTCCATGTAAGTGATTTCTTAGTGCGCGTTTAGTTTTTTCACAATTGTACTGAAAGTACTTCGAAAAATAACAACGCGCCTTCGAAATTATTTATACTACGCCGTAAAATATTTAAAAAAGTTTACCAAAACAATGTAAAAAATTGATAAATAAATTTAAAATATCATGAAATGAAATATTTTTGTTTTCATTGCAATATTTGCAATATTTTATTGTGTTTTTATTGAAAGGAAAGACTATGTGCATTCGTTTAAAATAAATAAAGAAAATTATTCAATGATTTTTTTTCCGTCGCCATAGTTTTTATTATGAACATAGTTTGTCTTCAACCGAGCTCTTCTAGAGCTAGTTTCCACAAAATGAAAGTTTTGCGTTCAGTACTTAAAAAGTAGGGTGTTCAGAAATTGAAAGTCATTGACTGATTCTAGTTTCTGGTAAAAAATTTTTTTTTATATGAATTCTATTCAACATTGAAGTGCATTACGGTTTCTTAGGGCGAAAGCAAATACTTTTACGACTCAGCCATAGATTTAATATTATTTAAGACCTTTTTTAAGTAAACTGTTTAATTGGTTTTAATAAAAGAAATGTGAATCTTGCATCTAATTTGGTTTTTGTGGTGCATACTCGGTATTCATCAGAAAGTGAATGAAATACATTTATTTTCTAGTTTTGGTTTTATTTTTCCTTTTGAAGTCGTGGCTATTATATTTTATTGGGGAACACCCTCATATTGAGTAGAAGTATTTTATTTGAGAGAGGTTTAGTATCAAGCTCTATAGTCGATTTGTCGTAGCTCTCTATCGAGTCTTCACATTTCCTAATGCTCGCTCAGAGATAAATCTGACAATGCTCAGAGAGATTTCATGCGCATGCGCTAGAGTTAACTTCACGAAGAGTTTGTTTGAAAGTATTAGTAATTTAACTCTACAGCCACTTCTTGTGTAGCTTTTGAAATGCTAATTTTTGACATTTCTATAAAGTCATGCGTTAGTATTTTGAACATGAAATTAAGCAGCTCTACAATGCTTCTTTATGTGCTCAAATCAATAGTTTGCTCGTTTAAAAAACGTTGAACGTTATTAAAGAGCTATTTTTAAATCGTGAATCGTTATAAAATTAATAGAGCTAAAAGTGTTCTGGAACTTCGATTATAGAACCTAATTTTTAAATGAAATGTAGGGAGCTGTGAAAAAATCTACTTCAGAGCTTTAGCTTTGGATTTCACTGTTTACAAGCTGCTAAAGAACTGTTTTGCTTCTAGTAGCTGCGACGATGTTACTTGGGCATGCAACACCCCCTTATAAAAAAGAAGAAGGGCCAACTGATTTCGTTTTTGCACGGAGTGATGACCGTCAGTAGAAAAATATATACCAAATATTTTTTTTTATAGGAAGTATTAAAAACAAGTCGTCCAGAATCCATCCTTAATCGAAAACTTAGAAGGGTGGGAAACTTGAGTGCCTTGGTGCTTTTTTGTATTAAAAGGCGTTTGTCCACCCTCAGTTGACAAACAATATCAACTTATTTTTTTATAGCAACTTTCAAAACAAAATTTTCGTAAATGAAAGCTTACGCAAATGGAATAGTTTCTAGACCACGTGGTCATGTCGGACAAAAAAAAATTATTTGTCACACTCTGTTGAAAAAATAGTCAACATTTCTTTTTATAGCGAAAATATAAGACGTTGTCCAGCACCCCCATTCAAAAATTTGAAAAGTTGGGCAAATTGGGTGCTTTTATCCATGTCTCTATCCAAAAAAGTATCGTTTGTCCACTACAGTTGAGAAGATTTTCAGCGTTTATTTTTATAGCAACTATTTAAAGGGGAAAAAACTCATTTACAGCTTTTAAAAATGAAAATTAAGGAAGGTGAGCCTTATTGGGTTTGATTTTTCATCGATTGAACTTAGAAACACTGCCGTTATAACGCTATAAAGAAAACTGAGAATAGGTGCCAAATCAACTGACTTTACCCTACATATTTGAGACGATGAGATGTAGACAAAAAATGGGTCTAGTTTTTGGTGCCTTTATTCATATCTGTCCAAAAAACATTGTTGTTTGTCCCACCTCAGTTGGAAACGATTTTCAATTTTTTATAGCAACTTTCAAAACCAAAGCATTCTTTCAGCACCTCTAAATTAAATTTTTAGAAGTCATAGCTAGTTCTGTTGCTTTTATCCACTGACTTACTAATATCCATTTATGTAAATCCAAGCAAGAAATCGTTTGTTCACCTTCATTAACGCTTCTTTTTATAGCAAAAGAAAATCATGCAGCACCCCCATATAAAAACAGAAAGTTTGGGCCGGTTGAAAATGTTTCTAAACAGAGTGGTGAACGTCAGTAGAAAAATATATACCAAATTTTTTTTTATTTAATTTTTATAGGAAGTAGGTACTGAAAACAAGCCGTATAGAATCCTAAATCGAAAACTTAGATGGGTGGGAAACTTGAGTGCATTTGTGCTATTTTGTATTAAAAGGCGTTTGTCCACCCTCAGTTGACAAAAAATATCATTTTCTTTTTTATAGCAACTTTCAAATCCAAAGCTTCGTAAATGAAAATTTAAGAAATTGGGATCGTTTTTAGGCCACGTGGTCATGTCAGACAAAAAAAAAAATTTGCTTGTCACACTCAGTAGAGAAAATAATCAACATTTTTTTTTATAGCAAAAATATAAAATCTTGTCCAGCATCCGCAATGAATAAATTTGAAAATTTGGCAAATTGGGTGCTTTTATTCATGTCTATCTCCAAAAAAGAATCGTTTGTCCACTACAGTTGAGAAGATTGTCAGCGTTTATTTTTATAGCAACTATTTAAAGGGGAAAAAACTCATTTGCAGCACTCACAAATGAAAACTAAGAAGGGTGAGGCTTATTGGGTTTGATTTTTTATCGATTGAACTCAGAAACACTGCCCTTTAATGTAACGTTATAAAGAAAATTGAAAATAGGTGCCATATCAACTGACTTTACCCTACATATTTGAGTCTCTCAAAATTTTTAAATTTCATTCCAAAAGTTTTGAAAGTTCTCACAACTATTTAATTATTAAATTCAGAATTATTGTTTTTTTTCAAGTTGGAAAATGTTCTTAAAAAAATGCCATTCGTATGGTATTTTGCACAGTATTTCATTCCAACTCTTTCTTGTTTATAAATTTCCATATCAAATTAGGTACAGCAACCTACCTACAATAACAAAATTCAGTAGGTAGGTATCCTTATCATCGCATACCTTAACCAATATCTACACTACACTATTGTTTGTCATTTTTGATAAATAAAATGTCCACCAACTGGCAATCTAGAGAAATAGCGTGCAGAGGTACTTTCATTTCTATAAACCATATCTTGACCACTAGCGTCAGTTAAATATATTCCATCTATCTATTCAAAAAAAAAATAATAATACTGTGGCTAGGTAGGTAGGTATAAGCCATGCAAACAAACACACACACCTCCTCTCTTCATCGGCTCTCGGGTGACACATGTCAGTCTGAATCAGATAAAATAACAACCGACCGCACAACCGACTGGCATGGCGGCACCAGCCAAGAGATGGCGTTTCACAATATTTTTGATATGCGTAGGTATCATGTTTCCCCATCTTCTCAAAATAGTTAGTTGCCTTGTTTTTAGATTCTCTCTCTCTATACCTATTATAGTCTCTACACAACCTACATAGTTAGGTAGATATGACGACAACGATGGACAAAACACCATCTGTGTGAGTCATTCAAAATGTCCTTTTTGTATGTTCCTTTTTCCATTTTATACATATTTGCCATGTTATTTTAGTATAATTTTATAAAGAGTCAAGGATACCAACTAACTATAACAGCAAAAAAGAAAAAGAGACAAGTCAAAGGTAAAGTCCAAGGACATCAGTAGAAAAATGGAAAAACAAAAGGAGTCAACTTGCCAAATAGGTATGCAAAAAACACTCACATGCCACTTCTAACAACATAATACAAAAAAAAAAAGATGAAGAAAACACCCTTAGTAAGCTCTATATAGATGGTAGGATAGGAAGCAGCAGCTGGACTTTTGATTCCTTAAGTGCATTTTAGTGTCAGGACAAAACAAAAACGGCTGTCCTTATCCAATCCACTCATGAAAGTCGACTATGAACGTGAAGGTGAACCTTTGCTCTAAAGTAATAAGAGGGCTAACGGCAAAAACGAAGCTATACAGCAAAACCATTCGCTAAAAAGCAAAAGCGCTGCATATACAAACATACTTCTCTGAAAATAATTTTGCCTGCTCTGTTTAAATTCTTAAATTTTTAATCAGTGCGTTTATTTTTTGCACAAGTACGTACCTACAAGTCTAGCAAATAGGGTTGTGACTGTGGGTGATTATGTTGTGCTACACAACTTTCGTTTTGATATCCCTTTAAGGTTTGTTTTTTTTATTTTTTATTTTTGAAGTTCTTAACTTAACGCTTCGTTAAGTTCTCTATGAAGTACCTACTCGTAAACCTTACCTAACCCCAAAGTACAAAAACAAAACATAACTAAAATGTTAATTTTATTTCACTGAAGCTTATATACTCGTACAGAGCGTACACACCGTTATACCAACCCACCTACCTATAATTAGGCGGCATGGTGGTTGTTAGTTGGTGTCCTGTTTTTTTTTTTTTTTGCCATTCACTGTCAGGGCAGGACTGTGCAGATTTTGCGGAAATATAATGAGTTGCTGTATATAGTTTCGTTTTTCGTTGGTCCTTTTTTTTGTGGTAAGTTCACAACACTGGAACATTAGAGAGCGCGAAGCAAAGCAAGTTTTTCGTTCTCATATCTCACACAACTAGCACCCACTAAAGCGGTGCAAAATATTTTGTGCACCCTTATCGAGTTAGTATATTCCTTGTTTTTTTTTTTTCTTACACTTTTTGCTTTTGCCATCACCACCTTTAGAGGTTGGGTGTCTGGCTTGTAAAAGTTCTCATTAAAACGTATATTTTAACAGTGCAACATTATGGGTGGTATGAGTTACCTACCTACTTCCTATTTCGACGGTGTGCAATGGATCCGGTTAGAGTATACCGACCGACCTACCTCTTTCCTTTTAATGCACAGACATTAAATTATTTCACTGTCACAAAGAAGTGCTTTACGGTGCAAAGTATCTCTAGTTTTTTTTTTTTTAACTGAGGGTTTATACTTAGATATACTTTTAGGGAAGGTTGTAGATTTTTTTTTGTGTGAAGAGTAACTGTGGTTGATGTTATAATTAAAATTCCGCCATGGTTTGTGGCATGCGGAAAAAAATTCGTGGACGTTTTTAGTATAATTATCTTTTAGAGACAAGAAAAAAAATTAAACTAATATCGTATAACGGTTATATGCGTTCTTAAAATGGATTCGAAAATCAAGGAATGGGGATTATAGGTAGTTTCTTTTTTCTAAAAAATAACACGAAAAATTAATTGAGTAATTTAAGCACTATAACGTCTGCTGGTAGTTTCAAAAAGTATTCCTACCGAAGTGGAGTACTTTGCAACATTCGCTTGACAGCTTCCAAGTCGGAAAAATAAAATGAAACTTGAACGAAATCATGAAACATTGTCTGGTCCTGAGCAAAGAGATGAGAAAATGTGCAGGTACACTCACCCAATCCATTAAGGGTCACAGCCTAGGACACGGCATCAGCAGCCCTCCATCCTCTACGATCTCGAGCACACTGTTTCCAGTCATCTAGACTAAGCTTTTTGACATCAGCGGTGACTTGGCCTTTAAATAGTAGGTTTGGCCTTCTTCGTTCTCTCGAACTTGGAGGCTGAAATTCAAAGACTCTTTTGGCTGAGGCAATATTGTCAAATGTAGGCACCGTGCTTTGATTTTCTGGACTTCATACACATCTTGAAACAGCTCATAATGTTCACAGTTGTATCTTTTCCTCCATTCGCCCTCCTCGCACACAAGACCAAATATTCGTCGAAGAATTTTTCTACCGAAGAAGCCCAGTACTAGCTCTTCCTTTCTGCCACTAGGCGCCATAAAGCAGGACTTTGAGTAAAAGGGTTTTTGTAGAGTGTGAACTTCGTCTTTCATGTGAGGAGTTTTGTACACATCTGTTGCGCCAAACCGAAGTATTCACCGGTTTTCTAGGGTAATTATTCGTCGTATCTCCACTGAGATGTTGTTCGTGGGATTTATCATTCCGATGTAGATGGACTCCTTAACTACTTCTAAGTTGTTGCTATCAACAGTGACGTTTTGTCCTAGCCAGTTGACAGTTCTTTCATTGTGTGTTGATAGCATATATTTGGTCTTGTCCTCGTTTACTTGAATACCGACAAGTTTTGTCTGTTCTTAAATTGTCTTTCTAACGGCCTGTTGGGAGCGGCTAATGATGTTGATATCATCAGGATACCCTAATAGAAGTTGGACAGATCTATTGAAAATTGTGTATTGAGTGTTAACGCCTGCACTATTTGCTCCAGAACGAGATTAAATTAATCAAATAATAGCGCATCTCCTTGCCGACATTCTATTTGTGTTTGATTTAGCTCTTAAAGACCTTTTATCCAGTTGCACATTTCATCACGTATTTTTCAACTTCATGCAAAATAACTGGATCAGTTTTCTTGGAATCCCAAGCTGATAGCAGTCATCGGGCATGCTTCCTTCCACCTAAACTTGCTTGATGAGTTGATGCATGCACCCTTTCTCAACATATCACCTCTGTGCTTGAAAAGCTCAGCTGGTAAACCTTTCAGTGCCCTTGTTGTTCTTTAGCTTCTGTAGCTAAATCTACCTCCTCTATACTGGCTGATGGTACTGGGTCTTCATTGACTGGAATTGTGTTCGCTTCTTCTCCTATTTCTTCCTCTTCCTGGAGCCCATTCAGCAGTTGCTGGAAATGCTGACTGAATACATCTACTATTCACCGTGCTTCGACAACTAGGTTACCCTCGCTTTTTCGAAGAGCTTCCGGTTCCGGTTTTTAAGCTCGCAGCTAGTTGCTTGGCTTTTTCATAAAACCCCCGGGTGTTGTTTCGATTGCGAGTCTCTTCAAGCTGGGAGGCTTCGTACGCCCTAGGTCTTCTTCTTTTTTTGACCCCTCTCTCCCGCTGTAGCAAACTCGCATGTGCATCTTCTGTTTCCTGTTTTTGGTGAATTAGTTAGTAGCTAGTCAATGGTGGTTTCGGCTGCCTTTTCAGTGATATTACGATACTGAGACCACTTATTGTTGGCGACTGTGATAGGTTAATACACAGCGGAGAGCTTCTCATTCAGGTGTTCTCTGTAGGTTTTTAAGGCGTCCTTCGGGAGTCGATTGTCTTCCTCAAGGCGGTCGAACTTTGAATCTTGCGATAACAAGGAAATGGTTAAGGTCGACGTTTGCTCCCGAATATGTACGCGTCCAAGAAGTCGTTCGTTTAAAATCAAATGGTCGATATGATTGGAGGTTCGAGCATCTGGTGGAGTTTTGAATTGCCTTCTGAATCCTGAGCCTTGGAAACCTATTGCTTTGTGTATTACGAGCATCTGCAAAGCCTATACGTTGAAATTTGCTATCTGTTATCGTTTTCTCGGAGGTTGTGCTCGCTACCTATCAACTAATCCGCTGAAGATAAGCTTCTTTTCCAATTATGGCATTGAGGTCCCCCATTACAACAACTGGAACCAAATCTGAAGGTTCTGTCATAAAATGCATCCTTAATGTGTACCTAGTTCATTCAGTTTTATAAGTATTAGGGCGTGCTTATCTTTTGGTAAGCGGCTTTGATACGCTTATCACAGTTAGGTGATCAGTTCTCAGCTTAAAATCAAATATATTATCTTTTAACCGAATCCCCACAGCAATTACACATCCTAGTCCTAACAAGTGTAATTTTTTATCACGCTCTAGCAAATATCGCATTTTTTCTTTTCTAAGATTTAAGGCTTTTGAGTTGCACTTGTGTTACTCACGTTATGGGTTAATACTTTCAAGTCATTATCAATTGACGTAGTTATCATTTGAGGGTTACAATAATTATCCCAAGATCTTCGTGTCTCCCTCGTACGTAACCGAAGGTACAGTACAGAACATCGGTCCTGACTTGCCTCGTCCTGGAAATCCTTACTGACTTCAGCTCTAAGTATGTCAGAGTAACTCGGTCTTACTGGGAATTGCCATTGGTCACACCAGACGTTATCGTCTTTCTACGGCTTGATGGGAACACTCTTTTGTTGGAGGGTATAATTAGTAATGGCAATCTACTCCACTTTAAACTGTCGTCGATGGGTGGCACTTCAGCAGAAATTTGTCACATAACTCTAAATTTTATCTCAGTAATCACCGTAACCCCTACTACTGCGATAAAACTTACTCTATGGGTGGAATCCCTAACTTGGCTATGTACTATTTTACCTCTTACCTCTTTCCTGCATTTGACCTTATTTTCAAAACATGCTTTTATGTTATTCAATCTGTCCCAGCATGCATACCTACATAATGTACCTTCTTATCTAAAATATCGTAAAGCATAAAATTCAGGTATCATATAAATTATGTCCCCGATTTTACGTGTGATGGCAAACCTCAGGTGAAACTTAGTTATAGCTAAATAAAAATTTCATGTGAAATCGAATCGGAATTAAAATGACATCACACTACTATACTTGTGGTTGATGGAAGTGGCGACACGTCCTGATGCATTGAAAACGCTCTTTAAAAATGCTTGACTTAGAATATTTAGGTCAACTTATTGGCTATGCATTTTGAGTGTGTCATGTATCACGATATTGCATCGTCACCACCATCGCATCGTCTTGTCGGTCGGTCGATCGTCGTCCATCATCACACCAATACAACAACTTTTTGATGAAGGCTAAGTTAGGTTAACTATAGGTGGCTGGCTATGCTTTATAAATGAAGCTGCTGGAACTAAAAAAAAAATAAAAACCTACCAAAGCAAAGCGATTGCATTTGACTGCCAATATGCATGCATACGTACAGTATTTTGTATGCACCTTTATTGCAAGCCATTTCCATATCTGTACGTGTCCAAATGGCAAAATTGCTATTGTTCGGGTTATTAGGTATTTTGCAGTTTCTGGCAAGAATAAAAAGGTGCAGCGGTGCGACGACAACCGACACGGTGCGAAGCAAAGGGGCTCTTCGGCGTTCCGTTGAACACAAGAGTGTGGCAGCAGTAAAACACATTCCTAGGTCATGTCACGAATCATTTGAAGGAACACGCTGCTGGCTGCAACCGCAACCAAACCAGCCAGCAGGTATAACACTAACTGACTAATTAACTGCCATCCGGTGAGTCATATAATAAAACCTAACAATGCCAATGTTCCATACAGTTTTCGTTCGACAACGACCGACATGACGCGACGCCATCTTCTCCACCTTCACAACCACTGCCGCCATCGCTGCCATATTAGTAATTATAAAATGGCAAACGTTTGTTCGTTCAGCTTGTGTGCAATTTGAACACTATATAATATAAGCAAGAATGGAGTATAGCTACGTGTGATCGCATGTGACATTCCTTCAGTTTCGGGAACCATAGAGATTGTATTTGCATTTATCTAGTTTTGTTGCTAATTGAGTCATTGTTTCCCAAGAAAACAATTAAGTTGATTTAATTTTTGCGTAGAAATATATATGATGACATTTTTATCGTCGTGGTATCCGCAAATAATATCACCAATTCTATTAGTTTTTTTTTTTTTAGTTTGAAATAAGATGTCGGATTAGTGTAATAAGTGCTTAGCACGACAGTTCGACCTTAATTGCATGGGACATAAACTTTAAGTTAATCTTACACGAGTTACAACGAAAGGGGTTATTGATGACACTATGTGTGCAACACTATAGTTGCAACATGCAAGCTTCAATTTTTAATCGTATATGAACGTGACAGAATTGTAACTACCTAATATTTAATGCCATTTCTTGGAAAGCCGATAAGATCTATAATAAACCTTGTTCCAATGACCTGCTTAGCTTTAATGTTCTTAACATGGGAATACTTTTTTCTAAAGTGGGTGAAGTGAAATTAAGTATTGTAAGTACTGGTGGCGTTTGTAAACTAATTTAAGAATGTATCATGGATTGAAAAATTACATTTTATATTAAAAAGACTTATTTAAGTAGTAAAGGAAGAAAGGTAACTTTTTAAAAGCATTATCGAAGCTTTGGCTTCCTCCGCGTAATGCAGTTATAAAGTAATACCCAACTTGAAACCCAAATCTTCAATTCAAAGACTAGCTTTTTCACAAGAATTACAAGCTGCATTTTGTGAAAATAAATATTTAAGATACTAGTGGCGCACATTTTAGAACGTATCATCGACTCAAAAACAATTTTGATATCATGTAATAAATCTTCAAAAACAACAAATATTCCTGGTAACTGCCAACATGTCAATAGAAAAAATTGACTGTATGGTCAAAATACATATTTAAGCAATATAGGAGGAAAGTAAACTTAACAAAAGCCTTACCGAAGCTGTAGCTTCCTCCATGTAATGCAGTTTAGAAGTAATCTACAAATTTAAACACATATCTTCCGTTAGGTGCAGGGAACTAAGTCCCCGGGAACCAAGTCCACCGAGGGAATTAGTTCTCATTTAATGGGAACGAAGTCCACTTCAGCGAAGTGGACTTGGTTCTCATAGAAGGTGGGAACAAAATTCTTCAAAAACTGAGTGGTTTTACTTCCCTTTAAATGTGTATTTAATTCCCACTTTCAAATAAAAAAATCAATCTAATAAATAAAATAGAAATACTTTTCACAATTGTTGGCTATATAGGATAAATTCAAAGATTCCTTAAATGCCAAAAAAAACTTTGTATACACCCAGCCTCGCGCCTACCCCAAATCCTATAATGAGCCCAAGCAGGGGGGTTGCAGGGGGGCAGCATGCCCCCCCATACATACCTCACTGTTTATTCGCCGTAATGCTTTGGCTTACATAAATACAGTGCTAGCACCCAGCATAACGGCGAACAAACAGTGAGGTATGTATGGGGGGGCATGCTGCCCCCCTGCAACCCCCCTGGTTGGGCTCACTATAGGATTTGGGGTAGGTGCGAGGTTGGGTGTATGCAAAGTTTTCGCGGAATTTTGAATTTTTGTAATTTTTATCGTTGGAAGTTAGTTCCCTCTCCATATTTAAAAATGTGTACTTAGTTCTCATAAAGAAGTGGACTACTTGCTCACCTTGCCTGGGAACTAAGTCCACTTCGTTAAAGTGGATATAGTTCCCATTAAATGAGAACTAATTCCCTCGGTGGACTTGGTTCCCGGGGACTTAGTTCCCTGCACCTTCCGTTAAATGTCTATGTCACATGGCTCATGTATTTTCTGATGTTCTGATTTTTCGTAAGTCTCATATTGAAACTTTATTCATAACAAAATTTATTAAGAATTTGTCGAGACACACAAATTGAAATTCTCTGCTTCTGGATTCTCAACTTTTTCCAAGCAACTTAAGTAAGCTTTTTAGAATTTTTATCGAAGTCATGACTTCTCTTTACAACTCTTATTTAAACTGAAACTATATTGGCAGCAGTCAAATAATGACATACAAAATTTATTTATAAATTCAAGCTTTGCTGTGATGTTAAGTGATCAGCTCTGTCTTGTTCTGCCTTCTTTACTCCTTAAATAAGCCTTAAGGAATTTCAATCGAAGTCCAAACTTTCTCTTACATTTTCGGAAGTCTAGCATGGCTTTTAATATATTTTGTAAGTGAAATTATGCAATCCAAAATTTGTTTAAAACTTTCAAAATTTGCTTCCTTGAGTTGAATCAAGATGATATGCCCAATTCTAGCTTCTAAAATCTTGTCCAAACCATTCTATGATTTTTTAGTGGTTAAATACGATAATTCCAGCTGGAGGTTAAATTTAATCTAGTTCGTTTTAAAGGTTTTCTTTTAAGAAACAACACAACTTTCTCATTTTTGGTTTAAAGCATGTTTGGCAATCTAACATTGAAATAATGAACTGAAAATTAAATTCAACATTTTCAAGTTTTGATTCTAAAATGTAACTCAAAGTGTTAAGCACACAACTCTTGGTTATAACATCTGTGCAAACTCTTTCAATTAGCTATTGAGAAGTTTAATCGAAGTAAGAACTTCCTTTTATTCCATGGATCAATATTTTGGAAGTCTCATTGAAAATATATTGCTTGTGACATTATGAGCTGCACAATTTGTTACTAATTTTCATCTTAGAAAAAAAGTTTTGGATTGTCAAAATTTGTTTCAATTTAGAACATTTGGACAAAAAATTATTAGTAAAATTCTTGTTATTTCCGCAGTTCAAATATATGAACTTATTTGGTACTTTAAATCGAAAGCCAACGTGTTTCGTCTGTAATTGTGAAGATGTCCTTAGAAGACGAAATTTGCTGGCGTTTAACTTTCGATTAAAAGTATCAAATAAATACATGAATTTATACTGTGGAGATATCGAGTGTTTCATTAATCATTTTTTGTTAAAATGTTTGGAGCAATCAATTTCCGCCAATTGTCTAATCATTGTTCTGTTGAGCATATGTTAAATTTATTTTATTGTTTTAAGTTTTGCCTGTGTAAAAAGAATACAAAATGTTAAGTTCATAGTTTTTGATTCTTGACTATTTCCAATCTCGTTAAATAAGCATTTGAGAAATTTTATCGAAGTAATAGCTTCCCCTTATTAAATAAGAAATAATAAACTTGATGCTCCAAAAAACTCAACTCAGGATTTAGCCAACTTTAATTCTCTAACTTCTTATATCCCAAAGATTTAAAGGTGTCGGCTTACACTGAAACGGTTAGCATGGAATAATTCTTAATGGAGGTTGAATCGAAGCTGAATTTTATCTTACAGTAAAACTATGAACTGTAAAAGGAATATTGTAAATTTTCAACTTTGAGTTCATTTTATAAATTCCCTAAATAAGCTTTTGCGAATTTTTGTCGAAGTAATGACTTACTTTATTAAAATTGCAACTTTTCGGGGAGGTATTACATTGAAAACTTATCTCAGGTGAAAATATAAAATAAATTTAATAAATTTTAAATTTTGTGTGTTTGCCTCTGAAAGGAAGCTGAAAATGTAAAAATCCACAAATTTAGAATAGTGCTTGCAAACGCCTCTCGTGAGCTTTTAAGAATTTTTATACAAGCAACAACTTCCCTATTTTCGATTAGAAGTCAAAAACTTTATCCTTTGTAAGTTAAAGTGAAAATTACACGTTTTTTTAAACTTTCAAATTGTGTGTATTCGATGTCTTGCAAAATTAAGTTAGATAAACTTTTATTTTGTTGACAAGAAAAGTCTGATGATAATATATTTGACTACACACTTTACACGAACTCATATCAGTAAATGTCCTTTAAGTGACAAAATAATCCAACAAAAGAAAAAGGAAGAAAACTTCACTCAACTTCTAAAATCAAATCATCATTGTCAGACGACGTGTTAAAATTGCTGTCCAAGCTGGAAAAAGTAGCAGGCAAATGTAGCACCATTATTTCACACGTAACTACTATTCCTCTACGAGTAAAACATCTCCATCTGCATCATTGCCAAAGATCAGCTCTGCCATTGTAGCAAGTTCATGCCTTTTTTTGTACCCCCTGCAACTCCCTGATTCTATACCACAAACAATACACCACCATCAGCTCTATATGCTGACAGTAGTGTGGCGTCTAAGCAAAACAAATGCTCATAAGCCGATTATACGGCGGCAGCACACTCTAGATTACTTTCACGCTCATACAAACATTTGATCGGATGACCAATCTCCTATATCTTGTGCTCTACTCTTTGCACTGTAATCACAACAAAACAGCCATCGTATCAGAGTATCCATCCATATAGTGGGTCTCACGTTGGGCGCCATGCTTCTTAATTTACTTTTGTTGTTGTTGTTGTTGTCACTGTTACACCACTGAACGTTCAACTGTCATGTCGTCGTTGTCGTAGTATGGTCTTTAGAAGACTATACCTATAACACACAAGTAATTCTTCCTACTTTCTTTTTAGTTTTCCCGCGTTTTTTTTCTGTTGTTGATGTTGTCGTGTGTGTCCTATAGGAGCGACATGTTGTGTCGGTTCGTTTTCTGGTGCTGGCAGGGTTTTTGCATAATCTCTGTGTGATGAAAGCGGTACACACAGTTTTGTGAGGAGGATTGGTGGTGTTGCTTCTATAACACAGTCTTTGTGGGTCGGTCATCCCCATCCCTGACATGATGATGGTGTATATATTTGTATAGTCACTGCTCTGATGTGTCATCATTCAGACTGGAACAAGAGATCCACACATATCCGAGCAAAGACTTCGTCGTACACTTTGAGGGCTTCACCAGTCGTAACATCATTGCGAATGCAAAGAACCGGCAAACAGGAGTGCATATACATTGTATTTGTATATATGATGACGACAACGGACGGGTAAATGTTGTCACTACGAATGGATTTCTGTTTTTGCGACACAGTTTTCTGATACTCATGTGCGTGTGATTTTCCTTTTTTTTGTATTTGTTGCTTTTTTCCAGAGGTTTTCGGAATGAAGTTTGTGTTCATAAGCATCGTCGTCGTCGTATCAGGAAGTGTCTCGGGATTGAGTTTTTTTTATGTTCTTTCTTTAATACCACGATGGACGGGAAAACTCGATTAACAGGTCACTGAGATTAGCTGCGCTCGGGAAATTAAGTTAAGCTAAGGAGAGTAGGTGATTCTAGAGTATCCACTTGGGGATCAAACTGTCGATTTAGGTTATCTTCGAATATTTCAATCGATGCGTTTTAGCCTAGTTTACCTACTCATACTCACCTTTTGTGAATTAAATTTTGATGTATCGACCACAGGGAAAAACTGAATCGGGGTGGAAAAACTTGATTTTTGTTTCAAGCAATTGATTTTCTTTTAAACAAATCTGCAGAATTTTAAGTTGTTAATACAACACCTTCCTGTTTCTATGGAACTTAATTTTTATTTGAACTGTCCACAATGGTATGAGGTATCAAAAAAAAATTAGAAAAGAAGTCAGTTATATTGTAGATTGGTACCATTTTTGGTAGTCTGCATCAAAGCTATTCAAATATGTCGATGACATCTATTTTTTAACTCACAGATTCTTAACTGAAACTAAAAGAATTCACTCTTAAATTTATAAGAACGCACGAAAATTCATGTTCATACCTCAAACTTCTTAGTTTCTACATAAAAAACTTAAATAAACTTTTCAGAGCTTTTATCGAAGTTATGGCTTCGTAATATAAGTCGTACCTGCATTGAAACTGTAATCAGAAGTGAATTTTCATAACTTTGCAAAAGTCATTTGTAATTTTCAAGTTGTCCTCTTCTATGTTAACCCCAGACTCAAGCTTATTAACTCATTCCAAACTCTTAAAATATGCTTTAGAGAACTTCAATCGAAGCTATAACTTCCCTTGTTATGAAATACAAATTTTAGGAGATCTTACATTGAAAATTTATTTCTTGTAAAATAATGAGCCGCAAAATGTATTGAAAATGTTAAAATGTTGCCTTTAAATAAAAGCTGTAGCTTGTAAAGGCCTTGCATACTTCGAAAATAAAGAAAAGAGCAAGCGTTCAATAATTTGTAGAATCCGAAAGGCTAGGGTGAGAGGCACCGTTATTATGACAAGTAATATGAACTCGTGGAGAATTGATCACTTGATTGCGTATGAGGTGGTACCCCTGAAATGAAATTTTGAAGCGGTTCAACGTTCAGGGGTCAAATTTATCAAAATTTGTATCCAATGGACACTTCAGTTTTAACTATATTTTTTCGTTTCCAGGACTTTTTACGACTTCAACAACATTGTATGTGTATGGAGTAAAAAATTATCAGTTTTCTATTAGAAAAAAAAAAATCATTCTCTTCAGTCAAATTTTAAAGTGTTGAACGTTCCAACATTCCGCCAAAAACATTCCACCAAAATTTCAATTTTGTGTTCAAAATATTTAGCTAAACTTAATACCTTACTTACTTTCGTTAATTTCCAACTCCTTCAAACTAATTAATCAAGCTCAACTAGTAGGTGCATTATATAATAATGTAGATACATTATATTTAGACTCTTGCAACAAAATGAACATGTTCGCGTATAATCACTTCAAATTAACTTGCTGCCTCGTGCTCAAATCAACCTTTAAAATTGCAAAAGGACGATGAGGGTGAATAAACGAGGATGATAACGGCGGGCAAATCATCAGCACAGCATACACAGTGTAGCAGAAAAGCACACATCTGTAGGTATATTCACAGTTATTTTCCTTAGGCAAAAGTATAACAATTGTTCTTATTTCACATGATTTATGTCGCCCGATTAACAATGAATGACATTTACAAATCGCTGCACATAATGCTTTTCATGTGCAGCAGTTCCTTGCAGATGCCCGTCCCGAAGACTCCTCTTTTGTACGTATACCCATTTTTACATTCACTATATGCCTGTATTGCGCCATTGCGCGCCCCCTAACCGTATATACATAGTAGTTTTTGTCTTGCCATTGTGCATGCATTCAATTATTAAAACATCATCAGCATCAGCAGGCGTGTCGCATGCGAATCCCTTGCTATGAGGCATACCTTACATAGATATCTACATTCTACATCAGGTGAAAGGATACTTCATTCAGAATATTCATTTTGATGAAGATTCTCCAAGTGACATCGTCGTCGTGGTATACCTAGCCATTCGTCGTCATCATTATATGCATGCAGCATGCAGCATACAGTATAGCAGCGGGAGCCACCAATGTGTCCTTAATTCAGATCGAATCGTAACTTTATTGCAGCCAAGTTTAAGTCACAACTTCCTCGTCATTCCACATTTATACAGCCTGCTCCTGCCTCCTGCCTCTGCATCACATCATATGTGTGTGTGTGTGATATATTGGACAGAAAATTACATGGCATAACCCTATAAGCTCTCAAAAGATACAACGTATCTACGAAAATCCAGGCGCAACACTCCATCTCTCCATCTTTCGGGGGGAGGTACGAGTATCTCTCCAAAGGCGAGGGTAAGTCAAGGATTCCTTGTGACAGAGATTAATCACTCTGGCGCTGCGATCGGGAACAATCGAGTGAGAAAATTGTTGTTCCTCTGTTTTTTTTGTTTTTCCTTCATTCTTAAATGTTGCATCTATATTTGGATTTGTATTCAAAATGGCGACAAGTGCAGCAGAAATACAATTATGAACTCTTGAACAAAGAAAAAAAAAATAATAATAAAATGACAGGGGCTCTAAGTGTCATGAAAGAATAACATTCAATAGCATAAGCAGCAGAAAAGTGCTTCGAGGAGGTGATAAAGTGATGGTGATGGTGAAAAACGAAATTGCAACGATAAAGTGCACGAGATGTTCATTCACACTCTCTGCGTACCCACTACCTGCTGCTATAGCCAGTATAGGTATTGAGAGGGGAAGCTAGCGCCACTGAGCCTGATGATGATGCCTGATAAGATCTCAAAATGTCTTCGGCACTTTGCCTTCGGGTGCAATAACAACAGCAACAAATAAAAAACACAAAAATTTTCATGGTAAGCTATTATGCTCCTCCTGCTGATGAAGGGCGAAAAAGAGAAGTGTGTTTGGCAATTCTACTGATGCTGATGCTGATGATGATGCATGCTGCAGAGTTCTGCTACAAAATAAAGTGCTTGTTTTTTTTTTGTATTTATTTTTTTTTTTTTTTGTTGCTAATGCAATGCATCTTTCCATGAAAAAATAAAGTCCTTGGGATTTATACTTTTAGAGGTGCTCAAGAGGTGGTGTTATGTTTTATGAGGGAAATAAGTGGCTCACTTGTGCTTGTCATGTTAAAATGTTGATTTTTCAAAAGCGGGGTTTTAGTTAAATTTGGTGTGAATTGATATTCATTGAGTTCGCTATACACAAAAATGGGAAGGTGGAGGTATATCTTAGAAAAATTGTATTTTAAACAAGTTTTAAAACTAAGTTCTTAAATTAAATACTCAAAATTGAATCAATGATATTTTCAATAATTCTAAAGGTTTCTTCTAACTACTAAATTTACGGGTAAATACTATACTAATGAAGTTTGATAACTACATTTCATGATATTGTCTCCTTTTTTAGAGCAAATTTAGACGAATACTTCCATTAAGCTCCTATAGAGCTTCTATTTAAGAAACTCCTTTTACAAAAGATTGACAATAATCTGGCTCTCTGGCTTGTAGTCATTTATGACGTTTTCTTAATTTAGAATAAAATTCTTGTTGTTCTGATGTGTTTGGCGAGAAGATCACAAAAACAAAATTGGTGGCGCAGCAGCTCGTAGAGAACCAGGGCCTAGTAACTTACAACTCTCAACTATTCCTGTCTGCCTTTTTGTAGCCAGGAATGGAGGGGACTTACAATTTTATGCCTAGTCCAAACGGTTAAATGAGAAGCAATTTTTCATGACAAGCATATTCTTGGAGGAAACCATGCTCTTGGAGGGCTTGTCAGTACCTCAGAAAAAACATTTCTGGTTTTAGGTGACAGTGGCTGGGAATCGAGCCCAGACCTTCGGCATGACAGTCCAACGCACTGACCACGAGCTACTACGGATAGATCACGAATCTTATCTCCAATTTTTCAGAGGTTACCAAATACCTTCTTTACATTTACCTTCTCCTGATTTACAAAAAGGTGGGTGATACGCCATGATGAAATAGTAACATTTTAGGTAACACACCATGAAGATCTGGGTAGCCACAATTTAAAAATGCGGCTGTATGTTAACCAGTGCTGGTTTATTGGGGGTGCATAAATCTCCTGATGCCATTCAGTGTAATGAAAAAATATTGTGGCTATTGATAAGAAAAAAAATTGTTCAAAACCTTACTACAAGGCGAGCAAAACTAAAGGTAATGTCCGGCTTGAGCCACCAAAAAGTTACCAATTGAATTCCAAAAGGTGAACAACAGGGAAGTGTCTTGAGGCCCTTTCTCTTTATTTCTGGCTACTTATTTAATAGAAGTAAAGCGACACACCCGGAACTATGCTATAAACTCCTGACGTATGAGTGAAGCTGTACAATTTCTGATCCACACAGGTTTGTTTTCTACAATCAAAGTGAAAGCAATAGTTTTAATATTTTGGATCTTTGATCAATAGCAAATCAACTTGCGATGAAGAAGATTGAGGGCAGCTGAGAAGAATGTTTTTCAAATGACAGCTGTATTCAAGTTCCATCGATTCTGAAGAGCGTCCTCGTGTCGTGTCAAACTGTGATTGTGATTTCCAAGAAAGAAATACTGAGAATCTAGTAAGCTTGCCAATGGTACCTCTATTAGCACATCCATTATGTATATTACGAAGCAATAACATTGATGAGTTATGAGTTAGCCCAAATCGTAGTGAAAGTAAGGAGAAATAAATAGATTAGCCGAAAATAAAAGAGAAAAGGAAAAAAAAAGGAAATGAAATTGAATGAAATGAAACGACATGAAATGAAATGAAATGAAATTAAATGAAAAATATGAAGTAAAATGAAATGAAATGAAAAAAAAAAAAAAATGAATTGAAAAAAAAAATGAAATGAAATACATATAATGAAATGAAATTAATTGAAATGAAATGAAATGAAATTTAATTAAATTAAATTAGATTAAATTAAATTAAATTAAATTAAATTAAATTAAATTAAATTAAATTAAATTAAATTAAATTAAATTAAGTTAAATTAAATTAAGTTAAATTAAATTAAATTAAGTTAAAATAAATTAAATTAAATGCACTGAAATGAGATTAAAGGAAATGAAAAGAAATTATATGAAGTGAAATAAAGGGAAAAGAAAAGACAAAAAATTGGAGACAAGGAAAAACGCCTAAAAAGAAAAGCTTTCTTCAGCTTTTGAGATGAGGTGCAAGGATATGAAGAAGCAGAATAAAAAGAATAAGTTTAAGGAGACGCATACAAAGAAGATAAAGGAGTATTTAATGAAGGAGATGAAAATGAAGAAGAAAAGAATAACAAGTAAATATTTATTAAAAGAAGCAGAAGAAAAATAAAAAGAGGAAACATGAGAAGAAATCTAAACAGAAGAAGAAGCAAAAGAAGAATCTGAGTACCTAAATGGAAAATATTATTTGTGCAATCAGTTCCAAAAAGCATAGTTTTTCTTCTCCTCCCATTAGCAACTTATTTTACATACCTATGTCCCCTCCTTCCAAGACCACGTTATCGCAACAAATCACCTGAACAAATATTTTCAACAACAACAAAATTTTAATGATTGGCAGCAGGGTTTTCATAGCAAGAGGTCCATTCAGGATCTGATATGGGTTATCTGATCAACCCCTGTTCCCTTCACCATATTAGTGAAATATTATTTATTGTACTTGAAATTTCAAGAGATAGAGATTGCTTCGAAGCCCTCTTACAGGGAATTAGGTTCGAACAGAAATAGCCTTCCAAACCCTTCTACGTGAGTTTTTTCGTTAGTTTGATGTCTGATAACAAAATATGATAATAATGGTGTGCCCCAAGGCTGTGTTTATTATCCAACTCTTATCTTATGGTCAATAACGACCTTTTTCTTAAATGTCGAACTCACATCATTGCCTGCTTTCCCTTCTATTTATGTCAAACTTCTACTGCAACGTATGATAAACTCAAATATATTCCAATCTTGACAGAATATATTAGAATATAAAGGGTGTGTTGAACCCTTTTAAGGACTTCAAAAGCCAGAAGCTATCTTTTGCCTGCTTAGAGTAAAATACCATCTCTTCAATTTTCTTGGTATGGTGGTACTTCCATATCTACTAGTTTTTTTTCCATAGATATAAAACTGAAATCTCATAGTTGATCTAATCTTAAAATCATAATGTTCATATGACATATCTTAATCAGCCAACCAGATCAAACTTCAAACTAAGCACTCCTTATTGGACTTATTGAATTATAGTTGATTCAAAGTAACAGTAGTGAAGTACCAATTTGTCTGCTAATAGCCCAAGTGCCAAAGACAAAGGTATTATGACAAAGAAGGTACTTACAAATAAGTTGTACCTTTGTACAGAGATGTCCCTAAAATAAGGATTCTAATTAGATTCATATGTACATTCACAGATGTCATAATTTTTCACATATTAATAGTCACTTCCTATTAACCTTTTTACTGTTTTAGCGGAATTTTGATCTAATTTCAGTAATTTCAAATTTATTAGCTTTTCAATTATGCACTCTCTATGAGTCACTGAACATCTGTTTTCTAAATGATGCCCGCAACAAAAAAAAAAAATAGCCAACTTGTACAAAACAAATGCAGAGCTCCATTTATCATTATTATTAATATTATAAAGCATACTGCTATTCCGTTTAAATTTATTATTTCGTCCTGTTTTTGCTTCCTGTTTGTTTTTATATAAAGCGCATAACTCGTTTATTATTTTGTTTGTTTTACTTTATCTCGCCGCCATCCACTGCCACCGGTAGTTATTTTAACGTAAGTTTTCTTTCCTCAATTTTCTGTGCAATTTTTTTTTTTTTGTTACCTACCCCCTTCAAGCATGATACTGCGATAACCTTTTTGTTTTATGTGAAACATGAGACCAGACCAATCATATCATGGTGGTGGTTCGTTGTTTTAATTATTGTTTGAAATTTTTCATTTCATTTGTCATCTTTAATTGGATGTCAAAAATTATGAAAAATTATATACGAAAAAGTATGAAAGAGAAAATTGAAGAAGCAACTCTAGGAATCCTAGATTTTTTTGTTTATTCTGTTTTTACATTTTCTTTTTTAATTGTGCATTCATTAATTTGGTAATTGGACACTGGTTTAATATTTCAAAGGACTTCCCAAATTTTAAAATCTGTCCTTAAAAAAAAGGACGCTCTTATAATCTTTGGGTTATCGTTTTGAATATTCAGACTTCGATACAGACAAAATAAAAATCAATTCAAATTTTATAAAGTCGCTGTATGGTATGGCAAACCATTTGCGGTATAAAAAAAACATTAGGTTTGCTTGTGGGAGGCAAGATGAATTGGTACAGCTTTGGATTCTCCTTGGAATATTAAAAATTTAATTCAAAATAAAGTAAAAATGGCAGACTGTATTATGTAAGTTCAACCATCAACAACTCCTTGTTATTGAACCGAATATTCTATACCCTTAAAGATAACATTCAAAATAAAAACATTCTTTTTCTACATACATATTTCTCTATACACACACACTACATTTTCTCGAATATGAAGAACCAGCTAGGACTGGATGGTAACACATGTCGAATGCCCATACCCGTATGTATGTACATATGTACCTACCCAACCATGATATACAAAAGTATTAAACACAAAGTATTGCTCAAATCTTCTGCTACCCACCTATACTCCCACTAGCCATCATAACATTATCTCGTCTTCCCTTTTAAGTACCTACTATCATCCTGGTTCCCTGCAGATGAAAAAAAAACATGAAAAAAAAATCTAAGACATAATATCCAAGTCTTCAGCCAAAAGTATAAAAACATACTTCTGCTTATAATAGTCCTTGCCATACATTATATTCTATGAAAGTGACTACATTCACTCCAAGAGAAAGTTAAATATACAAAAAAAAAACGAATATTTAAAAGAAGAAGTCCCTGTCCTCACATATACAGTAAAAAAAAAAGGACATGAACATCGTTCTCTTATTAGATGAAACATGCGAAACAAAAATGCATCATGTTGAGGGTAAAAACTTTTGCAAATTGAAATTTCTCTTATAAACCAATTGCTCCGAAGAAAGAAAAGCTCAAGACTTGTGTTTCATTCCCCCCACCACTGGCCCCCTCTGTGTCACCCACTTCAAAAAATAAAATTGACAAAAAAAACTCCACCTGCTACAACAAAATGCATTTGCAAATATGTAAGAATTTCCAAGAAGAATGTACCAAAAGTTATAAAAAAAAAATAATAATAAAAAAAAACAGGACGAACATAGAATTACCCGATCCTTAGAATGTCTCGGACTAAGAAAAATAGAAAGAAAAAAAAAAATGCAGAAGAAAAGAAAAGATACAAAAATGGCTCAGGGATAATAGAAAGAGACACGAATTTGGATTTCTTCCAAATGAAAATTAAATTTTCCTTTTCATACATATTCTTGGGATATTTTTCTTTTGTCATTGGGTTTTTCCTTTTACTAGTTTAAGTTTTTGTTGTTGTTGGTCTTCTTATTTCGTTGGTCGTTTTGCATTTTGTTTGGTGTTTATACCTATTTGTGGACTGTGTTTCCCTTTTGGGCATTTATTTTTTGTGTCCTTTATGTGTGTTTGGTTTTCTTTATTTTTGAAAAAGCCAGTAAGTTTGTTTTGGCATGGAAATTGATTGTCAACGAGACTTTATATGTATATTGATGAGGGTGAGCATTCTTTACATAAACATTCTTTGTGATAATTTTCCAGGAAGAGAACAATTTTTTTTTTGACGGGAATTGGGAAATTGGAAGGAAAGGAAAGGAGGAGGTATTGTTTATTTCGTATGTGAATATTTTGTTGTGCCAACTTTTGATTTTAAAGATAAAACTCTTTTGATGTTTTTTTTTACTGAAGATTTAAAAGGGTCACTCTGATACGTGACTTTTTTTTGTTTTGTATGATATGAATGCACAACAAAAACTACATATCAGAAATGTGTTGAATACAGATCTTATCTTAGCCCAGAAATGGATGCTAGGTATTTAGTTAGAAAGACTTTCAACTAGGCAAATGAGACCTTGACAGAAATTTGCAGTTTTATTGTATTTTTTTGCATATCTAATCTCGATTCTCACCAAATATAAGGGTGCATAAGCAGGTCACTGCTAACTTTATAGTGAAGTTAGCAGGTCACTTCGTGTATCTCATGAGTCGAGCATGCTAGGAACTTGCAGTAAGGCTCCAAATTTTAAACATTAGAAATACTACCAAGATAAGGAAAGAGAAAAAATTCTGCACAGAAAGAAAAGAGCATCCGCATTCTATCAGCTCAAGTATCTCGAAGAGTCTAGCTCCGCCACCAACACCCGCCGGTTCTACAAAACAGCCAAGCAACTGGCATCTGGTTATAGAACTGGCAATTAAGCTCTTCGAAACAGCGAAGGGAACCTAGTCACTGAAGCACAGGGAATTGTAGACGTGTTTTAGCAGCATTTTCAGCAACTGCCTAATTGAGATAGGGAAACAAAGAAGCACATTGAGGCAAATCCTGGAAAAGAAAACGAATTTCAAGTCCCGACCCACCATCTATTCATCGACTTAAAAGCCGCATATGATAGCATAAGTTGCCAAGAGCTTTTATTGGTGATGTCGGAACTCGGGATCCCGAAAAAAATTATTCAGCTATGTAGCATGACGTTACAAAATACGCGGTGCAACGTGCAAATGGGTAACAGCTCATCCGAGTTATTCCAGGCGTATACAGGGCTCAGACAAGGAGATGCGCTATCATGTGATTTCTTCAACTTACTCCTGGAGCAGATAGTGTGCAAGAGTGGTCTTAACATGGAAGGCATTATCTTCATCAGGTCTTCTCAACTGATTGGCTATGCGGACGACATTTTGACATCATAGGCCGCTCCAAGAGATCTGTACTTGAAGCATTCACAGCTCTTGATGAACAGGCGAAACGCGTTGGTCTTGTAGTGAATGAGGATAAAACAAAGTATATGCTATCAACAAGCAAAGGACAAAACGTCACTGTTTATAGCAGTAATTTTGAGGTAATCAAGGAGTCACCTACCTCGGAACAAACATCAATTCCGCGAACGACAGCTTAGTGGAAATCCGACGAAGAATTACCCTAGCAAACCGCTGCTACTTCGGTTTGGTCGAACAAAAATGGGTTCAAAACTTCTCGAAAAACAAAATGCATGCTATACAAAACACTAATTTTACCATTTCTACTCTACGAGCGCCGAGTGCTGGACGATAAGTAAGAAAGAGGAATTGATACTTGGCACTTTCGAGAGAAAAATTCTTCGGCGGATATTTGGTCCTATACTGAACTGTACGAGCTGTACCAAGATGTGGATGTAGTCCAAAGAGCCAAAACAGGTCGACTACACTGGCTCGGCCACATCGAGCGAATGGACAACAACGCTCCAGCCAAGAAAATCTTCGAATCCCAGCCCCCAGGTTCGAGACGACCAGGGAGACCGAACCTCTGCTACAGGGACCAGGCGGTCACAGACGCAAGAGCGCTTGGTCTCGACGACTGGAGGGAGCGTGCGAGGGACCGCAACCGATGGAAGACCGCAATGTCTCAGACAGAGACCCTTCATAGATCAGAAGCCGGATGGTAGATGGGACGAATCTTCTTTCGCACTTGAGCAGTGGCAAGAGTTTCAAACGATCTTGATATACACAAATCCGCTGGCCCCCATAATATCCCTGAAGAGGTGTTCTTCGACGCTCGCAAAGCAACTGCGAAAGCTTTTCCATCATCTTATCTACTGATTTGTTCTCTTACCGAGGGAATGGAAAATAGCATTTGTCCAGCCTGTCCCTAAAAAAGGACTAATCTTTTTCTCCCTCTAACTATCGTCCAATTGCACTTACGTCCCTTCTTGCCAAGGTCATTGGTACACTGACAAATTATCAGCTTAAGAAATACCTCGATGAAGGAAAGCTTCTTAATGACAGGCTTAATGGCTTTCGTAGCAATAGGTTCACTGGCGATGTGATGGTATATCTCAACGAGCAATAGAAAAATGGAGAATGTAAGATTATTGCACTTGATATTTCAAAAGCGTTTGATAGAGCTTAGCATCAAACTCTCTTATTGAAAATGCGTGTATTCCTTTAGTTTTTATTTCTGATTTTTATTTGCTGTGCAGCTGCCATTTCACTTTTTATTTCAACAATTAGATAACTTGCTTTAAATTTGTTTCTCAAGCTGCTCCTCAGCTTGGGTTTCAACTTACCTACTCCTGTACTGACTGGAAAAAATCAGTGTAAGTAGACGAGTAAGTTAATAAAGTTTGTGTGACTTCGTAAAAAGTTCGAGTGCAAAGCAACTTGATTAGCAGAACTTTGCTCGTAAAGGCCTGAGTACCTAACCTCCTGGAATTATCAAAGCAGTAAGAGTATCAGAATATAGTTCTATCATGTTTGTTATTTTAACAGACCCGAACCTTAATACATTGTTTTGTCTACGGCCTTGCGTGGAAGGCTACATTTTGTATCTCCCCCCCTCCCCCGAAAAATGTGTTCCCATTTTTTTCGATTCCCAAAGCCCCATTTTCCCCAGTCTCAGTACTTGTATTATGTTCTTCTTTCAGTTGTTTTTTTTTTTGTCAAGATCTCATTTATTATTTATTTTGCTCTTTAAGCTTCTTCTGTTTGCCTTGAGTTTTGTAGTAGGTATCTTTCATTTTTATTTTTTTTTTAACTTTTTCAAAGCACTTGCTGTTAATATCATTTCCGATTTCCTTTGCACAAAAGTGCACTATATATCACCCAGGACCAGATGGGGTGTGAGAAAAGGGTTGTATATATAAAGTTAGTGTTGTATATAGAGAGTGTGAAAAAGTACCTATATTCGTATAAAAAAGAAGTATAAAATGCATTCTCTTGCTCTCTGGTGGGGATTTATAGTTGTTGTTGTTGTTTGCGAAAAAGTCATCCTTCATATTTATTTATGTTTTCCTTTAACGTCACCACTATAAGATCCATTGAGAGAAACACAAGCACCATGATGGAAACTAGGAGCATAAAGACTGCATCTAATAGGTTGTTATTTCGTTGAAAAGTTTGAAGATTCCTCCATTTTTTTTTTTTTTTTTTTTTTGAAAATCAAAGTGATGAAAATGGCGAAATGTTGACGGTTTTTTTTTTTTTGAGTTGTTAACTTATAAGAGGCATTTATTTAGATTTCTTGAAAGTTTTCTTCTCCAAAAATCCTGATGATGGTTTTGACATAAGTGGTTGGTGTGGTTGAATATAAAGGACAGTTGTAGTAGAAAACTGAATTCAATTTGGAATAGTTTTTTTTAAGTAGATAGTAAGTATTTGTTTTATCGTCTTTGCAGAACTTAACAACCCTTAGAGTATTCTACAAATACAGAAAATAAATCTACAGTATTGTGCAAAAACTAAACAACTTTTTCATATTAACATGTCACATTAAATTTGTTTGTACTTCTGCTCATAATAGAATAACTTAATCTATGTGGAATTATACTTTAGGATTACTATAACATATTTGCAAACTTTTATTAAAATAACCATTCTTCAAATTTGTATAAAAATGAAACAATTAAAAATTCATAACACATGACTGTGCAAAACGTTTTTATATTTGGTGTAATATTTCTCATTTTTTTATAACTTGACCACTTTGCTTTTTTCCTATTTTTCCCGGAAGATATTCAGAAGCTCCATTTTATTTCGGGTATGTTGTCCAGGGACTTAATTCTTGCGTTTACCAAAAAGATCCGTAATGGGATTCAAGGCGGATGATTGGACCGGTCAATTAAGAATTTTAATCCCATTGTCTGTGATTCACTAAAACATGCCTTGTTACCTAATCGCAAGGAAAAATTGAACTCGAGATTTTGATCAAACTTGTCACTTGATGATAGGGAAGACGTAAAAGTGTCTCTGAATATGAAAATATCTGTCTGTAAGTTTGGATTCAGCCTAAATTGGATCAATTTTCTTTAAATTTGGTACATAGCGTTCTTGGACATTCCCTGCCACTTTTTTTAAGAAGCAAAAATATCAATTTAATACAAATGGCCTTAGAGATTTTTCTAAAATAAATTTCTTTCATAAACTGTTTTAGAAAAATTGTAGATTATAGTTCAATGGTTCAAAAAGTATACCTTTTAAATTTCTTAAAAAGATAATTTTATATTTAAAAGCAAATTTTCAAATTATTTTAAGAAAACCACTTACCAAATTTTTGTAATACTTGGTACCTAACGGTTTTTTAACACTCTTTTGAATCATCATCATCATCGTGTCCTGTAACCCCGGCTGGGGCATAGGGCGTCAACAAAACGTCTCCATCCTTCACGGTCTGCTGCAAGGTACTTAAGCTGTGGCCACGTCTTTCTCTGGGATTCTGCTTCCGCTAAGACAGTTGATTTCCATGTTGTTCTTGGTCTTCCAACCCGCCGTGCACCCTGAGGATTCCATTCAAAGGACTGCTTTGCAATTTCATCGTTTGGTTTCCTCAGTGTGTGACCAATCCAACGCCATTTACGCTTTCTTATTTCGACGTCCAGCCGCTCTTGACTTGTCCTGCGCCACAATTCCTCATTTGATATTATTTGTGGCCAGCGAATCCTTAGGATGTGGCGAAGACAGCGATTTACAAAAGCCTGCAATTTCTTCGAAATGGTAGACGTGACTTTCCAGGTTTCACAAGCATATAACAGCACGGCTTTGACATTGGATTCGAAGAATCTCAACTTAGTGCGTAAGGAGATTTGACTGGATTTCCAAATTGGGGACAGAGTACCGAAGGCAGCACGAGCTTTATTTATTCTACTTTTAACGTCCAGATCCGTACCACCGTTTGCAGAAACAATACTGCCAAGGTAGTTAAATTGGTCCACTACTTCAACTGGCGTCTCCTGTAAAATAATACGCTGCTGTGTGGAGCGGCCTGTGAGCATTATTTTTGTCTTTTTGCTGTTTATTCTTAGACCACTCGACTCTCCCTTCACTTGCAGTGTTTGGCACATCCCGTTCAGCCCACTGATGTTATTTGCCAGTAAACATATGTCATCGGCATAGTCTAAATGGCTGAGCCTTTCGAACGGTCTCCACTGAATGCCATTTCGCTCAGCTGTACCAACACTGGCCGTCAATACGTCGTCCATCGCCAGCAGGAAGAGAATTGGCGATAGAACATCCCCTTGTCTCACACCCTGTTGCACTACGAAGGAGTCGGATAGCTGCCCATTGTGCAAAACAAAATACCTTGCGCTGTTGTAGGACTCTTTAATAATGGCAACAATTTTTGGTGGAATTCCTCTACCAAGCAACGATCTCCATATACATTCTCGGTTGACTCGATCAAAGGCCTTCTGAAAATCCACGAACATGAGGTAAAGCGGTGATTGAAATTCCATCGACTGCTCGAGGACGATACGCAGGGTGTTGATATGGTCGACACACGATCGACCACTGCGGAAGCCAGCTTGATGCCTCTTGAGTGTAGACTCGATTCTATCCTTTATTCGCTCGAGAATGATGGTTGCCATTAGTTTTGGGAAAACGGACAAAACAGTGATACCACGCCAATTGTTGCAATTCTTTAAGTCACCTTTCTTTGGCAACTTAACAATCACACCATCCTTCCAGTCCCTGGGAAAGGTTTCGTTTTCCCAAATGTTTTGTATCAGCGGATGTAAAATACTAGCCGCTGTTACGGGATCGGCTTTCAGGAATTCAGCTGGTATTCCGTCCAGTCCAGCTGCCTTGTTGTTTTTGAGGAGATTTATTGATGTAAGGATTTCCGATTCTGACGGGGGTTCGATGTCAATACCCCTATAGGACCTGCGCATCTCGTTTAGTTGGGGCACTTCAGCACTCTGCTCAACTGAATCCTCATTAAGCAGGGCACAAAAATGGTCCTTCCATCTACGATGCTGATCCTCAATTGATACCAAAAGTGTGCCATCCACATCCATTACAGGATGATTCGTGTTGCTTTTTTTCCCGATCACGTCTTTGGCTATTTGGTACAATTCCCGGATATCTCCTCTTCTGGCAGCGATTTCCGCATTATCTGCGAGTCCATCTACCTTCACCCTCTTGTCACGTCTCACACAGCGATAGACCATCTTATGTGCAATGCGGTACTCTCTTCGCAAGTCAGCCTTTCGTTGAACATCTTCTTCGGCATTTATTTGGATTTTCAACGATTTGCGAAGTTCGATCTTATCCCAGGTGTCTTGGGATATCCAAGAGTCTCTACGTCTCGTTCGCTTGGGTACAGTTTCAGATCCAGCCTCCATAAAAACATTTTTAATTTCACCCCACATCTCATCAATTGTTGAATTCTGGATTCCGTTTAATGACGAGGCTCTGTCGTTAAGGGTGGTGACATAGTTTCGACATATGTTGGGGTCATTTAAAGCATTTGTAATGAATTTTGAGCTCCTTGCTGCATCCTGCGCTGGTTTTTGTACAGCAGCGGTTCGTAATTTGAGACTCATCAGAGCCAAATGGTGGTCGCTTCCCACATCGGCATTTCTTATACTCCGGACATCACACATAGACTTCCTCCATCGCTGCTGAATCATGATATGATCAATTTGGCTTACATTTGAAATACATATTTGAAAATAACGATTGAAAAAAAAAACCTTTATAAAAGGTATTATTTCTCAAAAAATTTCAGTTCTTGTACTTGTTTGTCCCCAGTAAATAAGTTTTTAAGAACATTTATGGTCATTATGAGAAAATTTAGGGTTGTTTGGTTCATTTTTTGTTATTTCAAACACACAATTTAAAAATAGAGTATTTGACAATTTCCAAAAGCAAATATTTCAAAAACAAGGATGAAATTGAGAAATTGGCCTCAAACAGATTGAAGCCCTAATCATTACCTTTAAAATGATATACATATTATATTATGTACTCTTTTCCTGTTTCCTAGAAATTGGTTATCCATTTGGCAGTTTTAAGTTACTTTACAAAACCTGCCACTGGATTTTAAAATATAAAAAGAATTCAAAATCATAATTGTAGCTTGAACGTTTTAAAACCAAAATGTCATTCTTTCATATGCATTTTAAATTTTGGCAATTTTTAGTTCCGTGGCTGAGATACTTGCGAATCCATTTTTCCAATTTTTCATATTTCTCAAAAATTCATCCGGAGGCATTTTTTTTTTTTTGTACCTCCCATCCCTTATGGAACGGTTTTTTTTATTTAAGTTGTGTTTTACAAATTTCAATAAAAATTTTTGAACAAAAGCTTCCAAAAAACTAAAATAATACCGAACAAATATGAAAATTCAAAAAAATATTTATTCAAAAAAGTATTTATCAATTCTTGAAAAAAGATCAAAAAAAGATTTTGAAAATTTGCTATCTCAAAACGGGTTGGTAAGTTTTTTCTGAAATCTAATACCAACATTTTTCCTCACAAATATTGCAATTTAAAAAAAAAAAAATAACGATATTTTTCGCATAAATTAATATTTCTTCAAGGATTGGGAAAGAATTCCTTAATTATCAGCATAAATCACCCTATTTTATAAATATTTTTAACAACTCATATAATGACGACATGATTAAAATCTTAAACCTTTCATGAGGTGTTATAGATGCAGAATCCTCATGTTACAATCCACTTGTGTACATTCTTCATTATTATTTAAAATTTTATCTCTCTTCCTTTTCTTCAAATGCAACACTATCAATATCTATTCTCACTGTTAATATTCCTACCAATTAAATATTTGTATATTTTCTTCTCTTTCTAGGTAAATTATTCATCTTTCGATGTTAACAGAACAACAATCAATACTAAATATACATACCTACTCACAAATTCCCATGTGATGACATCAAATACAAGTGTATATCGCATATAACTAAGTATACATATTATAGTCCTTACATACATTATTTTGCTATCCTTATAAAATATTCACAAATGACACCAATTTTACCTTCGTTATATTGTTCAAATCCAATGTTAATGTATTATTATTATCCTCTCGCCTTAAATTCCATTTCATTATAATGTGTTGGCATCAATATAGCACAAAACAAAACAAAGTTTACAATCAAAGGTATGTATAGTGTAGGTAATACTATTGTCCTTCCATTCCGTGTAGCTCGTTCTAAATTATAATTTCCTATATATTCCTATCCAAAACAACACACACACACTGACTGTATTAATTCACTGGCTGGCATCGCATTTAAAACCCACAACACATTTCTGTTTAGGGAATATCTATCTGTTTGTAAAATGCGTGCAAATCTCATGATAATTGCTTGTTCCGGATACATAGACGAATGTCGCATGAAGGACTTAAGCCTATAACTCCTAATAAATAGAATATTCCGCTTGACCATAACATCGAACCGCTTATACAGGGATTGTACGAGTGTATGATTTTGTTTTGTGTTTTGAATCCCTTTTCCAATACTATTACAAAAATATATTTTCCATTTGTCGTAAAATTGGTAAAAAAGGATATGACCTAAACAATTTGCTTAGGGTATATTTCTAGATGTTTAGGGCTATGAGTTTGTATGTAACTACGTTATGGTTTAAAATGAAGAAATTTTAGGATAAATGAACATACATGTATCTACAAAAAGGGTTTTATTATATGAACCTACCCAAATAAGTTATTGAATATGCAGATATCTACTCAGGGTTACAAAGTACACTTTTAGTTATTTACGTTACAAAATCTCAGAAGTGGGATATTATGATTTATAAAGACTTTGCAGCTTCATTGATGAATTAGATTTACTTTCAGAAACATGAACAATAATGAATTTATTTAATACTAAACAAATAGGAAAGGACGAAACCAAATACTAAAGATGTCCCTACAATTCATTTGCACCAGATCTTACAAAATATCTGATTGTGATTTATTAGATGGGATTTGAGTTTTGCAGTCGAATTAATTCATGGTGGGAGACCTGACAGTCTTAAAGACAAAGGTTTATGCATTCGCATATAATATATTCTCAACAAGTTCAATATAACCAAATGAATAAAGGTCTTACAAAAGGTCGAGTGGTTCCGGATCTCTGGTTCTGTTTTAGTGTAATCTAATTGGAGCTTGCTTCACTGTGAAGCAACCGGGCTAGCTTATAAGGTCCTTTTTAAAAGGTTGCCATTGTTCTGATTTTATTTCACAAATTAATTAATCATTTTTTTAAATTTTTTTAATTAAGTGTTCAAAATTTGGACCAAGCCTTTTCTTGTAGTATCTACCTACATAAAAACTGCTAATTCGGAGCTTTACTGCAAATTTGTAGCATGTTCCGTTGCTGAAATAAGGACTGTCATTAAAGCATTAAATTTATATCTAAGACTCTTGATACGATAGAAAAAAAAGGTTAAATCTTATAAATATCAATGCATTATTGTCACTATATAGACTTCCAAAAATCACCCTTCAAAATCATACAAACAACTACAGACACCCTCATTCGGATGTCCAGTCCCGAGATTACACGATGAAATAATTTTGTCTCCTTTTATAGGTTAGACACATCTCATCTCATCTTGACTTTTATCTTATTTTATTTTATTTCTATTTTTTTTTTCTGGACATCTAAATATAAGTCTTATAAGATGGTTCACTAATATCTTTAAAAGCATATCTACCACATATTCTGTATATATATCTACATAAAACGAGAGTGCTAAAAAGACTTTTCATGTTATCCTTTCTATTTATTCGTGCATTTAAAAAGGATTTATCTGTAATATTCTTGAATTGTCATCATTTCATTTGGTATTCCATATAAAAAAAGACACACACCGATAATACGAACATCATGTTGTAAAAGATTTCTTGGAGTTCAGCGCCTTTAGTTTGGAATTAAGGATAAGAAATAAGTTTGTATAAGAGAAAATAACACTAACCGGAAAATGATATATTTGCTTAGTTCGTCACCTTCTTAACAGATTTCTTCCCAAAACCTTTTCCATTAAAAGGCCAATCTTTTTCATTTACAAAAAAAAAAACAGAACGACTTAGGAATTGATGTTTTTCTCAGTATATCCCAGGCAAAAAAAAAAATAGCCAAAATCTTCCCTTGATCGGTGTTTGACCAGCTTTAGAAGATAAAGAAAATATCTGGTTATATATATTTGACACAGATTTTTATATCGATTTTCGTGTTTGTCAAAAAATTGATAAGAAAGAACTTTGAAATTGTTATGTGAGAATTTTACATAAGAAATAAAAAAAAGGATATTGATCACGTAAGTTCTTTGATTGGACTCTTTTGACATGGATTCACCTTGAGGTTTATAGGTCAAAATTAAACAAGAAAATCCTCAAGTTATACCCGGTCTACCTTACCAGTTGTTTTTTAAGATATGTATTTCAGTATCTGTATCATGGACTTCTTTTTTGTGATCCAATCGGTTGTAGGAAAATCAGATGTAAATAAATCAGACCTCTTTTAAAAACTTCAGACATTCCACATTGCTCAACATGAAAAGCAAAATATTTTTCTTGAAACGTATATGATATAAAGTTTTTATATCTTTTTAACCGTCTTGATAGAAGAACATATTAAGTACCTGGGTGTTTGCAACGAATTAAGAAAAGTCGATGATGCAAACCAGCCATTTTAAGGTCTTGTTACTATTATTAACCTCATATACGTATAACGAGTTTTTTTGTCCATTGTTTGTCAACATTTGTCCAACCATTAATCATTAAATTGAATTAAATTAAATTAAATAAAATTAAATTAAATTAAATTAAATTTAATTAAATTTAATTAAATTAAATTGAATTAAATTAAATTAAATTAAATTAAATTAAATTAAATTAAATTAAATTAAATTAAATTAAATTAAATTAAATTAAATTAAATTAAATTAAATTAAATTAAATTAAATTAAATTAAATTAAACTAAATTAAATTAAATTAAATTAAATTAAATTAAATTAAATTGTATTAAATTAGTTATATATTAAACAGCGTTTGTGTGTAAATGGAAATCCATCCATCCAATTATACATCAATTTATATTGAATAATTTTGAATGAACCACAACTTTTCTTGACCAGAGTCAACTCTTTCAACTCATCCCCCCCTTGTATGACCAACAAATTGTTGGCTTACGAATCGGTGCACGGGAAAAAAAGAAAGAAACTGACTAAACAATAGCAAGCTTGTGGTGTGTTTTTGAAAATGCTAGTTGCTGTTGCAATTGATAAAAAACAAAACCTGCATTGGGATTGAGCAGAACATGAGGCTTCAGTGGCACGGTGTGTAGTGCATCTGCCTCTGAATCTGATGATCGAGGTGGCTCTCGTGAAATAGCTATAACTCCAGCCTATATACTTGGTGGTAACACACAAAAGTTGTTGTTGTTCATTCAAATTATTAAATAAGTTATAATAATGTAATTTAATTCAATTTTATTATATTTTATTTTATTTTATTTTATTTTATTTTATTTTATTTTATTTTATATTATTTTATTTTATTTTATTTTATTTTATTTTATTTTATTTTATATTATTTTATTTTATTTTATTTTATTTTATTTTATTTTATTTTATTTTATTTTAATTTATTTCGTTTTATTTAATTTCATTTCATTTTATTTTATTTTATTTTATCTAATTTTATTTTATTTTATTTTATTTCATTTTATCTTATTTTATTTTATTTTATTTTATTTTATTTTATTTTATTTTATTTTATTTAATTTTTTAATTTTTTTATTTTATTTAATTTAATTTTATTTAATTTTATTTTATTTTATTAATTTAATTTAACTGTCCTAGTGGCTTGAGTAAAGTCTATTTTTTTTCCCTGGAGATGGACAGACGAAATTTGTTCATGGATTTTCAGGTGGAGCCAAGCCCCAATGACTTCAATTGAGGACTATAGAGGGCTGTTTTGTTTTTCGAGGTTTGCTATAAAACAAGATGTTTCAATTTTTTTTTCTGGGGGTTGAAAAACGATTTTTGTGGTTGGGCAAACGTAGGCAAACGATGGACAAAAGAATCCGATAAACAAAACCCAGAAATTTTGATTTTGATTTGATTTTCTGCCACAACTCCGCTAAATATCAAACTGATGCCTACTTATTAA
Source organism: Dasysyrphus tricinctus (assembly GCA_963921185.1). Taxonomy (NCBI): domain Eukaryota; kingdom Metazoa; phylum Arthropoda; class Insecta; order Diptera; family Syrphidae; genus Dasysyrphus; species Dasysyrphus tricinctus. Next base: position 66,562,160 of record OY992531.1, read on the forward strand.
AACATTAGTCGTCAAATAGTGACCCTTAATGGAGTGCGCTAATGTTGAATATTGTAAGCCTGATTCGCTTTCTCAACATTAACTATTTCAAGTTTTCTAAATCCCGGATCTTGTCAAGCTGATAGGAATTATAAGGAAGAACAAGGATATCCAACTTTTATTTACAAAAAGATATTATCCACAAGTTAATGAAATTTTTGTTAGTACACATTTGATAAATACGTTTTAAAGTCCATCTTTTGCAGAAAGAAAAGTTTTACTTATTTTTTTCGAACTTTCAGTAGATATTTGAAAATACCAACCAAGACTGGTTTTTCTTTTAAGGAGAACTTATAAAAGAGGAGTTCGAAGCTTAATGTCACAAAATGCTCATGATTTACTAAAGTTTTGCTGGGTATACAAAAGGTTTGCTGATGATAAATGTTTTATATAAGAAAATATACCTTTTTCACATTTTTCGATCCTTTAATCCTTTTTGAATTTTTAAAGGTTGTTTAAACAAAATAAAAGGAGCAAGAACCAAGGTTAAAAAGGCAACAAGTAAACTTTTAGGTGTATGTTACATTTCACGTGGGCCCGCAACGAACAAAACAAAGTGTTTCATTTAAAACAACTTCCCACAAACACCTTTTAAAGCATTTGCTTTTATTTCCAAAAACTTATCTCCAAGTTTATAATAATCAAAGTCCATTAATCAGTCAAAAATCAACAACCGCAACCAGCACCCAATTAAAGTGAGCTTCCATATACCGCACACAAATTTATAAAATATACCAGAGATACAGATCCCATAAAACCAATATACAAAGCTTCATTTTGACCATTATGCCATATACCACCAACATAATTCATACACCCACTGCTGCCACTGCCGCCGCCGGTAATTAGACTCTCCCTCTCTGGATATCTTTCCCGTTCTCTGTCCCAAGCATTTTGATTTATATTCAACCGTAAGTTTAACATTTCCTAGAACATACCAATAGTGTCGGAGCATAAATCAATGCAAATTATATCCTCTTTCGCAAAAAGGATTTAACAAAAAGAAATTCATTCTCACACGCTAAAGAGAGAAGTTTCACATTTAAGCACTTAAACACCCTCTTCAATGTAAATATTCGAGACGAGCGAGGACCTTTTATTCTTTTGGTTGTGTTTGTGGTTCTAAAGCTTAAGTTGTTGGATTCGCATCGAAATTCTATATGACTTGCTCTTCTCTTACTATAGTTGTAAGGAGTTGAGTGAAAATATACTTTCGATACGTTTTTTTTGCATTATATCAGCCTTGGGACACCTAGCGACGTGAACGACCATCTATTTTATTTTAAAAGAAAAAGAAAAATAAATGGAAAGGATTTTCTTCTTCAAAATACGAGTAGGTATTTATACCCGAAATATGTCTTGAGGAAAAAGGATGAAAAAACAGATCCTGATAAAATCCCTGCACACATAAATAAATGATTTCTGGACATTTGAGAGGTTTTTGCTCAAAGTTGACTTTGTCAGAAAAGACAAACGTCAAGAAATAAGATGCCTTCCAGCACCTTCTTTCACTCCTTGCACCACCTTGAAGGACATCATAGTTAGGTACCTTCGATGGCTGTAGAAAAAAGATTTTGTCACACGAGAGTATGAAATCAAAAAAGACGAAGATCCTCTTGAAAATAAATATCTTTTTCTTCTACTTCAATTTATAAACTAAATAGGGTGCCTTTTTTTGGTATAAAATAGGAAGGTGTAAGATATTGAGAACATAAACTACAAAGTGATATATATTTGCAAATTCTCAAATTCTGATACGTAAACTTTTGCTGATCATATTTCAAAAACGTTTAATATCCTTTGTTGAGATATAAATTAAACGTCTATCTCATGACCAATGTATAGCCAAAACTTTTCACAGAAAATTTAAATTCATATGCGGAGGAGGATGTGCTATACAGATACAAAACTTCAACATTCACATAAAATGTTTTGCAATATTTTATATTTTTTCCTTCATCGAACTTTGCCTCTTCCAACTGTGAACCCCTGGGGGTTTTCTTTTTTGTAAAAAAAAACTTAACCTTCATTCCATCAAGAAACAGGTGTCCCTGTGAGCTAAGGGTGAAGAGAACTGGCAGAAAATAACCAAAGAAATGATTGAATTATGATCCTTGTTAAAAGGACGTTTACTATTGTCTATTTGGGACTTAGAAGTGCGATAAAATAGAGACTTATTTATATACCTACCAACATAAATAGAAGTTGAAGTTATACATATGTATATGTGTTTGTGTATGTAGTATGAGTATTTTAGGTTTTTTTATTTCGTTCCACCTTGTTACAATGATTGAAATATCCGATTAGCTTTGATTGAGTACTGCGGATTTACTGAAACGAATCTGAAATAAGGAGCAGGTTATTAATGACGATAGGAACTCTTTTCGGCATTTTCGAAATCGAATGTAGTCGAGCTAATAAAATGAAAGTATTGATGCTGAAAAGAAATATCATTCGACTGATTTGAAATTGTTTTTATGTTTTCAATATAGAAATATTTTATTTTTTATTATCTCATTATTTTAGGTAGAATGAGAGAATAATGTATACGAATAGATATCCTTTAAAGATTATAGTCATAACTCATTTGATGTTAAAATGGAAATATTTGACGCATACAAGTTTTTATATATTCGTATATTCTTCTAAGTATTGAAACATTGAAACTTACTAACTGTGTGATTTGTTGAACATATATAGCTTTTTCCATGTCAACACCTTGCTGTTCCAAGATGAGATTGAAGAAATCACTCATTATACTGCATCTCATTGTCGAAATCTTGCAAAAAGTTCGGAGTAGCTGTTTCCTAGTTGCACATTGCATAGCGTATTTTCCGATGTCATGCCACACAGTTTTATCAGTTTTTTCCAGGATCCCGAGCTCTGTCATTGCCATAAAGAGCTCCTGATAATGAACTCTGTCAAATGTAAAATCTGTTGAGCTGTGTGTACCTACATAGTTTTGCAGAACGTGCAAAAACGCTCACAAAGCAGGTTAATTCAATCACAACAAAAACATAAATATTAAAAAAAAAGCCAAGTTCTTATATGTACAAGAAACTTGTGCGTAAAAAGTCTGCCAAAAAAAGGATTGAGATCTAAAATATATGCCAAGTTTAAAGTTCATGAAGTTTAATATCAAATATCTTAAGTATAGAGTAATATCGAAACAATTCCAAATAATGACAGAAATTTGGTATTTAATGATTGCTGATTAAAATTTGGTGGGTTCACTGGTCAAGTTTTCGTACATATTAAATTTGTGAATAAGTAAGTAATTAAGAGAAAACTTCCCAAGTAAATCCACCAAATTTTAATCAGTAATCATTAAATACCAAATTTCTGTCATTTTTGGAAGTGTTTCGTTATCAGATATTTGATATTAAACTTCATGAACTTAAAACTTGGCATATGCTTTAGATCTCACTACTTTTTTTGGCAGACTTTTTACGCACAGGATGCTTGCACATATAAGAACTAGGCTCTTTTTTAACATTTATGTTTTTGTTGTGATTTCACTCCTTTTTGCAAAGATTTATTTTCCAGGTGAAAATCAAGCCCTACCGCTTTACACACTTTCATAATTCTGCGACAACCGAAAGTGCTTCATATAAATAATAGCAATCCTAATAAAGTCGGTGGATGACAAAATTCCAAACTTTCGATTTTTTTTCTTTCAAAGTACTTCAAGCCCTACCGATCTACCAATTTTCATCGTTTTACAACAATCGAAAGTGTTCCATGTAATTTATTAGAATTTTTAAGAATTTGGGTGGATGCAACGCTCTTGAATGGAAAATTCCAATTTTCCAATTTTTGTATTTCTAATTATTTCAAGCCCTACCGCTCTACCAATTTTCATCGTTCTACAACTATCGGAATTGCTTCATATAGTTTATAAGAATTTTTGAAAAAGTGGTTGGATGCCACACCCGCCCCCTGAACTGAAACTTTCAATTATTCGAGTTTTTTCATTCAAAGTACTACAAGACCTACCAATTTTCATCGTTATACAACAATCGGAAGTGCTAATTTATAAGAACTTTTAAGAAAGTGGGTGGATGCCACGCCCCCTGAATAGAAAATCGCAGATTTTCGATTTTTTTTCTTTGTATGCACCACAAGGCCTACCGTTGTGCGAAATTTCAAGTTTTTACGATGTCGGAAAGTGCTCCATAATTTTGATGATCTGTCAGTAAGTCAGTCAGTCAGTTACGGTTTTTGCGATTTTTGAAGTCCTATTTTCAGCAAATACTGCGAATTTGAAATTTCTGACTTTATTGGTCTGAAGTTAGGGGGTGGAAAATCGCCTGAGTTTGTTCCCATAAAAAGGGTGTAGTGCCAAGAACTTGGCTGTGGGCATTACCGTGCCCTTTGATTGGATCACATGCGACGACGACAACGTTTAGATGGGATTACAGGACAAAAAATCAACTCTTTACTTGCTATACATAGGCACAATAAAGGCAAATTGCTCATTCGTAAAAAAATCTATGTCATTTTGATGAAACTTTTTATTACGATAATAAGGAAGAAGAAAATAGTGGGTCTCACAATTTATGTCTGTCCGTTGAGCTACAGCCTTACGGGCTGAATTGATCTACTTCAAACGTACATATAGTATTTTTCAGTCATTATTCATCCCAAAAGTGTTTTTAATTTTTTGTTTAGAACCAAATTAATGGTTCCTTCCATACAATTTTTTCTAATCTCACGATGCGATAATCATTTTTCTCAAAAAAATTTAGTAAATTATTTTTTGTAAGGGCTGCGTTGAGGCCGGAAACCATTTTTCATAACATTGTTACATATTAGTGGTAGTTAGGAACCTCCCAAAGAACCACTTTTTTTACTGTCGATTTTCTTCAAAACGGTATGACTGACTTTAGTACCCCTTCTTAAGCAAAAGCTAGTAGAATTTTGTACCATAATTTTCAAAAAAAAAAATATTTTTTGAATTTTTAATTTAATTTTTTGTATTAAAAATTTAATATTTCGAAAATGGTATGGTCAATTTTTTTTTGAAACTATAGGTTATTTAACACTTTTCAGAATATTTTAATTTTATAAAAAAATAACGATACCTTCCACACGTGTTCAAAAACGGTTAAAAAACGGCTCCTAGGGTTTTTATACAAAAACTTCGGTTACCTTTCTTGAAGATATCAAATGAAAGCTATTTGCATATAGAACACCAAAATTTAGTCTCCCACATATTTTTTTACAGAATTTTGCTGAAATCATGTCTTATATGACTTTGCTACTAATTCATATGAAAACTAAAGCATGCTTGTTGATAAAAAACTTAAATATATGAGTTCAACTTGAAAGCTTAAGTGCTTATTTTTCATCTAGCTTAGCTATTACATAAGAACCTACCTATGGTTTACCTCTTGGCCTCTTAAATGACAAGATGCCAGAGATTTCTAGTTTCTACAGCTCTGAACGCTTGTACAATAAAAGGCTATTTTTGATAATTAATAATTTGAATACTTTGTGATATTTTTGTATTTTTTATTTGCTCATCTAAGCGTTTAATGTAAATAAATCAATCGATGCTGCAGTATTTTTCAATGAATAGCATACTATATTCTAGTTGATTCTTAAAAGGGTACCTACATAGAAATAATTTAGACATTATCCCTTTTGATATCAACGAAACATTATAATATTCACATAGTTCTTTAACCCCTAAGAGCATATAGCATTCATTATGTACATATAACATTCACTGCACGAGTAGCAAACCAAATTATGGATACAAAATTCTTGACTGCACTGTCATCATCATCATCATCATCATCACTGTACAGCTCGAAAATGAAAATAATAATGACACTTGAACAGTGGGGTATTTATTTTTAGGTGATCATATTTGGAAAATTTGGAATTATTTCACACAACCACCAAAATTTATTGTAATGCTACCAAAAAAGTATTTTGTCATCATTTAGTTTTTAGTAGAAATAATTTTGGGCTTCATTTCAAGCTGAAATAAGTTCTAATTTTAATGCTAGTTTATCTCTAGAATTTTATTAAAAATTGTTTACTCAAAATGATACCAAACTATACAGTCTTTTATGAATAAGATTTTAACAGATTGAGCTAGGACTAGCTATCGAGCTTCTGGGATAATAATTAAAAAAGCGAAATTCCAACAAAATTCAAAATGCAAAATTCGTAAGGCTGGGAAAGCACATGTGACTTTCCTTTGTGCAATTATTCAGAAGCACAAAATAGCACACGTTAGTTTAAAAAAATGTGAATGAACGAACACGATACCAATAAATCAAACTGCGTTGCAATCAATTTTTTAAGTCACAACTACAGTTAATTGCAAGTACGGTCCAAGCCTTAAAGGAAATTAATAGACTTCGGAGTACTTAATATTTTAAAGATGAAATCGTCGTCGTTCAATTAAAACTCCCTAAATCCATGTCATTTTATTTTGAGACTTGTGTACTTTTTATGGATTTTTACTGACTAGAATTTGAAAATATTTGATTTAAAGAAATGTTTCCCTTATAAATAGCCCAACATAAGATTAAGAGACCTTTTACAGATCTAAAATGTTTATATTTTATTAAATATTACGTTTTTGCAAGAGGTTTCTCGGTTTCTAAAAAAATGGAGTAAGAGAGTTTTCATTGAACGACAACGAAATCAAATATTTTTTCAACAGTTTATTTAAAATGTGTATTTAAAGCTAATTCGTTGCGAATAACACAGAGCACTTCGCCAAATCTTTGAAACTTCGGTTAAGCTTCGATAAAATCAACTAAAACAACATAGCAGAACAAATGGAAATTGCATCAAAAAGGTTAAGTTTACTTAATAATAAGGGAACTTTGTGTGAAATACCATTTTGTAATGAAATTTCACCAACCATTTTTATGAGCTCTATTAATAGTTGTAAGTTAATTATCATCATTTTCTGTTATTTTCCTTTTTACTTATTTGTAAATTGAACCTTTATAGAGCTTCCACTTCTTAAATCTTATGTATCGAAATAAAAACGTGATAGCTGCATAAAGCTTCTTGAAAACTAAAATTCCAAGCGAAAACCATAAAACAAAGTTGAACTTCCACCAACAAACTTACTTATAAATCAATTTCCTTAAAGGTTTATTGAAAAACTTAAAACTTTCTTCTAATATTTTTTTCTTTAGAGCATCATTTACATAAAATGCGTGTGGGCTATTTTATTAATTTCTTCAAATGACATAAAACGTTCTCTAGTAAAATTGTTAAAGTTAAAAGTATTACTGCAAAAGGCTTCCGTTACGCAGTAAACTAGGAAAATAACTTCGATAATGTTTTCATTCTGAAGCTTTATGCTAGTTATGTCCCTTTATATTTTCCAAAAACTGGTTGTATTATAAATTTTGCAAAAATTGGTTTATTGGCATGTGAACCGTACAAAAGAAAATATATATATTTAGGCGTCCTGATGGATTAGAAATTTCAGTGAAGTATTTCTCTGAATATTTTAATTCTAAAATCAATTTACCTCGGTTGAAGAGTTTTACACACAGATCTTGTGATTTCTGTTGATTTATTATAAATATGAAACCAATTTCAAGAATCTATCCTACCCCACTGTTCAATAATGACATTGTGCCACGGCAACGTGGATGATGACAACAGCGTTCGCGAACAATGAAAATAACTTACGGCAGGCCAACGAGTACACGGAATAAGCCAAACGTGCGGACTACGACGACTGAACGGAGGTGTGATATTACGTGAGCTTAATCCTAAATTTTTAATGAAATTCTATTCCAAAGGTAATAATTGTCAATATATGTATGTCAACATCTACAAATAGCTATATATTATGCAGCTAGAAGCTCTTTGGCTCATTATTTGTTGATAGTAATTATTATTATTATTATTTTCCAATCCCTTATGAGTTGAATGAAACCCCGTTTGCGCTTTGTGCAGTGGAATCATGCGAAGGGGGTATATAATTTTAATATCGGAAAATAACTTGCTATGCGACAACAAAGTGTGCAGCGAGGAATGTCATCACATCACATCAGTATGAAACACTCTATGTAGAATTCAAATGGCATCCAATCTTCTGCATATAATAAATTTTAATAATTAGTTTTATCAATGATAAAATTTTCATAATAAAAGACTTAAAATTCTAAAATAACAAACAGAATATTAGAACGAGTTCAATGTAAATGCTGTAATTCGATTGAAAACATATAGACATAATTTTACCTAATTGGAATCATGGGGCTTAGATAAAATTTACAATGGAATTTCTCCCATCTTCTAAAATTGCAAATGCCAACAATTTTCCACAGTTCCTTGCAGTTGCAGGTTCAAATTTGGTCAGTCAAAATGATAGCCTAGTGGCCATGAAATATTCATTTTCGATGCCAATAAATTCCGAGAGAAATCTCTAACACAATTCACGTTTCCAGTTTTTTACAATGGGACAAATTCCGTGGGAAATTTTATGCATGATAGCCCCCCATGTGTCTAAATTTTGGGAAAGAGACATTAAAATGATTAAAAAAAATAACCGAGCTCAAATGTCATCCACTTTCGTGTTTCAAGGTTTTGAAAGAAAGGCGAAGATATATCTCAGAAGACAGATAAAAATATGAATCTAATACATACCCGTGATCTATAATTGTTAACAAATTACTTTAATTTCTTCCACAACTTATTTGTAGATGTAAAAACATATAGAAGTAAATAACTCCATAAAGCTTCTGTGTGTAGTTTATTTTTCAAACAACAATAACAACAACAACAACAACCATTAAAATTTATCACAATTCGAAACTTTACTTTTAGATCAATTTCCCTTAAGCTTTATGGAAGAGCTTATTTTGAACAAGAAATTAAAATTCTTTTTGATGTTTGTATCTTCAGAGATTCATTAAGATTTAATTTTTTGAGTAAATCTATGTCATTTGGGCATGTTTTCTTAAAATAATAACAATTCTTATAGTAAAATTTTCAACATTCATCGACAATACTCCAGAAAAAATCAACCTCTACAATGCTTCCATTCCGAAGCTTTATACAAGTTATAGCTTTCATATTCATCTTTTTACCCCTCTTCCTCTAGTTATTAGTTCTAGAATTTGAGGAACAGTAAAATCCTAGGACCAGACTGCTAAAAATTTGTGTGATGTATCCTTTTTTTAAAAATGACTGTCCATTCCTACTTGTTTTTCGAAAAGATTCTTCTAATAAAATGCTTTTTACCCTTAAAACTTTTTTTTAAAAACCCATCACCTCATTTACTTTTAAAGTGAAAATTATATCACCTTTCAGTTGAATTTGATAAATTTTATCATAAACAGAATTGTTGCAATATTCCAATTCTCCCCCTCTTGTACAAACTTGATATCTAAATTCACTTTGAATTCGATTAACATAATGGAAGTTCGTGAGATATCCCCCATTTTAAACAAAAAATTTTCTTACTAGGTCACAGTCACAGTCATAGAATTGTAATCACACCATGAAATTTAATTTATTTAAACAAAAAGGAAAAAAAGAAGCGGAATTCCTTAATCTCCCAAAGACCACTTTGCTGTGCCCGCAAACGTTCTTCCAAATTTTATCCACTTAATGCGTTAGAATCCTTACATTCACCCATCCATTTTTTTTTTCTTAAGATTAAATAGAGAACCATCAACTAACAGAATAGCGACAGAAAAGACAAGGAGCAGCCTCGACAAAAAAAAAAACTTCTTTCAATCCCACTTATCATCCCACCCAGACCCCAGCAACACACCACTAAACATCGCTTTTCCTATACTTTTACACTCTTCTTTTCACAAGCTATCACCCAGAGATATAGAAATATAAGGAAAGAAAAAGCTGGAATAACCATTCCAATTATAATCCTAAAAATAAACCCAATACATTGTGTACGCGTTACTGAATTTAAATGAAGAATTAATTCGTCCTTTTTGTTTGTTGTCTTCGGTTCTTTTCTTTTTTTTATCTGGAATAAGAAAAAAAAAACACAAAAATAAAAATGGAAATGGAAACTTATCGGTCGGGAGGAGTGTAAATGTATGTAGGTATATATGTGAAGAATGAACTACACATAGAATTGGGAGATTGGGTGGATTGCATTAGTTATCCACATTTCATTCAGTGATGGTGTCACAAAGGATGTTGTATAAGGGTGTTCTAAGTTATTTCCGGTTTGACAGCCAAGAACATTGGTTAATACGAAAAAAAAAACAATAAACGACTTCTACTACACATTTGGTGTGCGCTTGCCCGCCGCCGCCGGTGGGAAAACAGCAAAAAAAAATATGTAGGATATACAAATTCATTCACCCCCACCAAATTGGTTAAAGGATCATCCCGAATCGATAGATATAAATGGATGTTTTGGGGAGCAAGTTTAAGATGATGATACATTATACAATTTTTTTTCTGTAGGTATAGTATAGTTCCCTGTCTAGTATGGTGTAGATTTCTTTTTAGGGATTTTTTCTATAGATACTATTTATGTATAGCAGTTTGTTTGTTTCTGTTGTTGGACCTTATATTTTATTTTTACAATCAAAGGATATCTATACAGTTTTTTTTACTATTTCGATTGACTGCAATCGAAGAACATTTGACTAGGTACATACATATGTAGGTATCAAAAGTACTTTTGCTTTAATGGAGCAGATAAATGGAATTCGATCCGTATCCATTTTCGGGCATACCTAACTAATGTATTTTAAAAACGAAAATGGCTCTTTGAAGTATGTACCTATGTACAAATGGAAGGTTTTAAATAATTTTGGTGAAAAAATTTTAAAGCAAAAATAAGAATAATATAGAGCTTTTAAAACGATTTTGAATCTGTTTACGATAGGCAATAGTTAATTAGTTGAGCTTCTGAGCAAGCAATGACTGCGTGACTCTCTTTCTCCCTTTATTTGCATAGTAGGTCATTGCAAGGGTAAATGCTTACATTTTTATGCTAGATTTTTCTAAGGCCCTAATCTCACTTGGTATCTAATACTATAATCTTTATTCGAAAGCTTTCCATGTTGATTGGTGTTCCGCAAGAATCCATATTGGGACCTTTACTCTTCTGCATGCAGATAAATGATGTTTTCAATTGTGTTTCATGCAGCTAGTTAGATCCTTACACCGATGATGGTTAGATATGAGAATAGCAGGATTTGCATTAATCTAAAACTTCAATCTATGTTTACATTGGTGCTAAAACCTTAAGCACGGATATTTATAAAAAGATAATTTCTTCGAAAGAGTCATCGTTTTTAATTCCTCATGAACATAATATCATATGAAATAATATTTAAGAGACTAAGGCCGATTTGCTGAAATGAAGCTAAGATATTTAAGTTCAACAAATAAGAGCTTAAGTGTTATTGTGATTGTGACACTGAAATTGTCACTACGGGCTGTATCAATGTACAAAATCCTAGTTGGCTTCGCTTTTCAGACCATACAACACCAGAAGGCTGGTCTGCTGAATTAAACCAACTTACTCAGCGTGTTGATGAGCCAACTTAAGTCCCATCAGACGTTGCAGCTCAATCCAGAAACTCTCTTTGTTTCGTACCCTTGGCCATGATAAATACACTATGCCTATTGTTGCCTCTAGGAAATTTTTCGTGCCATAAGATCTTAGTTAAAGAAAAAAAAAACACCTGAGAGAACTATTTGGCAATACCAGACTGCCAACTGAGACGGTGTCAAAGACTTCTTCAGGAACTTTAATTGGTCACTATGGTTCCTTGATAGTGACGTGACGTAGACTCAAGCGCAGATATGATGACAAACTTAATTCTTAATGGGATGAGGATATTTATTCTGAACAGGACTTATTCTATGAAACCTCAATAAAGAAAACTCATGGCTTTTGATTCAAGCTAAAAAGAGGTTATCAAGGTCAAGGAAGTAAGATTCCGATAGTATAATGTCAACCCTACTATAGAGCACCGAAATAAGTTCAAACAAACTACAAAGACCTATAACGGTCATATTCAAATAATTATATTTTTGCATGACTAAGAATATTACAATGTCCCAACGGGCCAACGGTTTTTGGAAATACCATCACCTGTTCGATTCCAACGTTCTTCTTCAATAATACTTCCCTTATTAGGAGCCAATTTGCCTGCAGAATAGTTTGCTGTTAGCTCGAAGCTGCCTGCTATGACTATTCCTATACTTGAGATCACTAACGGACGAATCCTCGCAGTTGCGAGAGTCCTGAAATATCTTGATATACTCAAATCTTCTGGTCCATATAATAGCCGCATTTTATTATCCACATGATCTGATCCGGATCAGATCATGATAAATAAAACAGTCAGGATCTTAGTTATATACCCGTCTATTTTTGCCTTATGTTTGTTTACGTGTTCACGTGTCTGTTGCCTGTTTTCTTGGAACCTTTGAGACACATTCACAATAGTAATTTTTGGATCATTGAAATAGATCCAGATGAAAAGCAGGATCCCATGTTGTTCTTGTAATCACGTGTTAGAAATTCATCTGGATTATCATGTGGATAATAAAATGTGGCTAGTATCTCTCTCATCGTTCTGAAGATGTGTTCTTTAAAGATGGGAAAACCACTGCTTAAGCTTTTCGATCTGTCACACATCCAGTTGCACTTACTGTCTGTCTTTCGAAGGTCTTGGAAACGCTGATTTATTAAATTATCTGAAAAGATATCTTGATTCTTGAAGAACGAAAGCTTCTAAAGTATTTCAGTTGGTACATTTCACTGAACAGTGGAACAAGTCCTTACATCGTTTTGGAAAAAGTTAGATAAATGTACTCGATATTTCAAAAGCGTTTGATAGAGTTTGGCATCAAGTTCTCTTATCGAAAATGCTTGTATTTGGTATCGATGAATCTTTTCTTCGTTGGATTAAAAATACTTTTTGGACCGTTCAATGCAAGTTGTATTGGATGGTTACAAGTCTGATTTTCATACAATAAATGCTGGTGTGCCTCAGGGCTCCCTTTTGTCTCTGACTTTCTTCCTCATTTTCATTAATAATCTCTTGCCTGGAAACTTCTAATTCATTTATTTGTTTTGCTGACAACTCCCTCTTCTTCTGAACTTAACAGCATTGTCCAATGGAAAATTAAAAACCGGACAGAATTTTATTCTTCATAAATTTTGAGTTTTCACTTCAGCAAACCGCTTTTAAAAGGCATTCACACAAAATTTTGATCTCAGAATCGAAGAGTGGAATTTGGCGTAAAAATAATATTAGTTTTACAAAACTGTATGAAAAATTTCACCTTTTATCCCGAAAGAACTTTTTCATGTTGACAATTATTCTGACAGCAAAATATCAGGCGTTGTCGACGGGAATGGCTTAACAAAAAAGACTTTTAAAATTTAATGAGACAAAAACTTGCTTTTAGTTTACAAGGGAATTTAAAATCTTTTTAAATATAAAAGCATTTGGTGAAACCAAAAAACATAATTTAAAGGCTAAAAGGCTTTTTAAATAATTAAAAGCCTTTCATGAAATCGGCTATTAATCTCTTTGGCAATCGATATAATTCAGGGTTTCGGACTAAATTAAAAAAGAAAAAATACCAAAAGTCAAAATTTCGCCTTTTGTTCCATAACTCCTCAATTACACATTCAAAAATGCATCCGAAAATGAGCAATTTTTATTTTTGTTCAAGTGGTTACTTTTCAAAAAACAGACCCCAACCTTAAAATCCACTCCGACTCCAACGATTTTCAACTTCTGTAAGAACAACGTTAGTGTTTTCCACTTCAAGTTTCTGGGGAACTTTGAGAAGTTTTCGCAAAAGAGGTCAACGGAGTAAGTGAAATTAAAAAAAAAGTTTTTAAACTAAAATTTCTTTCTTTCATGAGAAATTTAGGTTTTTGTAATAAGTGTTGTTTGGATGTCTCAATTTTTGCAACCATTTGCCCAATTTATCGATTTTTTTTTCTAAATTTTGGATGGAGGCTTCTTAATCTTTTAGGTTATAATTTTTTTTTTGTTTCTTCGAATAATAGCTAAATATGAAATATAAAAAAAACAAAGCTTCAGCCTGAAACAACTTTGTAGCCTTGAACCATTAAACCACGTCTTTGCACCTCACATATTAAATAGTTTTTAAATAATCTCATATTATAATGCTGTTATTACGATTACACGATTAGGCTTATGCCAGAGTTTAATTTAATCTGATGTAACTATATACACTTAAATAATTTGACTTGTTTTTTTTTATTTTATTATTTGTTATTTATAATTAAAATACATAGAAGATTATTAATAGATTTAAACAATAATTATGTGAATATTTAAAAATGGCAATAAAAAAGCTTGTATAATATAAAATCACGATTACAAATCAACAAAAAGTCCTGAAATTGCTAAGCCAAACTATGAAGCTTGAAGAGGAAAAATAAAATAAACAAATCATAAAAAATATTTAAATTCCATTTAGAAGCAGCAGAACTATGCATCAAGAATTTCCTAATGATTTTATACCTAGGGTTGAAGAAAAAGTTACGAGATTTTAAAAAGCTGAATTCGCTGGGTAAGATAAGGTGTACTTTGGAACAGATCTTTTTGGTAGGAAAAATGAATACACCTACGCTCCTATTTCAGCTCAAATTGCATGTATGTATATGCAGGCTTATATGAGTACCTATGCACATACCTATGAATTTACTGTTTTCACTTTTTCGAAAAATCTCTAAAAATGTTTTTTTTTTTAAATCCAGTGCCAGTTGCACTTTCCATACGCCAATTTAAAACGCAAATTCATTCATTTACACTCGTACATATGCATGTTAGGGTAGGTACCTAATAGGTGATTTCTTTTTTATCTGGCTAAACTTCAAGTGTGTTTGCATAAAATAACAACGAAGAATTCAACATACCAAGCTTCGTTAGCCTTACAAATATTTTGGTTGTTTAAACGAGCCATTCCAAAAACTATGGCATATAAACAAAAAATACAACTAAAAAATTCTCGTAAAACTATTCATAGTTGTAATAATTATTTAGGAAACGTTCTTTGCAAAAACTTTCACTTCACTATATAGCATACCATCAGGGAGAAGAAAAAAACAAATACCAGGCTACAACCTACGACTTTTCCATCCCGAAGCTCCGAAATACATGCAAAACGAAAATAAAATCCTTTAAATTAATTATTTAGAGAAAGAAAAAAAAAAAACATTCCTAACGAATTGGTGTGGTCGCGGGGGTTGTTTTTTTTTTTCATTTTTATTTTATATATTTATTTTATGTGAGGTTTTAAAAACATTTTTTTTTTTACTTTGTCCGCACTTCACCAGCAGACCTAATTCTTTAGCAATTTACACTGTGATGCTGTTCCTGCTGCCGCAGTTTCCTTTTAAAAACACAAAACAAAAAAAAATAAAACTCCATTTGGAAGGGCATTTCATCCGGAGTGAACTAAAATATTATATGGAAGCGCAGTAAAAATTATGTTTTTCCGTTTGTTAAAAAAAAAAATAAAAAAAATATATATTTAGTAAATATTTACCCACAAGTTCTTTTGACATAATAGACCCTTCCAAAGAATGAGCAAATAATTTAAAAAAAAAAAAAAAAAACTTTTGATGGCAAAGTAAAAATGTGGTTTTTGCGCGGCAGAAAAGTATTAAAATAAAAACTTTATATTTTCAAACTTCGCCCTTTGGGACTTGGACTGAAACTGACCAATGGCATTTTTAGTGGCTCAGGACATACATATACACATAGAGAGAGCTCTTAACAAAGTTTAACTTAATTTAAGTTATGCACTTTCATATAAGTGTGCAGCTGGCAAGACCTTTTATAACCTAAGAAGATAACACAACTAGAAGAAGATTACAAGGAAAGAGTTGAGGCATAATACTCCTTGCAGCATACTTATGCTAGAGTTTTTAAAGCGAAGGAAATTAAAAGAAATATGAAACTTTAAATACCTAGAACTTTAAAGTATATTGCTCTATAAAAATAAGTCCCATTTTGAGAAAGGATTAACATTTGTAGGAAGTGGTTAGATCTTTGCCTTGTTTTGCTTTAAAGAACTAAGGATATATGTATCTGTTCTTCGAAAGACTAATTTATATTAATCGGTTCAGGATGGTGGAATTTTACAGCAAAACAAAATACACTTTTGGATCACCTGAACCTATGCTCTTCTGTTTTAAGGAAAAAGCGTTTTCTAGAATTGAAAACATACATATTCGTAAGTTATAACAAGTATGTAGTATCGCATATTTATAGGAAACTGTAAAAAGTAGCAAAATTACTAACAACAAATATTTGTCTCTAATTTTATCTTGCGACAGAAGTAAATGACGGTGCTATGCCTATAGCAAGTAAAAAAATTGAGCTTGAGATTTTGATCAAACTTGTTATTACGATGAAAGGAAAGAAGGAAAAGTTGGTATCAAATGCTTGTTGTCTGTCCTTCTATCTCTATGTCAGTCTTTTTGTCTGTCCGTTGAGCTACAGCCTTAACGGCTGAACCGATTTTCCTTAAACTTGGTAGTACTTCGTGGCATAATAGTGAGTGCGTTGGACTGTCATGCTGAAGGTGTAGGCTCGATTTCCAGCCATGCCACCTTAAAACAGAAATGCTTCATCCGGGGTAACTTCTCTTCCTCTTGCGAGGAACTGACAAAATCCTCCAAGAGTATCATGAATAAGTGCTTCTCATCGAGTCGTTCCGACTCGGCAAAAAACTTAAAGTCCCCTCCCTTCCTGCCAACAACACGCACACAGGGATGGTTGAGAGCTGTTGTAATTTAAAGAAGAGGTATTTTTTTGGATTTTTTTTGAAAATATTTCATTAATTTTGAAAACTTAATATTTTGAAAATGAAATGGGTGATTTTTTTAAACTTGGTAGCTAACGGTGCTTTTTAAAACTCTTAGGAATATTTTAAGGATAATATTTTATGAAAACATAATGTTACCTTACATACAAATGTTAAAAAACTGTAGGGAAGTTGTATTTTTCTCAAAAACGGGCTGGGGAGAGTGGGGCACCATTGAACACTTTTTGCTTTCGGGTCTCCATAAATTAGTGTTGTAAGTATTTGACATTACTATTTAGAGCAGCTTTGAACTAAGCTGGGGCATTTTTGAACAGTCGTTTTTGTAATAGTTTTACCAGTAAGAAAGCAAGAAAAAAAAAAAAAAAGAATTAAAGAATTCACAAACGATTGGAACAACATACTAAGAAGTCAATGAAGTCCAAGAGAACTAAAGGGAAAAATTTATATAAACAAATAATAGAACTTCTTTACTAACCCAACATCCACCCTTAATGTTTCCGGAGCGTTGATTGGAGGTAAAAGCTTCAGTCATGCATTTAATTTTTTTTAGAACCAAAAATAACGGGACCTGCCAAAATTTTTTTTAGCAATTTTATACAATCGTATTTTTTCCACAACTTTTCTTTAAAAAATTCAAAAAAAT
The DNA here is from genome assembly GCA_963921185.1 of Dasysyrphus tricinctus. Taxonomy (NCBI): domain Eukaryota; kingdom Metazoa; phylum Arthropoda; class Insecta; order Diptera; family Syrphidae; genus Dasysyrphus; species Dasysyrphus tricinctus. The sequence continues at coordinate 66,579,648 of OY992531.1, forward strand.
TAATTTAAGAAAATCTTTCTTTTTTATTTAGGTGGGAAACCAAGGAACCATTTTACTAATTTTCGATTTTCTCCAAAAAACAAAAATAGTTTTGTATATTAAAATTGAAAAAAATATTGGTTGGATTTTTAAAAATTGTTTCAATTTTTTTTTTTGAAAATCAAATATTTCGAAAACGATATGATAGATTTTTTTAAAACACGATACTTAAGGGTTTTTCAGTACTTTATAAAATATTTTTAGAAAAAAATTTACATTTATAAAAAAATAACGGTATCTATACCTTCCATACAAAATTAAAAAAACCATTCATGCAAATATTTTTTTCTCAAAAACGGCTCCTACGATTTTGATAAAACTTTTTCCATATACTAAAATTAGTACGATATACTACTAAAAATTATAAAATTTTGCACTTTTCAACTATTAAATAGTAGGTACCTGTCATAGAACGTTTTTTGTATTTTGAATTTTCTCATTATTGGCTAAACGGATTTAAATAAATGTTTTTATCTACAAGTTTCAGATAAAATTAAATAAAATTACATATCAAAATTTTCAAAAAAAAAGTTTTTTATTTTAAAAAAAAGTTTCAATTTTTTTTTTTTTTAAATTGGAGATCTCAAAAACATTTTGACAATTTTTTTTTTTTTTTGAAATTTTGTTTTTATGGGCACATGAATATATACTTTAGATTTGAGTTCAAAAATTTGTCCTTAAAAATGTTTTAAGAATTTTATATATAAGAAATTATTTTTCTTAAGAACCGCTCCAACGATTTTAAATTTTTTTTTTCATTCAATCATATTCAATCAAGAACTAAGGATGGCATTATTTTTTTTCACCTCAAACTTTCAAAGGAGCTGTTTTAGCTAATTTAAATATTGTATTTCATGCTTCTCTACATTTTTCTCTCATAATTTCCATGTTTTTATATACAATTTTCTTAAACCTGCAGTGCCTGGAATATAGAGCAAGTACGTGCGACCCAGTCGTAATATTATCTACTTCTTTCTTTAGAATAAGCATATGTTAACATAATTTTTCGAAAAACTGTGTGCCTAGGAGCAATAAGCAAAAAACCGGAATTTTTGAGCTTTGATCAATTTTGGAAACAGTAATATTTTTAAAACGCCAATAGAAAATATTTATGTACAACATGCTTATGCTTTCTTGTAGATTGTAGATCACATATTCAGCAAATTGTATGAAAAAACACTACCAAAAAAGATAAAAAAACATTGTAAAGCTTCAATGGCTATATTTCTGTCAGTTTTGAATAAAATCGACTTTTTGAACATTTCATGTCGTATTGGTTGGTTTTTGTTAACGTTTCCCTAAATCTTTTTTATAAAATTTTTAAACCATCCATTTTGATAGGAAATTAATTTAAATTTTAAAAAAAAATTTTAAGCGTAAAATTTTGAAATTACGCTAAGTTTCCGAGTTACACCAAACACATTGAAAAGTCCAGTGTAACCATTCTCTCAGAAAACCAGGAGTGAGTCTAGTAGCATTTTCGATTTGTATCTAGGTATTCTAGAAAATAAGAAACTTGAAAGTGAAATGACCTCAGACCTAATCTGGGATCTGATTCGAAATGTGAATAATCATAGATCCAATTACAAATCAAAGGTCTATTTGATTGGTCTAAAAATCTGCACAATGCTCATATTTTGGTTTCGGTTTGATACAAAACGTTTTTTCTGTGGATAAAAAAAATAATGTTCGAGGTTTTTAAAGACAGAACATTTTTGACGCTTCTGACCAAAAGACTAAAAGATCAAAACCATTAGCAACAATCAATGCGAATGCAAATAAATTCAAATTACAACAAAAACACATCTGTCTTCTTGCATAATACCGCAATTCAATGTTTCCACAACATTATAACAAGCTGTCAGAGGGGAGATATACATTCGGACACATTCCTTACATTTTCTAAGCGCTTTGATTCGGCACGTATAGTCGTACAACCTGCTTTAAACACCTGCAACCACGAGCTACGATAATAATCGTTAATAAAAATCTTACTGACGGACGTCCTCATATACCAATACCAATACCAACCAACTGCATCACCATGTTGTCCTATACTCGTACATTATAAGCAATTCTATAAAAATCAAATAAAGTGAATCAGAGCCAGAAGTCTGAGAAGGCATCGCACATACTCCGGTGTTTAAAGACTTTAGAGGCCATTCTCATTAGTTACCTCTTCAGCGTGCTAATAGATCATCAAGGCATGAGAATCATTGCTGCTGATGCTGGTACTGCTGCTGTGGTGGCAAATCGTTGAACATCTGGCTTTTGTTGTTGTTGGTTTTGTGGTACTGGTTTTGGAGCCAACTTGAGCAATCATCAGCATCTTAGATAATTCGATCGAAGTAGCAGTTGTTGTAGAAGCAACGCTTCATTCGGCGATATGCATGCCTATAAGCTCATTCAATTGGAATGCAGTGGCTTACCTTGAGGAGCGAAGCGAGTTGCTGCATAGCATCTCCATCTTCATTCTCCACCATCAAGCTTGAGGAGGTTAGGCAGAATTTACTGACATCACTGTCGCTGTTGTCGTGGTTTTCGTTGTGTCGTTAGCGTGCGTTTTATAATAAGGGATCGATGTACTCGTTTATCAAATCCAGCTGATGTAGCTGGATTTTCATTTGCATCAAAAGTTAGAAGTTGTCTCTTCATCCCCATCTCCCCCCGCATAACGATGTTTACTGCTCTGATTGATGGGTGCATCGACAAATAAAAGGCAATTCAGGAGGCTTTCATTCGTATGATTAACAATTAACACATTTTTTATTTTACACAGAAGCAACAAAATAAAGAAAAAAATTGCAATATTAAACGAAAATAAAAAAAAAAACTTATTTTATACACCTTTGTCCGTAACAAATTAATTTCATCAATTAAATTGACGAAGTGAACAAATTTCCTTCCGCATCCTTCGAATATTTGCTCTATGCCTGAATGAATGCCGCCGCCGGCCGACGGCAAGCGGTTTTCAGGATATAGGGATGGATTTTTAATTGCACCTGGTCAACAGTGCGGGAATAGGTAATCCAATTAGTCCATATCAACACCAGCAGTTTACATCAGAACGATGAAGCTAGGTTTATGTATTTTTTTTATTGTTTTTAGGTAATATTTTCGTTGATGTTTTTGTTGTACCTATAACTGATTGCTCTCTGAGCTTTCATCATCGACATATGTATGTACACATCAGCGCAGCAGCGTTTATAAACAACATCATTGCACCATTCGGCCCTGTGGACAAATTTTCCCAAAAATGCTGCATATGGTAGACATAGTAGACATCCGGTGCGGTATTACTCAAATATAAAAGAAATTTAAACATTGTAGTCCAAAAACACAATATTGATTACGTGGTCATCTATTATTTGTGTGGACGGTCGATGGTGCGTGGTCCGAAATGTTAGCAAAGCAACCGATGTTTGCTCTGAATTGTACATGGACCTGATGTTCGCATACAATATTGGTACATACAGACATAGGCAATAGGCGGATGAAGGGAAAAGAATTATGGATATTTATTGAAAAATTGGCAATGTAAATTTGGTGTTCGATTTTTGAGCAAAGCTTGTTATCTGCATGCTGTGAGGTATGTAACTAACAGATTTAAGCGTTTATGAATTAACGTATAAAGCGATTTATTTGTTCGATTTACTTTACTATAAAAATAAGTACCTGTAGCAAGCGAGATAGTAATTAGTGAATTTAAATGGGCTTATGGGATATCAATCGAGATGATGACAGAGCCGTAGTTTGGTCTTATTTTTGAGGGAGAAGGGGGGGCGGTTTGGTTACATGTTGCAAAACAAATTTGTTTGTTTGACTGGTCTAGTGCCTCAAATGATTCTCTTCACAATTAGAACATAAGAAGCCATTTGTTTCAGATTTTCTTAAATATGATTAAAAAGTTGATCTGAATAAGGTTATTTAAATTCTAATTTTTGTCTTTTCTTTTAGAATATATGACTGGCCAGACATGGAATGCATAGAAGGCAAATGAAATTATGAGAGAAAAGTGTTAAAAAACACTTGAAATTCCATAGTTAAATTGGAAAAAAACAACTTCTTTATTCAAACTATTAAATTAATCTGAATAATTCATCATATATGAATGCATATGGAAAAATAGGGTTTTTTTTAATTATTTGATTCTCCTTATATTTTTAAGGAAAAAATTATTACCTATGCAAATCTAAAGTGTATCTATTTATATGCATACAAATATGATTAAAAAACATAGTCAGCTCACTTTTTTCATAGCTACATACTTTTCGAATTTTCAAAAAATATTTTTATTTTTTTTTTCTAGAATTAAAAAAAAATTGTTTTTTTTTTGAAGATATTTTTATAGATAGGCAATATTTTTTTAATTGATTTGAAATTTGTATATTAAAAAAAAAAAAAATAATTTTAATCCCTTTAGCTGATAATTAGAAAATTCAATATTAAAAAAGGCAATTCTAAAGGCGAGCTGTGTTCACTTGGTCTGCAGCGTCCAATTTTTTTGTTTTGGTTAATTACGACTTTTGAACACCCTTTAATTTCTTTTGACCATCTAAAGTTTTTGAAAAATTCGATTCGAAATCAAATGGTGGGCCAAGAGATCGATTTTTTAAGTTTATGATTTCGATTGGTCTTTTCTGAACATCAATGAGCACCTTTATGCTTTTTTGACCACCCTTTAAAATATTTTTTTTTTATATTTTGAATTTTAATTTGTTTTCTTGTAACTTTCGACTTTTAAAAGATGACCATTGCGAAGATTCAAGTTTTCAAAATGTTAGAATAATTAAATAAAGGATGGTCATTTAAGATAATTTAATTTTTTTTTCAGAGTGGTCGTCCTTCAACTCGAAAAAAATACTTTTTGATGAGTAAGAGTAATTTTCAAAGGTGGTAGTTTAAGATAATTGAGTTTTTGACAGTAAGTTAACTTTCAGAATTAGAAAATTAAAAAAAAATAAATTGAAAAAAAAAATAAACACAAATTTTTAAAAATCAAACAAAAATATTTCTAGGAATGGTCAAAAGGTCAAGAAAGATAAAGGGTGGTACGCCAAGATTCGGGTTCTTTTTTGTGCAATTTATAAGTGACCTGAGTTTTTTGATGGAATATGCTCTTCAAAATTTGATTTCTAAAAAACTTTTCATGAAAAAAACTTGATTTGAAAAAGTAAATAAAAGAATGGAATATTAACTTTCAAAAAAATGTACTATTTTTTTTTACATACGATGCCCTGTTCATGAGATACATATCTATTTGATAAAACGCGTTTTCCAAGATTTCGGCTGACTCTCGCGCCCCCGTCCCGCCAATTTCGATTTGCATTCGGGGTACATCCCTGAACATATTCCATCAAGAAAATCAGCTCAGTAATAAATTAAGTTGTAGATATTATGAGCCCACCTTTTGGTCTGGCTCTTGGACTATAGTCAATAATATTCAGTAAAAGGTCTATCGGAAGCATTAGTCAAATTTGAAAAAAAAAACTATTTTCGGAAAGACAAAATTTTGCTTAACAGTTTTTATCATTTGTATGGAAGTTTGTACCTAACGTACCTACCGGTTTTTTTTTAATAAAAGTATTTTTTTGGCGTAGCGACACAACGCCCAAAGACAGATCGCCCAAATCGCAAAATGACATATCGCCCAAATATTTGGGTGTTCTTTCATTATGACACAACACCCAAAATAATGTGTAATATCGCCCAAATAAATGTGACATAGTGCCCAAGAGTGTGACACAAAGCCCAAATAAAATTTCCTTCAAAATTTGTAAAAGATGAAACAACGCCCAAATCTAAAGTTATAAATTTTATTTCGATAAATAATTACAAATATAATAATGTATTGTAATGCCGTCCATTATTGCACTTGAAGCAAAAATACAGTAAGCAAAGCCTGGCTCAGATATGCATGCTTTGTAAAATGGTCGAGGATTGTCATGTCTACTCTGGCCATAGTTTTCCTAAACATTTTGATTTTGGAACGCTTCGATTACTTCTAAGGGTGTCTGTGGTGATTTCAAAAAAACTTGTGACGCAAGCCTTTCCACATTTCTTTTCATGTTCGAGTAAACAAAGTTTCTCGAAGCCCTTTGATTGCTGTAGTAAATTCAAAATTTCATATGTGTATAAGCATCGTAATCACACAATATTGATTAAATTGAAAAAATATTATCTTATAGGACTCTTCAAAGATTGGTGAGTGATCGCACGACGGGGGGGGGGGGGCGTGACGCACCACGCGCACCGCGACATGTAACGGGTTTTCTGTTTACCACGCTCCCCGTGGCGCATTTCTCCCCTCACCATTACAAAGTAATTTTTAGAATATGTACCTTTCACACACGTCTTTAAATATTTTTTTAATACCACTTGCTGCACTTGCGTCACTAAGAAGCACTGACGAACTTGAGCATGTCTCTTTAAGTAATTGATTTCCTGTAAATTTAACATTAAAATTTACAGTTTTTTTATTTTACCTTTTTAAAGACATGACATAAAGCCCAAAAAAAATATTTTTTTTTGGGTCATATGATTATGACACAATGCCCAAAAAAAATGACAGAACGCTCAAACTTTATGACATATCACCCAAATTACAAATACTATTCTACAACAACAATTTCTTCGTAAGGTTTTTGGGCGTTGTGTCATATTGCGATTTGGGCGATCTGTCTTTGGGTGTTGTGTCCCTACGCCATTTTTTTTTATATTCTAAAATCTATTAAATCTGTTAGGTAGGTACCAAAATAAAAAAAATAACAGCCATGTCGTTTTCGCAATGATAAGTTTTTAAAACAACAAATTTGGAATATTTTTATAAATTCCAAAAAATATTTTTTCAAAATTTTGGTATCTACCTTCATATTATGTGATAATATTAATATATCTTAGAAGCTTTTAAATAGAAGAAAATCTATTCAAGTCAGTCATATACCATTGTCAAAAAAATCAAAAAATTAAAATAATGGTTCCTTTGTAGTGTTGCAAAATCTTATTACATTCGCTGGGACGAATGGCTGCAATAAAAGAAAATCCTGGGATTTTAAAACTTTGCCCGGTACAAAATGAATGAGTGTTCTGCATAAGGTGTGACAAAATGGTACCGTATTTCCTCCCCATTTTCCAAGCCTAAAATCCATTTTGTAATTTCTTTTTTAAATAAAATTGTGTTTGCCTGCTAACCCCTTTTATTCGCCCTCAAAAATAAGGGGTGGCCAACGAGACCAATGTGATGCTAGCTCCAAACATTTGAAATTATACCTAAACGATACCGTACTTCTTTTTCTTGGTATCATCGGCAGGAAAAAGAAGGAAATTGATATCTGGATATTATTATTTATTATTGCAAACAGTTCTTTTAAATTGGTTTTTCAGAAAAGGCTCTAACAATTTGGATTTAATATCCATATTTTGTACTTTTTGGCAGAGAGAAGAAGTTGGAAGTGGCTTAATTTCATTCTTCGTATGCTTGGTTTTTCGGAAACGACTCCCAACGCTTTGGATACCATTTTTGGGGTTACCTTTTTTTGCTCCAGGTGGAAAAGAATTTTGCAACTGTAACAAACCCATTAATATAATAACTACCTAGAGAATCGTTTTTTTGTTTGGATTTGTTCATTAACTGCTTAACTGATATGGACCAAACTTTTCATACCGCTTAGGGCATGTTTCGCATTTTCCGAGTGAATTTCTAATAAATTTCACTGTGTAACTGTTTATGTACGCTTTTGTCTTGTTTATGGTTGGTAATATCAACTCAAATCGAAAAAAAACTTTTTTTTTTTTGTCTTCCGCTTCAGAAATTCACTCACTTGTTTTTATTTTTGAGCATTTTAATTGAAAATAAAAATATCGAAAGAACTTAATTCAAATATTACTTCAAATTTTTATAACCTATCATTATGTCCGATACAAAAAAAAAATAATAATTTTACTTCTACAAGTGCTCAGAAGTGGGATAGGTTCGATGTTTTTCTATTCTGGATCTCGGAATTATCAATTACTGTGCTTCACTTGTTATTGGTCATAAGATTGGAATCCTATTTGCAAATTTAGTAGCTCTATCTTGTAGAGAGGCCTCTCACCATGGTTTGTGCTAATGCCAGAATAACACGAGTAATATTTTGTCGTAATTTGTTCCCATTTTTCGTACCAATTGTGACTTCATTCAGTAAATGGCCTGCCAGTGTTTTTGTCATAAAATTGACAAGTGTAAGTGATATATACTTTCGTTCCATTTTACTTGCACCGTGAAAATATTGCGCTGGCATCATTTTTAAAATTACGACAAGACAGCTTAATCAGCTTCCTCATTCTTTTTCTGACGCATTGCCCGTATAACCAGATCATCGGCTGCATGACTTCGTAGATACTTATGGTAATTTAAATTAATTGTGTGCAGAACTTCTGACAAATTTGACAGTCGTGTCATGTTAATTTGGCATAGGGCTCAGTCAAAACGTTTTTGATAAAGGCAAAAAATGTGTAAAAATATTTGTTTTGTTCCGACGAATTGGTTTTGCCTTGGCTCATAAAATATAATGATTTTTATATTTATTGATTCGGTGTGTTTTAAGCTTTCAATTTTCTTTGTTATCTTTAAATAAATTTAAATGAGTGCAAAAAGATGTAGTTTTGTTGACATCCTGCATCCAACATAATTTTGCGATACCGTATACTGTAAAGGTAGCAAACAGTAAGAACGAATTAGTACCTACGCAAACCGTCCTTGACTTATTATAAGAAAGTCGAACTAGTGTCACCTGACAAATATTTTGATTTGTGGTAGAGTAATAAGTACCAAATAGGTACGTGCCACTTTATCATGCATTTTATTTGTTGCTTTTGAATTTAAAAAATTAAGACTAGAGCGAGGTGCGACTGAAGCGAGACCGAAATCAGACGAGGCCTATAATGAGACCAAGACCGAGTAGATATACGAGACCGATACCAAGATAGTACCTATTTATACGAAACCGAGACGATACAGGACTTTTTCGATTTAAATGAAATCGAGATAATACGTACAAGAGAATTTTTTGATTTGATATCCTGGCCTTATTAAAAATCCACAATCCTTTAAAAGTCCATTCCTTTACTCCAATTTGATATTGATAAAATTTGAAGAACGAGGTGCGATTTCAATGCCGCTCCTTGTCGTATTGATATGGAAGCGAAGAAGATGATTTAGCGGTCAATGAGGGCAAGAGCAAGTACTAGCGTGTAAACTTTCATTATGAAAGGACACTGACTTCTTTGACAGAATGTAATATTTTGGATAGAAATAGCTTTGAGGAACTTAGGGACTTTGTAAACTAAGTTTCCACTACCAACTCACCATGCAACCATAGCAGTGCTGCTAACAAAAAAAAAAACTAAAACTAGCAATGAATTTTTTTCAAAAAACAAAATAAAAGTTTTAAATTTGTTTTTTTTTTTTTTTTTGAAGTTCTTGACTTTATAAATTACTATAATTGAGATTATACGAATTAGCATACCAAAACTTATTGTTCATAAAGACATTAACCAAGTGCTAAGTTCAAAATTGCAAAGTGTGCAATCATTGCTTATTTTTAAATTGCCATTAAATTATACCAATGACAGTGACGCAGAGTCTATACTACTGGACTGGCATCAAAGTTAGAGAAAACACTGATTTGGATGCAACGTGGGGTTTCATTTTAATTGTTTAAACGTGTGCTATTACAACAAGGTCTTCTATATGTACACACGAACGGTATATTAAGGAAAGTTTACAAGCTATTTTTAAATTTATAATGAACTTTAAGTTTGCAATAGGGTTCAATGAAGTTTTCCTCTTCTCATGTACAAAATTGATTTCCCAAGTGATGTTTGTTTCATCATTGTCGACCTGGAGGTAAAAGGGAATTTTTTTTTTTTTTTGAACTTGATGTTTACACAAGCCATGCAATTGGGTAAAAGTATAAGCAAACAATGGGCAACCAACGAACCAATTCACTTTTCAATTTAGCGTGTATTGTGGTGAGGCTATATATGGTGATGGAAGGAGTAGGTATACATAGGATATCAGCTATATAGAGGTGTTTGTTGGTCTGATGCTATTTTGCACCATCTAGTCCCTACTTCAATAAACATTACACAAACTTGGGAGGATACTATAAGTACCTCTACATCACATCACATCACACACATACATTCATAAATAGAACGCAGCAAAATAGTGTGTATAATGCGCGTTAGTAGCTTGCAATATTGACACACATCTAGTTTGTGGTATTGATGATGTTGATGCCTGAATGACTCTTGGAAGTTAATCAGTAGAATTTTGAAGTATAGGAGGAGTCCTATACATTATATGCATCGTTTGATTTTAATTTAGAACACACAACGACCACGTAATTAGAAATGCTCAGGGCTTTGTTAATGTAAATATTTCTATGTATGTATGTAAAAGCTTTAGGTACTTATAATATTAATGTGTTTGTGTACATATTTAGATAACGAACGTTGCGTTGGCGACAATTTTTTCTTTTTTTTTATGGTAAATTGCTAAAGGTAATTAAATTTAGAAAATTGAAATGCAATTATACTTACATATTTACATACAAACAAAATTGATTTTTCCAATAAATTAAAAATGTGATCGCCTTTAACGAAGTAGTTAGCAGAATATCAGGATTATAATTAGAAGCCTAAAGGGATATATAAATCTGAACTATGCGTTTCGGTTACTTAATATTTTTTTTTAAACGGACACCCCTTAAATCATAGGTAATGCTTCTCAGATATATGCAAAACATGGTATAATGGCGTCAACCAACTCATCACAATCCAGCTCATCACGAACCAACTCAGCATACAACTCAATATACGTACCATTGTACATGTCACGTGTCGGTCGTCGCATCCTATGTTTATCTTTCACGCATATTGTCTCTGAGTGACGTTTATCTTTTTACAGTTGTTTTTGATTCTGTTTTTTTTTTGACAAACTTTTGTTATTCTCTCTTAGAGAAGGGAATAGAGAAATATTTCCCCGGAAATTGTTATTTAGAATTGGGCTGATTATCTAAGTGGCACTCTCCACCTCTTAATCATTAACCTCTACATCTATTAACTAATAGAATACTACTTTTTCCATTCAATTCATTGAGACAGTGAGAAAAATGGTGTGGACTCTGTACATTAACATTTATATAAAAAAACCAATATAAACTGTGAGAAAAAAGGTGTGCACTCTGTACATTGACATTTATGTAAAATTTATGTATTGAAATTATGTAGTATGACATGGCAGTGAGAGCTCTATGTACCGAGTACAGTTGACTTGTGCTGGTTACATTTCAGTTTAAGTACCAAATGGAACTCGACAACTGGTTTATTCAAATCCTAGATTACACAAGTCAACAAAATGTATCTTCCTCAAATTTTGTTTAGAATTTTTTGAAAGCCCCCCTCCCCCCACCCCCCTCAATTCTATCCTTCAAAAATATTCTTGATTCTACTGCAGACTTTTAAAAAATACTTATGTTTTTTTCCGGTTAGATTCCATAGTTTTACCTATAGTAAAAATTCTTTACTTGCGCCTATGGCATCAAGCATCTGATTTAAGATAATCAATGAGGACGAGAAGGATCCCAAAAACAAATTGGGTAGGGTAGACTGGACTTGAATATGATTGCAGATTTCAGCTGATGTTTGAAAAAGTAGCGGCCTCAAATAGGTATAAGTGTCCGGGCAGGTGCACCCCTTAGCTATGAAAAATGCCACACTTGGAACACATTTTTCATTTTTTACTATGTACTTTTGACAAAAAGACAAAAATTCATGATTTGCTCCCCCCTTGGAGAGTTTGCCCCTCCCTGGTAATTATCTGGCTGTGACCTTAAATATATCAAATATTTGAGTACTTTTGAAGAATAACCGTATTTTTAATCTCCGTATGCGAAGTGTTTTTCCATAGTAGTATAGGGTAGGTCAATAAGTACCTGATAATTGAGAGAAATAGTGGTGCCATCACAAATTCAATATTTTACTTGTTAAAAGGCATTTTGCAAAAGACCGCCAGCAAATTTTCAGACAGATCTATCAAATATTTTTTTTTTTGCAACCATTTTGTACATAGGTATGCCATATCTCAAAAACTTAAGCTGATGGGTGAAAATGGGTTTCATTTTCAGATTCAGGATCCCCTACAGAAAAGCTAATTATTTTTCCGGAAATTTTATCTTTGTAACTAAGTATCTGTTATGAACACAGTACATTCCTGACATGATCAAACCTATAGTGAATACAGGTGATTTGTACTCAGTACATAACTATATACCAACTACAGTGAAATATGTAAAAAAATACAAACATTAATTTAACACCAGTCATTTAAATAGTGAAGTTCAAACAACAACGCAAATAGTGTAATGAATTTGAGCGATATGTATTCAGTCAATGAAATATGTATTGAGTACATGTTTCGTTCAAACAAACTGAATCTTAAGTTTCAACTTACAAATATAGTGTCAGATGTCTGCACAAGAAAATGTACCCACTTCATGCAATGTTTACAACACGATTCGATTAGATTCTGCAGAGATATGTGCGAAATAATGTTTGCAAAGACTGCACAACACCATATTTAAACTTCAACAGACCCTTCACTACCTCTTTTCCTAATAGAGAGGAGTGGGAAAACAATCAACCTTTCAGTAATGAATCTACGATAACTGTCTTCACTGATGGTTCGAAGATGGAAACTTGAGTTGGTGCAGGAATTTTCTCGGAAACTGGGGCTATCTAGCTCCTTCAGGCTTCCGGACTTTTGCAGCGTCTTCCAAGCCGAGGTCTTGGCAGTGACAAAAGCAGCTACGCAAATATCAATGATGGCGATACCACGAGCTGATATCACCCTCTTTATTGATAGCCAAGCAGCAATAAAAGCTATTTCTGCCACCGAGATACATTCGAAGCTTGTGACTTGCTGTCGCGAAGAGCTTAGAGTTCTTGGCATGCAGCATAACATTAGACTCTGCTGGGTTCCCGGTCACAGTGATGTACATAAGGGAAACGAGAGAGCTGATGAGAACGGGTTTGAAGCTTGATTCAAGTCAAGCCGAACAACATATCAAAGTACCAACCTGTAGCGCATCAAACAGGATATTGGTACCTAACAAAATGTCAGAAAAAAACCAATGAAAGATGGAATCTGCTGGAAACATGCGCCACAACTAGAAAGTTATGGGCAAATTTCAATAAGCTGGGAACAGACAAAATTATGCAAATGAACAAAAAACATCTCCGTTTCCTTGTCAGCATAATCACCCACCGGACACAACCTACTGAGATACCAGAAAAAGAAATTGAGGCTCAGTACTGACGACCTTTGCAGAGGGTGCAGCGACGAAGAAGCACATGAGGATACCTTACACTTCCTTTGCTACTGCCTAGCACTCTGTCATTTAAGAAAGAAACTCATAGGAAATCATTTCTATGACGACCTTGAAGAACTTTCTAGAACTTCGGTAATAGCCTTCTGAATTTCATCAAAGCCTCTAAATGGCTTGACTGCTAACAGAACACATAGGTTTTTACATTAAGTGGAATACCATTTCCTAGGGTATCACAACGGATCTACATAGATCTAAGTGTGACGGTTACAAGTTACAAGATCAACTGTCAGCCTTTCTACCTAACCTAACTCAGAAGTTGAAGATTAACTTTATCTTTCAGTATTGAAATCGATGTGCCACTCTATAGTAATCACACTTTTATGACTTTCGCTAAATCGAGGTGACCTCACAACGAAAATTGTACTTTCCAAAGATTTCAATAATTTTCGCTATATCAAAATCGAAATGGCGCCAAAACGAAATTTCCCCTAGTTTATAGTCCCTGAGTTAACCCAGGAAATAAAATGAATTAAATCTAGAATTAATGCAGGATTTAAATCGACTGAAAAACAAGATCCTGGAATTAACTCAGGTTTAACCTTGAGACTAAAGAATGATATCACCCTGAAAAACTTACCCTAAGAGTTTTTTTGAAGATTAAGTTTCGTTCATCGAGAGCATGCTTTCTCCTGATCACATTTTGCAGATGAGCTGATAGTGCATACTCCAAAGCAGATTATCGTCTGTTACCTTGAAAAACTTGACAGCAAACGGTTCTTACTCCTAAAATCAGATTGAAATATGTTGTTATTCTACAAAGTAAATATTTTTTTTTTAATTTATAAATAAATATTCACCTTCTTAACATTTTAAATTTAATTTTATAGACCTGAACTGAAGGAAAAGGTACAATAAATTGCATATTTTATGTTATGTAATATAAATAATAAAAATGAAGACCTTTTCTCTAAAAAAAAAACATCAAACCCTTCTTCTTTCTTTCTTTTTTTCTTGCTTTATAACTGGTTTCAATGTGATTTTAAGCCTCAATTTGTTTACAAGAAGAAAACAGACCTCAAAATCCTTGTTGCATATTACGAATGAATAAAACAAACATCATCATCAGTCTCACCTTGATTCTTCCACTTAACATTTCATGAACCTAAAAGAAACCCATTTGAAGAAAAACAAAAAAAAAACATCCAAAAGTCTCTCTTTCCTTCCTAAATACCCACCTCCTCAAAATAAAAAAGTCCACTCAATTCTGAATTACCCACCATTTCATGAGGGAATCCTCTTTCCCCTTCAAGATCAACTCCCACACCATCGAGGCTCACACAGAGACCTTTTTAAAAGTCATAATCTGTAGCAATTATTACCGCCCAGTGTCAATCCCAAGTAATTTACATAATTCTACTTATTATACCATAACGTTTTGCATAAAAAAAAAAGAAAATAAAACATAAAAAATTATCCTGAACAAATAATACAAACAAAAAATAAATAAAAAGTGAAGAGTGAAGGGTATGCTACGCAATAAGTATGTTTCTCGTAAAAAAGACCCATTTAATGTCACTATCGGGGGAGTGCCTCTGGTTTCCCTCAGTATACTGGTATAGTAGTCTCGTCGGTCGTCCCCTTGCAACATTATCTCTCAAATCGCGTCTGCAGCTCATCAATTTTATTCGCAGCGCAAACCATAACATAACCATCCACGACAGAGTTCCAAGTTCATAAAGTATAAAACATCGTGACAACAAAAAAATATAAAAATAAAAATCAACAACAACAACAAAAATGTAAAAATAATAAAAAATACTTTCAATTGGGTTACTGAAGGTTAAGTGGGTGCTCGTCTTGAAAGAGAGGATGCAGCAACAATAAGGGTGTCCTGTGTAGAAGGGCCATAGTCAAGACGACCACGAATGCGATGGCAAAAAAAATAAGGAGACAACAAAAATATAATAAAAAGGAGTATACGTTTATTGCATCTACTTTATATAAAAATTCCAACCGCATAGTGACAACATAATCGCAGATAAGTTCCGCATTGAAATGGTATCCTGCCCGGTACACTATCACTATAGGTACTCTCCTAAATGGTTCCCTTGTTCTGCCAATTGTATACGCTCGCTGGATGATTATGATATCCAGCTTCCAGCATTTTATCCTTCCTGCTGCTCTCAGCCTGGCCATTTACACAGTTCTCGTAGCAACAGCACTCCCGGTTGTTGCCGACTTCTCCGAACCGCCTGGAAACCTTAATCGAAATAGAACATGGTCTGTTCAAGAGGAGTGCAGCATATTTTTACTGTCATCTCTTTATATAAAACTCCTTCGCATGGCTGGGAGAGATCTGCTTTGGGTACCGACCGAAACGATACCGGGGTGTTGCTTACATGAGCATGGGGTACGTTCAATAATACGCTTCCACAATGATGACTTATTAAAATGGTTTTCCCTCATGGTTATGACGTGTAAGAAGAAGACTTCGTCGTCCTTTTAAAGTTGCGCCTTGGGTTGCACTTGCATCAATGCTAACATACTCTGTCTGTCGTTGCCTGTGGCGCTAGTGTTCTCCTGCTTGTAGTTGTATCGTGAAAAACGCACTATATGATTTCTTTATAGGGTATGCATTCCAAAGTAAACTTATCGTGTGATGTCGTCTATGTCTGACTTGTGGTGGTGATAATGATATTGAAGGCATGATTTTCCAAAACATACAGACCGACACATATGTATGTACGACAGTGTCATAATAAAGTATAATTAATATCTTTGCTTTAGTTCGCGTTGGGAGGAAAAAAGGTTAAAAGTGTAATTTTTTATTATTACTGTCATCGCAGTGTGTAATATTAAAGGTAATATCACCCGAGGAGTAACCATTTTTATTTTACTTGCTGCCCAGTAGAGAGTATAAAGACAAAGTGCAATAATAATTTTCACTATAACTTGACTCTATACACACATAAGAACTAATGGCACAAAAGAGCGAGAGAGAGAGAAAAAGACACACAGTTGGTTTCTTCAAACATCGTCTACTGCATGAATCTGTGTGTTTATCTGTTTCTAGATATGAGTAGTGGTAAGAATAGTACTTTTTTTAAGAAGGATATTCTGCCATATAACTGTAGGGTATTTAGGTTTAACAGTTTGGGACTTACTACTCATTTAAGATCTAACCAAAATGTTTTTCAAATTGAATGAAAAAGTAATTATAAGATGTACATAATTGTGTGGTTCCACGTTGGGCGCCAGAGGAAAAATAAATTCTTTCAATTTCAGTTTTGTTTTTATTAGACAAATATTTGTATTGTTTGTGGTAATGAGTTAAATAATTAAATAGAACGAAGACTATTGAATATTGTGTTGGTTTGGAATTTAACTGACCATTTAATAATGAAGGAGAATAAAACTACATATGTAAACGTTTTATGATAATAAATATTTTACTGGATGGAAAGAATTTTATGTATTCTAATTGGTTTTATGTATATTTTTTCCTTTTCTCATCAGAATTTATTGATTCCAGGACTTTGCTTATGTTGCAAAGTAGTGATTCCATGTTTTTGTCGAATTGTCTTCTTTGGTAGGTACTAGAATAACCTTTCCAGTTTCAAATACTGCGGGAAAGTTGCTGTTACTCAGCCAGTTATTAAAGATGACCAGAAACAAGAAAATTTGAATATTGGGAAGCTTTATCATCATAAAGTCTTAGATTACCTGTTGGAGTTTCCCATTTGGATAGTAGCATTCACTTCCTCTAGGTCTAGATGATTGGTGAACACATCAACAATATACTAATGATGATCAGCATTTACATACGTTGCTGAATGTGGTAGTTGCTGGTTTTTTAATGACTTCTTGTTGCACTCTTTTTTCCTTGATTTCTACCAAAAACTCTGGAGGTGAACTACAGGAAAATCGGTGAAATATCCTTCGAAGTGATTGGTGAATGGTTCTGGCTTCTCTGCTAATGAAAAAAATGTTGTATTCTTCCTCCAACGATGAACCGAAGTTATTTACTTACTTAAGGTGGCGCAACAATCCGGGGAGGACCACGGCCTCAACCAACAAGCTACCAGGGTTTGATTTCCTCAATTCTCTTCTTTTCTGTAGTCGCTAGTCCCAGAAATGTTTGAACGCTATTCTTACTCAGTGTCGTAGGTGCGATGAAGTATCAGTTGGAGTTTTTCTTTTTCCTTTCTTTCTTCTATCTGTTCTGATTGAAGGCAGTCAGGTGCTGAGGATATAGAAAAATCATTTCTACAAATTGTATAATGGTGATGACGAATCGAATTCCGCTACCATGCAGATTGCACCATTCAACTTGGACGACTAACGTAGGCCAACAATTCCGTCCACCCGATCTCGACAAAGTGAAGGTAGCTATGTATATCTAAACTTAAATCCAATAAAGCTGCTGGAGCTGATGGCCTTGCGGCTGAGATATTCAAAGCGGCTGTCAAATATAGTCGGAGGAAAGCATGTCCGATGAATGGAACCTCAGCGTTGTTTGCCCGATCCTCAAGAAAGGCGGTCCTCTGGACTGCACCAACTACAGAGGTATCAGTCTTCTTAATATCGCCTACAAGATCTTCTCTGCCGTGCTTTGTGAACACCTGAAGCCATTCGTTAACAACCTGATAGGTCCATATGTGGCTTTAGGCCAGGGAAGTCTACCATCAACCAAATATTAGCACTACGTCAGATCTTGGAGAGAACCCAGAAGTTTCAAATCGATACCCACCATCTTTTCATCGATTTCAAGGCCGCATATAGAGCAATGTCTAGTTCTGACATCCCTGCCAAACTCGTCCGTTTGTGCAGGATGACGAAGGAGAATGCATGCTGCTCCATCAAGGTCAGCAAAGACCTCACCGACACGTTTGATGTCAAAAAAGGTTTTATGCAAGGTGACACGCTGTCATGCGAATTCTTCAGTCTTTCAAAAGTCCGTCAAATTACTCGCTTACGCTGATGACATTGACATAATCGGACGAACAAAGTGTGATGTCAGTGGTGCTTTTGTGAGTATTTACACGGAAGCCAAGAAGATAGGTTTAACGACGAATGAAAGCAAAATGAAATATATGCTGTCAACAAGAAAGGACACCCAACACCGACGCACGTCTAGGACAGAACGTCACTATAGACAGCTATAATTTTGAGGTGCTCAGAGACTTTGTCTACATAGGATCCGCTATAAACTCAGCGAACGATACCACTGCTGAGATCAAACGAAGAATTACTCTTGCCAATCGCAGTTTCTTTGGGCTAAGAAGGCAATTGAGAAGCAAAGCCAACCTAGCCATAAAAGTGAGAAGCCAACGACTAAGACAGCTGGGTAACCTAGAGCGAATGGACACCAATGCTCCAGCCCGGACAGTCTTTGAATCCAACCCCGTGGGACAGCGCAGTAGAGGTGGACAGCTTAAAAGATGGCGCACGCAAGTGGAAGAGGACCTCAACCAACTTGGCGTGCAAAACTGGAGACAGCTGGCTAGAAACCGAGCCGGCTGAAGCTTGTTGATTGAGGCCCTGATCCACCCCTGACTGTAGCGCCACCTTAAGTGAGTAAGTAAGACTAGAAAGCATATCCTAACCTCTCCTCTTAGTTTTCTGATTTCCCAGCACGTTGTTGACTGCCCTCTAGAACTGGTAGCTCAAAGTCAGTGTCAATGACGTTCCAGTTGTTTAAACCTGATATTCTTCTTGGGACTATCAGCTATTACATGGAGACAGAAAGTGCCCAAAAGGCTATGTGAACGAGGGAAATGCCGAATGAAAATTGAAATGCCTAGAAAAAACATGATTACGTTCTCCTCCAAAAATTAATTCCTTTAATGCCTTTTATGGGTAAGTTGAATGAATTTTTGTTCTACAATTTATTGAGTTATTTCTAAGCCGTTGATAGCTAGTGGAGACATTACTGATTAAATTTTGTGGATAAGTCGGTTTATAGACGTTGGTGAGCCAGCTAAAAGCCATGGTTAATCAGTGAATACTGTTGATAAGGCGATTAAACGCCATTGGCAAGCCTCTTATAATCGTTGATAAGCTGGTAAACAGCACTTCGAACGGTCTTAAGCCGTTGATAACCAGTTAAAACTCCGATTAAAAGCCCTTTACTCTTTTGAGAAGCCGATTAAAAACCGTTGAGAACCTGATTAATAATAATCATTGATAAAAAGCGATGACAGGTGATGTCGAGAAAGCTTCAAAGTGGATACTGCGGAGCATAAAAACCAGATGTGAAGATGGGAACTATTAAAAGCTGAAGAGCCCTAAACCAAAAAAACTTGAACTGACCGAACGAGGATTCATCAACGCAAATTGTAATTGTATGCATGATAAAATCTTCAAAATTAATAAATTTATTGAAGTCCAACAAAGAAAGACTTTAAAACTAAAGTTGTTCTGTACTTTATTTAGTTAAACCCAGGATCTAACAAGCTTACCTAAGCTTTTCAACGATGTTAGGCATTCTGAATTCCTGATCTTTATTGTTCATCGTCTTTTCGATAAATAAATGCTGGGGTAGCTATATGATTTATTGATAGAAGTCATAAAACCCATTAGACTGGTCCTTTATCCTTCTTCGGTTAAAAATTTTGTAAGGGGAGGTCTCTGCTGCATACAAAGCACTACTTTAGGTATAGGTACTAAGCTTTTTATTGCTGTAAAAACTCTCATTATTAATACCTAATAAATCATTTGCTGGCTTTCTTACCTATGTATGTGTTCCTTCATATTGAAAACTTAAATTTCTATATAAAGGCAGCATTTAACCTTAAAATTCACTTATGTTTTTAACAGCATTATGAAGTAAAAATATAAAATTTTAAAAGCTTTGAAGCATGGAATTTTGAAATGAATTTTCTTCTTTACTTAGTTATCGCTTCCGGTATAAGGGTGACCTCCCCATTTAATTTATTTTCTGTTGCTTAAATCAAAATCATTAAGCAACTTGTCATACATATTTAAAAATCATTTTCACCTTTCCAGAGAAAAGTGAAATTTCTTTTTCACAGAAGCTTACAAAAAAAAAACGAAAACAGAAACCAAAAAAGTATTGCGACCTAAATATTTCTCCCATGGGTATACCTAGTCTCCACAAAAAAAAATATTGATTTAAAAATTCCTTTGAACCAACCTTTTTACAAAATAAAAAAAAAACACACACACTTTCTGAGTCATGGCCATATTTCCGCTTTAAACTCCCAGAATTCATTAAAAAAAAGTTCCCTTTTAGTCAAAGAGCCATATTTTTCCAAACTTTCATCCCTCATTCCCATCCCATAAATTTTGCTAAAAACTTCACAAAACAGAAAAAAAAAATTCAACTTTTTCCTTCAATAATTATTTGTGTATTTCAGTTTCACGTCTTTGATTTGAACTTTTGAATTTACAACCGACTTTTTCTCCTCTTTCTGGATCACTTATTCTCAACCAAAAAAAACTAGAAAAAAAACCATCATCAATTTTGCCCAAAGTTATGACAAAAGTGTAGAAAGCTATTATTTTTCTATACATATTCACAAGAGAATTAAAGAGTCCTGATGGAGAAAGACCGAAATAAAAAAAAATAAAAAAAGTAAATGAACCTAGAATAGGCGCCGCCGCCGCCGGAATGAGATGGTGAAATGAAGTAGGATAAAACACCCGAAAAGGCAACTCATCACATAAACAAAAACAACACAGAGAGTAGCAAAACACAATAATATCTAGTATGATAACATGTTTAAGAGTGAAGAGGTGGTTCCGGTCTTAGAAGGGGAGAGGGGAGGTGGTCGTTGGCTATATAGAGTTGGTTGGTACTTGGGGATAACTTTTATAACAGGAAGTGTAATAAAGTTTGTACGATAATTTACCATCACATTGCAACAAAACAGTAACTTTTTCCAATAAACAACTTCCACTCTTAGACAAAAATGGAAAAGGCAGGAGGGTGGGTTCCATTCTTATAAATCGAGGGCAGTTGTTTTATTTATCGGATTTTGGATATGGTTTTATTTTCAAAACATTACACTTACTCTGTTTGGCGCCTTTCCTTTTAAGCAGTCCCGTGTCCAGAATTGGGTAACAGTGGGGTTAAGGCTCACATTTTTTGATATTTGATTACATATACCTAATACCAATTCAATAAAAATACAATACAAATACAAACAAAAATGTAATACAAATACAATACAAATACAATACAAATACAATACAAATACAATACAAATAAAATACAAAAACAATACAAATACCATACAAATACAATACAAATACAACACAAATACAATACAAATACAATACAAATACAATACAAATACAATACAAATACAATACAAATACAATACAAATACAATACAAATACAATACAAATACAATACAAATACAATACAAATACAATACAAATACAATACAAATACAATACAAATACAATACAAATACAATACAAATACAATACAAATACAATACAAATACAATACAAATACAATACAAATACAATACAAATACAATACAAATACAATACAAATACAATACAAATACAATACAAATACAATACAAATACAATACAAATACAATACAAATACAATACAAATACAATACAAATACAATACAAATACAATACAAATACAATACAAATACAATACAAATACAATACAAATACAATACAAATACAATACAAATACAATACAAATACAATACAAATACAATACAAATACAATACAAATACAATACAAATACAATACAAATACAATACAAATACAATACAAATACAATACAAATACAATACAAATACAATACAAATACAATACAAATACAATACAAATACAATACAAATACAATACAAATACAAGACAAATACAATACAAATACAATACAAATACAATATAAATACAATACAAATACAGTACAAATACAATACATATACATATAATACAAATACAATACAAAAACAATACAAATAAAATACAAAAACAATACAAATACAATATAAATACAATACAAATACAATACAAATACAATACAAATACAATACAAATACAATACAAATACAATACAAATACAATACAAATACAATACAAATACAATACAAATACAATACAAATACAATACAAATACAATACAAATACAACACAAATACAATACAAATACAATACAAATACAACACAAATACAATACAAATACAATACAAATACAATACAAATACAATACAAATACAATACAAATACAATACAAATACAAGACAAATACAATACAAATACAATACAAATACAATATAAATACAATACAAATACAGTACAAATACAATACATATACATATAATACAAATACAATACAAAAACAATACAAATAAAATACAAAAACAATACAAATACAATATAAATACAATACAAATACAATACAAATACAATACAAATACAATACAAATACAATACAAATACAATACAAATACAATACAAATACAATACAAATACAATACAAATACAATACAAATACAATACAAATAAAATACAAAAACAATACAAATACCATACAAATACAATACAAATACAACACAAATACAATACAAATACAATACAAATACAATACAAATACAATACAAATACAATACAAATACAATACAAATACAACACAAATACAATACAAATACAATACAAATACAACACAAATACAGTACAAATACAATACAAATACAATACAAATACAATACAAATACAATACAAATACAATACAAATACAAGACAAATACAATACAAATACAATACAAATACAATATAAATACAATACAAATACAGTACAAATACAATACATATACATATAATACAAATACAATACAAAAACAATACAAATAAAATACAAAAACAATACAAATACAATATAAATACAATACAAATACAATACAAATACAATACAAATACAATACAAATACAATACAAATACAATACAAATACAATACAAATACAATACAAATACAATACAAATACAATACAAATACAATACAAATACAATACAAATACAATACAAATACAATACAAATACAATACAAATACAATACAAATACAATACAAATACAATACAAATACAATACAAATACAATACAAATACAATACAAATACAATACAAATACAATACAAATACAATACAAATACAATACAAATACAATACAAATACAATACAAATACAATACAAATACAATACAAATACAATACAAATACAAGACAAATACAATACAAATACAATACAAATACAATATAAATACAATACAAATACAGTACAAATACAATACATATACATATAATACAAATACAATACAAAAACAATACAAATAAAATACAAAAACAATACAAATACAATATAAATACAATACAAATACAATACAAATACAATACAAATACAATACAAATACAATACAAATACAATACAAATACAATACAAATACAATACAAATACAATACAAATACAATACAAATACAATACAAATACAATACAAATACAATACAAATACAATACAAATACAATACAAATACAATACAAATACAATACAAATACAATACAAATACAATACAAATACAATACAAATACAATATAAATACAATACAAATACAATACAAATACAATACAAATACAATACAAATACAATACAAATACAATACAAATACAATACAAATACAATACAAATACAAGACAAATACAATACAAATACAATACAAATACAATATAAATACAATACAAATACAGTACAAATACAATACATATACATATAATACAAATACAATACAAAAACAATACAAATAAAATACAAAAACAATACAAATACAATATAAATACAATACAAATACAATACAAATACAATACAAATACAATACAAATACAATACAAATACAATACAAATACAATACAAATACAATACAAATACAACACAAATACAATACAAATACAATACAAATACAACACAAATACAGTACAAATACAATACAAATACAATACAAATACAATACAAATACAATACAAATACAATACAAATACAAGACAAATACAATACAAATACAATACAAATACAATATAAATACAATACAAATACAGTACAAATACAATACATATACATATAATACAAATACAATACAAAAACAATACAAATAAAATACAAAAACAATACAAATACAATATAAATACAATACAAATACAATACAAATACAATACAAATACAATACAAATACAATACAAATACAATACAAATACAATACAAATACAATACAAATACAATACAAATACAATACAAATACAATACAAATACAATACAAATACAATACAAATACAATACAAATACAATACAAATACAATACAAATACAATACAAATACAATACAAATACAATACAAATACAATACAAATACAATACAAATACAATACAAATACAATACAAATACAATACAAATACAATACAAATACAATACAAATACAATACAAATACAATACAAATACAATACAAATACAATACAAATACAATACAAATACAATACAAATACAAGACAAATACAATACAAATACAATACAAATACAATATAAATACAATACAAATACAGTACAAATACAATACATATACATATAATACAAATACAATACAAAAACAATACAAATAAAATACAAAAACAATACAAATACAATATAAATACAATACAAATACAATACAAATACAATATAAATACAATACAAATACAGTACAAATACAATACATATACATATAATACAAATACAATACAAAAACAATACAAATAAAATACAAAAACAATACAAATACAATATAAATACAATACAAATACAATACAAATACAATACAAATACAATACAAATACAATACAAATACAATACAAATACAATACAAATACAATACAAATACAATACAAATACAATACAAATACAATACAAATACAACACAAATACAATACAAATACAATACAAATACAACACAAATACAGTACAAATACAATACAAATACAATACAAATACAATACAAATACAATACAAATACAATACAAATACAAGACAAATACAATACAAATACAATACAAATACAATATAAATACAATACAAATACAGTACAAATACAATACATATACATATAATACAAATACAATACAAAAACAATACAAATAAAATACAAAAACAATACAAATACAATATAAATACAATACAAATACAATACAAATACAATACAAATACAATACAAATACAATACAAATACAATATAAATACAATACAAATACAATACAAATACAATACAAATACAATACAAATACAATACAAATACAATACAAATACAATACAAATACAATACAAATACAATACAAATACAATACAAATACAATACAAATACAATACAAATACAATACAAATACAATACAAATACAATACAAATACAATACAAATACAATACAAATACAATACAAATACAATACAAATACAATACAAATACAATACAAATACAATACAAATACAATACAAATACAATACAAATACAATACAAATACAATACAAATACAATACAAATACAATACAAATACAATACAAATACAATACAAATACAATACAAATACAATACAAATACAATACAAATACAATACAAATACAATACAAATACAATACAAATACAATACAAATACAATACAAATACAATACAAATACAATACAAATACAATACAAATACAATACAAATACAATACAAATACAATACAAATACAATACAAATACAATACAAATACAATACAAATACAATGCTTATACAATACAAATACAATACAAATTATGGTTTTTAGAGGGTAGAGTACCAATTTTCTTAGCGTGAAGCTAAGCATCGCTGTTTATGATTTTCGAAAAAAAGTTTTGCTGTAGTATCTATGCTCAGTTTGTGCTGCTTTGTGCCGTAAATATTAAAAATAAATTATCAAATTTGCAAATGTTACAAATGAAATTTGTTTTAATTTTATATTTCTAAAAATAAAAGTTGCGAAGAGCTGAAGTGTGATTTTTCGATTTTCAAAAAAAAAAAAAAAAAAAAAAGTTGCGTTCTATTGTGCTCTACTTGTACTACTTGTGTTGTAAATATTTAAAAAAATCGAAAATTTTTCAATTTTGCGAATGAAATCTTTTTGAAATTTTGCAATTTTTCAAAAATGAAACGTGTACTGTTTTGTGCTCAGTTAATGCTGCCATATGCTTAAAATGTAAAACAAATTTTCATGTTTGCAACTTTTGCGAATAAAAAACAATTTCGCAAAGCGTGAAGGTACCACCGTGTCTTGGTTTAGACGCTTCGCAAAATAGTTTTTGACCTTAAAAATGCAATTATGCGAATTTCGTTTATCATTTCAGCTATGCACAAACTGAGCACAACTTTCATTTTTTACCAGATTTCAAAGTTTCAAAAAAATTTCATTCGCAAAATTTGCAAATTTGCAATTTTTTTTATAATACACAATACAGCGCAATTTTCTTATCAAAAATAGCGTTGCTAACTTCACGCTACAGTGTTTTGCAAAGTTTGTTTTTGACCGTAAAAGTTACAAATATCCGATAGATTATTTATATATGGGACATGGCAGCACAAGTAAGGACATTACCGCGCAAGAATCGAAAATGGCGGTGCTAACTTTACGCACATGAGATCCACTCTTTTCGTCTTGCTTTTTGCTTATGGTAGTTGTCAGGTTTGATCAAATGATTTCTTATGACTGTCATATATAATGCTTAACTTGCCTTATACCTTTACTTACATAAAATTAGGTAAAATCTGTCTACGATCCTGCTCTGCCACATTAATTAAATATTAAATAGAAGTGTGGAAGTATACAGTTGGATGTTACTATATTATCAGTACTAGTCCATATTGTGTAAGACTAGTCCTCTTCCTGAAATCCTTCATTTACAATGAATCGTAGTATTTAATCTTTTGTTTTGGGCTCTGTTTAATCTCGTTTTGGAAACGTGTCTATGTTAAAAGGAATGGGAAATCAACTATAAATTAGCTTGAATCTCAGTAGTGAATGTGAATTAGCTTTACCCATCACCCAACCCTCTGATGCCTAGACTAATTTAGGGCGTTGAGATTGAATAGCGTAATCTAAATACACAATAACAGGAAATTTATCCTTATAAAATTGTATTCTTTTACGGCATGTACGATCATTAATTAGCAAATATGAGACGATTGGGGAAAGGTTTATATAGCTACTACTAAACCAAAAAGAAGACTAAATTTCTTCAAATATAGGTTTTGTTGACATGAGAAATGTGGGTGAATTAGAAGCTTGTCATTGCCATATTTTTTTTTTTTTTTCCTTTCTATATTTATGAAAGAGATAAATTAAACTCAATTATCCTTTATAATTAGACTTAAACAAGATTTCGCGTGGTTTATACTTAGAAAATGTGTATATAAATAGAGAAAAGAAGAGGATAAATTAGAAGAATAAAACAATAAAGCTCGTAATTTGTGTTTATTTATGTTTGACTATATTTTTGCTGAAATAATTAAAAATTAAATAAGTGGAAGTTATTGAGTGTGAGATAAAAGCTTTCAAAATGTTTTAAAGAACTGACAAGACATTTTTGTTTTTTCTTTTTTCATGACTGTTAATTACCTAATAAATTAATACAATAAATACATTTGATGGTGTGGCAGCTCGTAAAAAAACCAGGGCCTTTTAGTTATTAAGAACTTTCAACCACTGTGTATGCGTGTTGTTAATGGACGGAAATGGAATGTATCTACAATTTTCTGACGTATCCCAACGGCTAAGAGCAGAAGTACTTTTTAATTGCACGAGATGCTTGCTCTTAAAGAATTCATCACTTCCTTGCAATAGAACTTTTTCTACTTAAAATAAAATTTTTACAGGGATTTGATCTCCAAAGTCCAAAGTTCCAGCATGAAAGTCCAAAGCCTTGAAATGCTCCTCTTATCACAAGCAAGCTAATTGTTGAACTTTGTTATATTTTAATCGCTACTAAACGATTTTATCGCAGTCTACTCTCCAACTACGCTACAAGTGAGTAATGCTTTTCTACATGGAAAATTGCCACCGCGGACTTTTAAACTTTTCGCTGTATTTTTTACTTCAATTTCTTCCAAAATTCCCCGAAAATATGTCTTGATTCCGAAAACCTTTATGAAACCTTTTTGTTGGAAAAATTGGCGTTCCACAGGGAAGTCCTCTTGGACCTACATTCTTTTTTTTAGGTATCTATCGATGGTATAACCCGCTGTAAGTCTTAGTGAAATATGAACTCATTTTTACGTGATAGATATTTGAATTTTCAGAAGTCAAAAGATGACATTTTTCATAATAAAATGTTTATTTAAAAGAAAAATTGCCTTTAAAATGTCTAAATGGCATAAGTAGAAGTCTATGTTTGTTTATAGCTAATTATCATCACCGAATTTTTTCGTTTGCTAAACTTTCAATAATTTACCTTGTATGAGTTGTTTATCATCAAAATTACTAATCAGCTAATTTTGGTTCATTTATTCCATTTAATCAGAGCCTGGGGAAATAATATGTTACAGATTCAATACCCACAGTGAACAAACTGGCCTTAAAAGTTTCTTGATTTTTTCAAATGGTCCCAATAGAAATATCATTTTCAACTTCTATCATTAGGATAATAAATCCTCTTCTTAAATGTCCTGAAGCAAAAACAAAACAAAAAAAATATACAACAACAAATAACTTTATACTTTTCCAAAGATGACAGGTTATAAGAATTTCATTCAGTGTCACATTGCTCCTTTGGGGGTAAGGTTTCTCTATATAAGATGCTTAAACTTAAGCGGATAACATACATCTTCACTCCTTCAACTTGACCCTATACCTACCTATATGGAAAAGGAAAAATGAATCAGCTACAGTTAACGAAGACGAATAAGAAAACCTTTACCTTATAAACCACAAGACAACAAAAAAAAATAAAAAAAAATAAAACAATCTCAGGTAAACAATACAATCTTCTGAACTCTTGAAGCCATAACTTAACCGCTTCCTAAGTTGCTCTTTTTATTATTTTATTTTTGTTACTGTGGTTGGTTCCGTTATGTTGCCTCTCCAGCTTTCCTATTCTACTTGTCACATTTAGCCCCACAACAATATTCTAGAATCCTGTTCCTGTGAAAAACTGTGAAGAATAGAAAAAAAAATATAAATATATAAAAATGTATAGCTATATAAATATATGTGTATAAGAACAGAGAGCAATAAAAGAGGACAAGACCGGCTGGCGCATGCAGTAGCGTTGTTGGTGGAGACCTCGAAGAAAATCCTTCTTAAAATAAATGGTCGACAAAAAGGATTTAAGTGTATTTGTTTTCTTTATATTTTTTTTTATTTAACCATAAGTGTCGCGTGAATCTACCACACAATATGGAAAAGAATAGAAATAAAACAAACAAAATGGCCAGTGTTGTCGAATTCTTAAAATGGAAGCTGTTTAAAGAAATAACAATAATTCCAACCACACATGATGATTTCATTTCAATAGTTGAACAATATTTGCAAAAACCGAATACCTACTTTGTTTATAAACAAGGTTAAAGAAGAAAATTGATTTTTTTTAAATAAAATCATTTTTTTATATTTTTTAGCATTTCAATATGTTCTTCGGAAATGGGTTCTTCAGAAAATGGCAACCTTTTTATTTAATAAAAGCTTCCGAGATATGTATTTAAAATTGACGGCCTTCGAATTTTGTATTGTTTGAACAATTATGTTTGCATTTTTTTGAAATACAGTACACGCTCGATTTAGCGAATCTCGAAATAGTAAACTATCCACAAAAGTGAACACACAAAATTTTATATAAAAACGTATTTTGTATAAAAATTTTGCGCAAGCATCTTACATAGCTTGAGAGCTCTAGGAATTGTTTCTGTTTTTTGTTCAAACCTTTGCGGAAGCATTGTTTAATGCTTAATTAAACTTAAAAACATTCGCATCGAACGAAATGTGCATTTTGGATCAAATTCGCCTTTAGAAAGCCTTAGAAAACTCCCGCTCGAAAAAGTGAACAATCTCGAAACAGTGAACAGGCCTTGTTTTTATTACTTCACTATATCGAGCGTCTACTGTGCAACGAAATACCATATTGCAATTTTCAATTTTTTTCTAAAAGCGTTTTTTTTTTTTTTTTGATGATTTAATTGTTCTTTATTTTAAATAAAGTTACTAAGACAAATTAAATCACTAGCAACATTTTTGCTAAAAAAAATCTTAATTTTAAATAAAAATTATTGTAGTACCGCGTGGCATAATGGTTAGTGCGATGGACTGTCATGCCGAAGGTATGGGTTCAGTTCCCAACCGCTGCTAACTAAAAACAGAAATGTTTTTTCCGGGGTACTGCCAATGGTTCACTGGGGAGGTCCATTACTAAACATTTTTCGAATAATGGTTGTTCACAAAAAGGTAATCTTTTAGATAGTTATTTATTGAATTTTTGTTAGAAAAGTTAGGGAGCTTATTTTGAGATTAAAATAAAATATACGTAAAATTTAAAAATTGCATGTCTGGTACCGTTATTTTTGGTTCTAAGAACCAAAAAACGCTATATACCAAGTATGGAGAAAATGTATTCAACCGTTTAGGCTCTTACTGAATGCACGGACAGACAAATAGGCAGAATTGTGAGACCCAGGTTTTTCATATCCCAAGTCAATATATTAAGTTTTAACAAAATGTCGAAGAAAAAAATCCTTAGTAAAAACTTGGTACCTTAATTTTGAGAACTTTTTAGTAGGTATGCAAATAAGCAAATAAATATTTAATTATAGAAAAATAAAACCTGTTTTTGAGATACCTTCCCATGTTTTGAGAAACTATTTTTATTCAAAAAATATGTTTTGAAAATTCTAATATGAAATATTATTTTTAATTTTGCAAGTTTAAAAAAAAAAATAATAAAATCTGTGTTAGCGAAGCGTACTGATTTAAGAATTATTAAAAAAAAATCCTTACAGCGTTTTTTGAAAATAAGATTTTCCTTCAAAGTTTTTTTAAGATTTGAATGGATGGAACAATAGTTCTAAATAGTGTTTAGTTAAAAAAAAATTTACATACCTACATGTCGTTTTCGAAATATGTATTGACTTTCAAAGAAAAAACAGTTCAAATATTTACTTAAAAATCTGTATAAGAAAATTTTCAAAATCAGTTAGTTACAGCCCCGGATCTATGGGGGGGCAAACCGGGGCCTGTGCCCCGGGCGGCAGCTTACAGGGGCGCCAAATCTATGTGACTGAAAGAACTGAGAATTTCGAAGCTTAATGAAATGAAATTAATTGAGATGCGGCAATCGAATATAAAATTGTATTTCTCCGTCAACCAAAAGCAGTTTTTCTATTATTATTTCTCCATTTAAAATAATTTAAAATTAAAAAAGAAACGAGCTATAATACATTGTTAAAAGTTTTTCTTATGTTTTTAACAATAATTTTTTGCATTGTATGTAAGTGTATTTTTACAAAACTTCCCCTCCTCCCTTAACTGTAGGAGATAGATCCTACTGCTTCAATAATAAAACATTTGAACTGTGTCCCTCTACAAGCGTCGTCGCACCACGCCGCCGCACTATGGGCCCAAATGATGGTTTGCGTCTCAAAAATGGTTTTTTCAAAACTATTTTTAAGATTAATTTCTTGGCAGAAATGAATTAAGGAATACTTAAAGTACAGATTACAATGAAAAAATTATGTTTACATCCAGTCTTTCTAGTATTTTACCCTTTCTAAAGTGCTCCCTAGAAAAAACACTGTTTGAGTGACATTTTGAAGCCATTTTTTAAACCACTTTATTTAAATTATTGATGATGATGAAGTGTAAGTGTTATATGTTTTTGGAAAGCTTGTTATTACTACTATTCGAATTTGCAAAAATATGTTTTGGAAAATATATATTTTAGATAAATTTATTTTTTTCAATAACACATGTTTTTTTAGCTTTTGCCAAATTTCGATTGGAGTTTTAAGTACTTTTTAATTGCTTTTCTTCGATTAAGAACTTTAAACCTATTATAAGAAGTAGAACAAAAAATCACAGATTTTACATGTTTTTGCAATATCTTTTTTCGCATGAAATCTTAAACATTTAAAATTGGTTCCCAACCATTGTAGACTTAAAATCGATTCCAAGAACATACTAAGAAATTATTTTTAGTCTACTCTCATTTTAAAATTAATAAAAGAAGGATTTGAAAGTTCTAAATTTTCCACCAGTTTGGATCGACCATCTTGCAGTTTGCTAACATCGTTTCTATTACAGCAGCACACTGACACTCACATTATATTTTGATTTCATAGGTTTGCATAATGCTTGTGTGACATGCATATGTTTATACAGAACCGGCATTCAGTTATTTAAGAGTGTGAAAAAAAAGATTAAAAGTTACAAAAATAAAGTTCAGAAAAGTATGTTTAAAAATAGGTGAATTTGAATTGCAAAGTCTGTCTTATGTTTCTATTTTATTTCACTGGTCAAGTTTTTGTTCTTAATTGATTAATTAATTCTTTTTGCAAAGATTTTTCTTTGTTGAGGAAGTGGGTGGATGCCACGCCCCTTGAATACAAAATAACAAATTTTTCAATTTTCCAATGCATTACACCCCTTATACTGTACCAAATTTCATCATTCTACGACAAAATCGTCATTTAGTTGATAGATTTTATAAAGTGGGTGGATGCTACACCCACTAATGGAAAATCTCAAGTTTTCAAATGTTAGCTATGTATGATCTAAAAGTTCTACCGCTTTACCAAATTTCACCATTCTACATTGTGGATAACAATTCTGAAAAATTAGGTTGATGCCATCACGCCTCCTGAATGCAAAATCTAATTTTTTTCTTTTACATGCCCTATTATTCCGCCAAAATTCAAAGATCTATGTGCTACTTGGAAGTGTTCTATATTTATGTAAGTTATGGTGGATAACACGCCCCCTACCCTAAATGGAAAATATCAATTTTTTCTTTTTTATGCACAACAAGACCTTCCGTTGTGTGAAATTTCAAGATTCTTCCATAATTTTGACGATCTGTCAATCAGCGAGTGAGGGTTGAGTAGGTCAGTTATATGGTTTTAGTGATGTATGGAGATCTATATATCTCAGCAACCACTAATTCTTAGAAGTTGAAATTTATTGCCACGCCTGGACTTGATTAGTTAAGTAGATGCTTCAAATTTGAAGTATCTGACTATATTGGTACTGGAGTAAGAGGCGCATCAATAATTGCTTAGGTTGGATCTATAAATAAGATGTAGAGCAAGAACTTCACTTGCCATTACCGTGCCCTTTCATTTGTACTACTTTTTTAATTTAATTTGTATTTATTATAAATTTAAAGAAAAAATGCTTCAATTTCAAATAATATGACGCAAATAAATAACGGTGTTATGTGTTTATTTTGAAATTTGTGTATATGAAAATGTTTGAATAATTTTTAAATAAAAATAGCATACATTTAACCTTTAGAAACCTACATTATTTCGTTGGCAGTATATTCAAGAAGATATGTGCGAATTTTCAACGTATTATCTCACAAGACAAAAAAGTTACAGATTTTTGAGACGCAAAACGTCACTTGGGCCCATAGCGCGCCGCGCCGCCGCCGCGCCGTACAAATCCAAATCTTGCCTAAAGAATTATTTGCTGGATACTGACAACTTTATTACACTGTATTTTACTAAATGTAGGAAATCAGATGCTCTAAAAAAACTGCTTTGTAAAAACGTTTTCGTTCAGATGAACAAAAAGTGAGATAAACGCTGAATCAACAAAAAAAATGTTACTCTCCGAGAAAATTGAATTTACCTCTTTCAACACCCTTTTTCAACAACAAAACATTTCCCACAAGCCAGAGACTGCTCTTACGCGTATCGAAGAACCAGCCAATCTAAAATTACTTGTGTTTTGACGTTGCTTAGCACTCGTACTATTAAGGTTTGAAATTGTGTGTGTCAATTGCATTTAAATCGTTCAAGGAACAACAAAGTTATAATATGTTAACATTTCTTGATAAATCCTGTTGTGAAATATTTTTTTCTGTTATAATTTTGTATCTGCTATCCCCTGAGTAAACTTCATTGCAATCTCTCAAGAAGGAACGAAGTTGCAAAACGGTGACATATTTAAGAAACATCCTATTTTGAAAATATTTTATTCTGCTGTAACTCTGTCTCAGCTATCACTTCTGTCAATTTCATTGAAATTACTCAAGGAACAACAATGGTCCCGAGGATTTAAAAACTTTTTTCGGAACTTTGTGCTTCGATACTATATTTTGCTTAGCTTTGGCTTTTCGAAATTGTGTCCTGTCGTAAATTTACATTTTTCTTCCTTCGGTTCAGGAAATGGATCTTCAATAGTTCTCCCATGAACGAACCATACTTTACAGATCCTTGCAGATTTGATTTGAATGAAAACGAATTTTATTAGGAACCAAAAAAATAAGATTAGTGATCGAATCAAAAATAAAATTCAATTGAATTGTTCACCACAGACCGAATCATATTTTACTATGGTTGTGTATCGTCTTTGTTTAGGCATTGTTAATTTTCTTATCTATAGTAATAAGTTGCTGAATAGTTATGGGCTTCACATCCATTAAAAAGTTTTATTCTCCAAGTGACAAAAAATCCAACCAAGCAGATATGTGGTTTTTTTCATTTTAATCAAAAACGGCAAGGGCGCCAAAATCAAGTTTTGCCCCGGTTCGGAAAAATCGTAGATCCGGGGCTGGTTAGTTATACCATTCTCAAGAAATGAAAAGTGGTTCTATAGGAGGAACCACCAATAAACCTTTTCAGCCCTTTACCAAAATTAATTTATCATTTAATTTTATTCCTAAGACAAATCAGTGGAACGTTTTTTTGTTTTATAATTTTGATAAAATTGAAAACTTGAAAATTGCTAGGTTGGTACTAACCCTTATGAAAATCGATTAATCGGTTTTGGCTTCAGCGGATTAATTGATCGACAGATTTCCGGATAGAATTGTGAAGCACACTTTTCCATCTAGCTATGTATCTTAAATCCTGGGATTTTGTTTTTTTTGCTAGCTTAGCTACAACTTTTACTTGCAATATAGGTACTATGAGGCAAGTTTTATATTCGTGCAAAAAAAACATGTTGAGATAACACTCAAATATGATATTACGATGATAGAGAACACAAAAAAAGTGGGTGGCACAATTCTGTCTGTCTGTTCGTCTACAGCCTAAACGGCTCAATCCATTTTCTTCAAACTTGGTACATAGTGGTTTTTCGTGATTATGCCCACACGTTTTTTTAATTTTTTTCTTAGAACCAGAAATAACGGTACCTGCCATACAATTTTTTTTCTAGCAATTTTACATAATTGTATTTTTCTCAAAAACGGCTAGACAACTTTTCTTTAAAAAAAATTCAATAAATTTATTTAAGTAAAGGCTTCCTTTGGGTAGAAAACCATTTTTAAAAAATGGTTATTAATGGTGCCTCCCAAAGAACCATTTTTTTATTTTTTATTTTATTCAAAACGGTATAACCGAGTTCAATTTTTTTTTATATATAGAAAGCTTCCAAAAAATATAAATAGTTTTGTGTACCAAAATTTTTGAAAAAATATTTTTTGGATTTTAAAAAAATGTTTCAATTTTTTTTTTGGAAAATCAAATATTTCGAAAATGACATGATCGATTTTTTTGAAACTCGATATTTAAGAGTTCTTTAGTATTCTCTAAAATATTTTTAGAAAAAATTTTAGATTTATGAACAAATAACGGTACCTTCCATACAAAAGTTAAAAAACCGCAAGGGAAAATATTTTGTTGCTCAAAAACGACTCCTAGGATTTTGATTAAACTTTTTTCATAAACTAAAATTAGTACGATCTACTGCAAAAAATTATAAAATTTCACATTTAGCAACTATAAATAGTACCTGTCATAGAACGTATTTTTTTTATTTTGTATTTTCTCGTTATTGGCTAAATGGATTTAGATGAATTTTTTTATATACAAATTATAGAGAAGATTTAATAATATTGCATATCAAAATTTTCAAAAAAAAAAGTTTTTGGATTTTTAAAAAAGTTACAATTTTTTTTTTTGAAAATTCGATATCGCAAAAACGGGTCGGCAATTTTGTTTCAAATTTTTTTTTCATATACACATCATTACATACTTTAGATTTGCATACCAAAATTTATTCTTAAAAATGTTTTAAGAATTTTATATATAAAAAATTATTTTTTTAAAAAACCGCTCCAACGATTTAATTTTTTTCCCCATACAATCATATTCAATCAAGAATTAAGATGGATTTCCTTTTTCCACCTCAATCTGTCAAAAGAGTTGTTTTAGCCAATTCAAATGTCGTATTTCATACTTCTCTACATTTTGCTCTCATAACTTCCATGTTTTTATATATAATAATTTTCTTAACCCGCAGTGTCTTGATCATAAGAGCAAGTTCGTGCGACCCAGTCATGCATTTTATTTCTTTGGTTTTGGGTGATAAGAAAACTTTTGTACGATATTTCCAAATTAATTTGGTCATTTTTTCCTTTGGTGCTATTTTCTAACGCTAAAATTTTGTTAACAGAAGCCTTTGAAAACCCTTGGACCTTTTATCAATACGCAACTTCCTCTCAAATGGCTTAACCGATTTCTAACAGAATTAAATAAAGTTGGAATAATATAATATATGTATGTACATTGTACATACATATATTATGATTTTAACAAACACAAATTTACCCTATGTATTTCTGGCACAATTTCGCTTTTTTCAGTTTTTCCAAAAATCCAAAAAAAAAAACGGTACCTGCTTACCACACAACTGTTACTGTTTTTAGTCCGTTAGGAAATATTTTGTTGTCAAAAATGGTTCAACCGATTTTGACAACAAATTGTCTACTGCGTACCAATGAATGTACGGTTCCGTTTTAAAACTAAAACGGTTATGAATTAAATCTCACATAGAACCATTTTTTTTTTATTTTCGACTTTTGTACAAAAGCTTTTGCGTCTCTTTTGAAAGAAATGTTTTTCTGGATTTAAAAAAAAATAAATAAATTATTTCTTGTTTTTTGAAAATTCGATATTTCGAAAACAGCTGATTCAACTATTTAATTAAATATTTAAAGCTTATTTCAATAAAAATAATATTTATATATGTAGGACTGGGTATATTTATGTAAAAAATTTTCATTTATTTGCCTTTAAGTTCGGAGTACCTTCCAACGTATTGCGTTGTTACAACAAATTTCAGAAATTATATAATCAATTTCTACGTAGAACGCATTTCACACTTCAACATTTCTCTTTTATTGCATGGCTTAGGCTTGAACTACAAGGGCTAGTTCGTTTGATCCAGTCGTGCATTTTATTTTATATTTGTTGTGATCTATTCATTCTGGTTTATTTTGACTATTTGTCTTTTGAGCCTTAATTATTCAGAATTTTTAAATATTTTGAATAATTGATTTTGAACTTCGAAAACAGGATCTTGAATTTTTAAGAATTTTTATTTTTCTTAAAGAATTTTGAAATTCAAGAAATTTTCTTAACCAAACAATCCGTCTTAAATCTTCACTACAATATGCGAAAAGAGAACTTCAATTATTTTGTAGTTTTTACTTTAAAAGAAGTTTAGAACCGAAAACGTATCGATAAATATTCCAGTAATAAAGTAATATTTTGTTATTATTTACAGAGAGAAATTTGTACTGCGCTTAGTATACATTTGCCAATAAAACACGCATGTTATAAGTTAAGCCCTTTTTAAAGACATACCTAACATAACTCTTTTAAAATCATTAAACATTTTATCTATAATAATAGACTTTAATTTGGTCTAATAATAGACTTAAATTGAGAAACATTTTACCAGAAATTTCAGCAATACAATTTCACCAAAAATGGCAACATTTATACGCGACGGCGGCGACGACGGCTTATATGTACCTCTAATAAAAGTAACGCGGGCTAAGTTTCAACAAAATGGCGAATGTGCACTCGTGAGCTCGCGAAAAGAGGATATCCGAGGGAATATATTTAAATTGGGTTCCATTTTTGTTCCTCTGGCTTCTCGTTTTGGTACTTCAAGTTGAAGATTGTATTTTTTTTTCTGTTATTTCCTTTTTTTTTGTAATTCTTGTTGTTGGAGGTTATACCAAAAGTGGTACTTTAGTAGTCGCAAAATATCTCCACTTACGAAAATTATTCTAAAAGCGAGAACATTTTCTTTTTATTATACTTATATACTTGAAGGGAAGATGGGGACATTATCAGCAGACGACGACGACGACGACGATGACGACAACTACAACAACAAAAACAACAACGACAACGACTCTGTTGTTGGATAGCGACAAAGACTTGAGCATTTTGCTTCTGTAAGCAATGTAATTTTGCTTGTATCGTGTTTTTGAATCCTACACACGAACTTTTATATTTCTCTTAGTAGGTTTACATTAAATACTTTATTAGTCCTGTTTTGGTTGTTTTCTTATACTCGGCGCGAAACGATGATGATACTGGATGCGATGGATGCTGGGTATTGTTTTGAATCCTTGAAAAAGAAATTTGTATATTTTTATACATTTCCTAGCTTCCGGAAGACTATCAAACTTTTTGTTTCACCCAAGTTTCGATGAAAGAAAAAAAAATGTTTCTGTCCTTTTTTTTTTTTTTCTTTAAGAAAAAAAGGATAAATCATCAAATTTTGTTTCTCGATTTTCTATGTTTGGAGTTCTTTGGCCGGCTACTTTCATTTTATTTTGTTTCTGTATTCCAGGAGAAATACTACAAAAAAATATTTCTTATTTTCCTCGTCGTTGGGCGTCTTGTAGTTGGAATGGGTTGGATATGGTCGTCTGGTATATTTTCAATTGCATTTTCGAATGCAGAACAATCATAATACTCGTATATACAAAAGAACTGTATAGAATAATAATAAAAACAAAAATCCTTTTCTATTTGAAATTTTACTTGAATCCTCCTACACACTTGGATTCTTTTGGGGTTTTTATTTTTTTTTTATTGTGTTATTTTATAGAATGAAGGATATTTTTATTTTATACTAGAATTGGTCTTTGAGCGGAAACTTAGGACATTGGCAAGGAGGAAGGAAGTCCAAGAGTGAAGAGTGTATAGTATATTGTATTTAGGATAGTTGTAGGGTAGATATAGCAGTGAGCGTACTACCACTGACTGTATGTACTGGTGCTATAGTGATATAGATAGTAAAAGTTTCCCGTTGCAGAAAATTGAACAATTTCCGGTTGAATTTTTAGTTTGATATTTTTACCGGAACAAAAGTGAACGGAGAAGGAAAGATGAAAAATAATGCTAGTTTGAGTTTCCAGAAGCATATGTATATGTATATGAAAACGAAAAGAAAAAGATTTCTATACTACGCACCTTTGTGTTTTCAGTAGAAGAAAATTGTTTTTGAATTATTTTCTGGATTTGTCAGATTAGTTATTAATTTTGCTGTAGGCTTTAAATGTCAAAGTTCTTTTAAGAAATCTATGAAAGAGAATAACTTATTTACCACGTTTGTGTGTTTTGAAGATATGTATTTCAATCCTAAAAGTAAAAATAAAAACAAATTTTAAATGTGCTACAATACCTTTACCGATTGTATGAGCAGGCTTGCCACTCTGAATCGGCTTTTTCAAGAAGTACCTCACATATCCCAACTAACAATTTTGCCCCTATAATCAGCCAAAGAAGCTTCTCATAATCATTTCTTGCAAACATATAAGCAAACATAGTCCATAGAATTGAAAAGATTTTAAGCTCCTATTGGACCTTTATGGAGTAAATTCAGTTGCCCCGAAAAACACTTACTGGACTCAATTTAAAGGTCTTATAGAAGAAGGTGGAAAATTAAAAAAAAAATTTCACAATTGATTTATATTTATTCATTTATATTTATTTATATTTTTGTTTTATATTATTTATTTTTGTTTTATATTTAGATATTATTTAAGTTAAAGGTACTTTTCTTTTCCCAAAAAAGCCCGAAAATATTAAGTTATTCATGAATCATCCATAATTTAACCCTTTCTCCGGGCCTTTTTGGTAAAAGAACCTTTCGTTTTTTCATAGTTTCTCAAAAACTAAGAAAGATTTTTACATTTAGTTTTCGGTAATGGATTACAAAATAATGAGGGCAATGAATATTGAACACAAAAATAGCACTTAGTTACGTAAAATTTTGAAAAATATCGACTTGAGGAAAAAAAAAATCACAATTTTTTTAAACAAATTTGACTTTGAAATTTAATTTCTCAAAAATTATTCGCTTAAGCAACTTGGTTTGAAAACCAAATACAAGAAGGGAGTATTAGCTTTCAAAAAACCTATAGCACATTATTAGATGTGTTTTCTTTGATTTTTAATATTTTTTTTTGGTATTTCAAGTAAATTTTTCAGAAACTGCCCCCCCCCCTGCCTCAGGGAGGGGAGATAAAACTTTCCCCCCATACAATTTTTTTCTTAGAATATACCCAGGAACCACACCCTAAGATACTTCCACTCAGTTTCGGGACACCCTGTATAATATATATAATTTATAATAATTTTACAGGATGGCTATAGAAGCGAAATCTCCGTTGTCATTTCATAAGAGCAATATAGAGAGATTAAAGAAACATTGGTATATCGCTTCTATCAATCGATATGATTTGCACCAGAAAATATTGAAGGAATCAGTAATGCTCCAAAAAGGTATTTACTTCCCGTCAGAGAGGTAATAGGAGCGCTATAGAAGCAAATAACACTATAATGTCTGAAATGCGAAGCAATTTTTGTTAATTGGGATGTACCTTCCTCCCAGAATTAAAGGAAGAAAGTTGCATTATCCTGAATACCAAAATCTCAAATGGAAAAGAATGAGAATCCTGATTGATCAAAATTCCGAAAACTCGAAGGGACAAAATCTCGTAAAAACTATTTAATTATCTCGAATTCTAAAATATCGAATGACAAAATCTTGAAGAACAGAAGCACGACAAGAAAATTAAATCTACAACTTTCGTAATTATTTTAAAATTTCTTAGTTTAAATGAATACGAAAAGATAAACTTAAAAGTAGTGGCTCCAGACATGCTAACAGTTATTTATTTTTAGTTTCAAACTCAAAGTTTCTTTCAATCCAGATTCTTTAAATGCAAAGAGGCTTTGCATACACCCAACTTCGTACCTACCCCAAATAGTGTGTCTTAGCAGGGGACTATAGGGGGCCGCACGCCCCACCCCCCATACGTTCTTGACTCTTTATACTCCATAATTCTGGGTGCTAGCACTGAATTTATTAAGGCATGGCAAGTGTAAATAGGATCTCACTTTTGAGACAATGGCTAAGACTCGCACCATTCATTGCCGCAAAAGTGAATGGTTTTTCGAGATTTTGGCTTTCGAGATTTTTTTAATTTAAAATTTAAAATTTGAGATTTTGGTTTTCCAGATTTTTTTGGTTAGAGATTTTTGTTTTTGATATTTTGTCTTTCGAGATCTTGGTTTTCGAGGCATCGGGCTATAGCAATACTGAATTCCAAGAAAAGCCCAATACATTTGGGGTTGGATCGCAAATTGCAATATTTTTTAGTATTGTTTCAAAGAAACCAAAGGAATGCCAAATTCCGAATGAACAAACTGGAATGACAAAATCCTGAATTTACAAAATACCGAATGCCAAAAAACCCCCAATGAATTCGGGGTTGAACAACGAATTTTCAGAATACCAGATTTAGAAAAATCCCGAATACATTCGTTGCTGAATCCCGAATTTCAATATTTTTTAGTACTATTTCAGAGAATCCAATATCCGAATGAAAAAAATCCGAGCTGACAAAATTAAATCCAGGATTTCAATACTTTTTTAGTACAATTTCGAAGAATTCCAAACTGTTTTATATGACTTGACTTTTATTCGTTTTCGGATCATAACATTATGCTGAAAGGAACGAAATCTCGAATTTAAAAATTAAGTACTAAGCCATTTGTAGTTTTGGCATTTAAGATTTTCGGATCCGTTATTATATCATTCGGGATTCTGACAATCGTAATTTGAACTATTCGTTATTGTTATTGCATCCAGAACGTCATGGAGATTGCAAAATTTATTGAAGCTTTCACTGACACAATGTATAAGGTGCTGTGATGGGCCCAAGGACTTCAGGTCTTTCTCTTGCGACACTAGTGGTTTGAACGTAGTAACCTATACCGGCATGATGGCAATTGACCTTATAAAGGAAAAAGCTTTAGAACCACGTCTGTCGAATAAGACCACTACTACCCCACCACAACCCTAACAGACTTAATGGCGCTTATTTTCAAAAAAGGAGCTATGTTGCGACAACCTACATAATTTTAAAAACAAGTTATCCAGAACACACTGTCCCTAAGATAGACCTAACAACACTCCGCCCACAAGTCTAACAGTAAAAGATTAAAAAAAAAAAACTATTTCAACTTCCAAAAACTTATTATTTCTTGTTCACATTATTTCCATGTTTATTTTCATGCTTGGGGTTTATGGGTTCAATTATTAAAATCAGGACGAAGTCCTTATGAAAGAACAACATATACACAAAATCACCATACATAACACAAATAACCAAACCACCCCCTCTTTCCATATAAAATAAAGGAATTTCGATAACACTTTAGGAAGAACCTTCTATATCCAAAAGTGGTTGTTGGTTGTTTACATAAAATTATCAGACATTTATATCCATTTCTTCTAATTTACTGGCAAGATTCCCATAAATCATTGAATAACCCTTAAAATGTTTTCCCAAATATTTTCTCTTTCCAAAGTCAAAAATTGTATCTTTCGTAGTATTACTTATACCAAATTCCAATTTTACACATCTTAAATATCCATTAAAGTAAAGCCTTCAATTTTCCCATTCTGCATACATAGAATAAATATATGAATACAAAATCTGGAACAAAT
Source organism: Dasysyrphus tricinctus (assembly GCA_963921185.1). Classification (NCBI taxonomy): domain Eukaryota; kingdom Metazoa; phylum Arthropoda; class Insecta; order Diptera; family Syrphidae; genus Dasysyrphus; species Dasysyrphus tricinctus. The sequence continues at coordinate 66,623,052 of OY992531.1, forward strand.
CAGTTTTAACACCACATACTCGTATAAGACCTAAATATTACCATTAACTCTGCGTTAACCCTGAAAAAAACCTTTTTCTCTAGCATATAATCCATTCTCAAATACATAATGGGCATTCATCCTTGTATCGTAAATTACCCCCGCAATAGAATGGTTTAGAAAAATAAAAGAACACCTTAAATCCCATAAAACCTCCTCTCTATCATTCCAAGGACTCTTTTTAAAAATTCAAAAGCAATCCCACTTCTTAGCCTGCGACTTACTTTATACACTAAAGAAAGCTTAGTTTGCTTAACCCAATAATGAAGGAGCAAAAATTCCGGACTTTATATACATACATATATATTTTTGTGTCCCCTTTAGGAATAATTAAATTAAAATTTATCACGCAATTAATTTTACACTTTCGTTTGAATTTTAATTGCTTTCAAGAGGTTTTCGGTATGCACTATACTGCTGTATAAGCCACCATCAACATCAACACCTCTTGATGGTAGTAGGTATACTCCCATTAACATCTTGAACATTTATTTTTTATTTTTATAGAACATAATTTCTTATAGTGTTAATGTTGAAATCTTTTGCTTGTCTTTGCAGACCTGCTACGAACTGGAACGATACCTCCGGGATGAACCCAAACTTCAGTCGTACAAGAAACTTCACACCGAATTAGATTCGGCATGGGAGATATTTTCCACACCTGCACGCATCCTTGAAAAATTGAAAATCAAGGAACAAAATCTCGACTCGATATCGACGAGTTCGGAATCATCGGCGTGTTCGGGCATATCGTGGGATAGTTCACTAAGTTGTTCGGTGGTGGTGAAAAAAGAGAATATCGATGTGGACGATGAGGATAACAACTCGGATAGCTGTGAGGAGAAAATGTCAACGTCGCCATCGCAAATGGAAAAGTCGATAAAACTGCGTCTCATAGCCACAGGTACACAGAGTATGAACAATTTCAGTCCGCAAGCCAACAACATCACCAGCAACAGTCATCGAGATTACCATCTACCGACCCTGACGCCACCCTCATCACCGGAGTCGATACGAACCAACAGCAGCAGCAGTAATAGCAGTAGCAGCAGAAGCAGTAATTGTTACACGCTGACGGCTGCGAGTCTAGCTGCCCTCATTAACCGCCAACAGCAATCGGGTGGCCTGAGATTCTCGACGTCTTCAACGAATACAGTTCCTGCTGGCATCACCACAGTTCATCATACTTCACCATCGACAGGAGCATCTGTGACAAGTGAACAACATCCGGCGCACCATCAGCAAACGCCTTCATCGCAGAAGCAGCAAGCTCAACAGACCCAACAACAGCAGCAGCAGCAACAGCAACAACAGCATCACATTCCTCGAAGTGCCATAGTGCGACTGACAACAACTACAACATCTGCGGCTCATGGCAAAAATGGCGTCAGCCTAGCCCGTGTGATACAAGTTAGCCAACAAAATCTCCAGCAACACGCTGCGATCGCTCAACGTGGAACGACTGCACAAAATCCACAAGTGACCGCATGTAAGTTAATGCATAGAATTATGGACCCTTTATTGTATTTGACATCTTATTTCTCATTTTAGTGACCACAAAACATCACCAGCGACAACACGATCATTTACCGGACTCAAAACGAAGGATACACAAGTGTCAGTTTTTGGGATGCAAAAAGGTCTACACCAAGAGTTCACACCTGAAAGCACATCAAAGAACGCATACGGGTAAGTCTCCAAATGATGTACTTGAGAATATGTATTTTTAGTAATTTTTCATTATTTATTGATTAATACGAGTACTCAGGTAAGGACTTAGGAGTTTAAAGTTCAAATATTTCACATTTAAAACTGAGACTTGCCTTCAGAAATGTCCCTGAAAAAGGTTCCGAACCTAAACTTTTTAGACCTTTCTTTGGTGAGAAACTTCTTGCCAAGAAAAGCAATGACTGCTGCATAGATCCGGCTGACTTTGAGCGGTTTTTAATTTTTAGACACCATTCGATGGGAGCGTTGCGATATCCTGCAAACACAAATCTCGAATAACAAATCTCACATTTATTTAAAAATTTCGAAAACGAAATATCGCAAATTAATCATCCTGCTTTTCATAATCTCGCAAAATTTCAAAGTATCGTTTTAACAACCTCGCATTTACATCTCGCATCAAATAATCGTGCAAATATTAAGCGTCTCGCAGAAGTTAGGAAATCTCGCAAAATGAAATTGAGTTTGCGAGATTTTGCAAAAAACAAATTTATTATATATTTATTTATATACATGAAATCTTGCAAAAATAAAACAGGCAAATTAAAATCTCGCAAAATTTATTTCATTCTAATAAATAAATTTGTTTTTTGCAAAATCTCGCAAACTCAATTTCATTTTGCGATAATCTTAATTAAAAAATCCCGATTATGAAAAGCGAGATTTTGTAATTGCGAAATTTCGTAATGCGAGATCTCGAATGCGGGATATTAATTTAAGAGATTTCATACCCATCCCCCGGTCGATGCCCCTTATTGGATTTGGGAATGAAATCTCGCAAATTAAAATCTTACCTTTGAAATCTGGCATTATGAAACCTCGCAATAGAAAAATCTTGCTTTTCATAACCTCGCAATAACAAAATCTCGTTTTTAACAATCCCGCAACTACAAAATCTCGCAAACTAAAATTCACATAATTGCATTGCAACAAATATATTGTCTAATCAAAATCTCGCAAGTTAAAATCTCGCACGAGATTGTCGGGTAAATTTACATAAATTTAAATAATATTTTTTTAAAATGCAAACATTTCGAGTAATAACAACAAAATTCTTCCGCAAAGGAAAATGATTTTTTTGAGTTTGTAATATTTTGATTTATTAGATTTTAATTTGCGAGATTTTGATTGATATTTGCGAGATTTTTCGAAGCACTAGGTGTAAATATTTTATAAAATAAATTATTTGAATTTGCGAGATTTTGATATGCGAGATTATGAATTGCGAGACTTTAATTTACAAAATTTTGGTTGATATTAGCGAGATTTTTCAATGCGAAAAGTAAATGAGATTTTGTTCAAATCAAAATTTTGTAATTGCGGGATTATGAGAAGCCACATAATAATTTGCGAAATTTCATTATTTAAATAAAAACAAAAAAAATATTTAGTTATTCGAGATTTTGGTTTGCAGAATTTCTTACCGCTCCCAGCTTGGGTTGAGTAGAGGTACGTACCTCGGAAATAAAAATCTCGCATTTGAAATCTTGCCAATACGAAACCTCGCAATTAAGAAACCCCGCTATAAATTATCTCGCAATAATAATACCGCAATTACTAAACTTCGCAAACTAAAATTTTTAAAATTAAAATCTCGCAAAAGTTGAGTAATTGTATTGCAACAAATACATTTTTTACCAAAATCTCGCATCTTGCAAATTTAAATCTCGTGCGAGATCGCCACGTAATTTAACATAAATAAAAATCATATTTGTAAAAATTTTAAACATTCCGAGTTATCATAACTATACTCTTGCGCTAGCAAAAATTAATTTATTTGAATTTGAGAGATTTTGTATATGCGAAACTATGATTTGCGATATTTAGATTTAATTTTTCGAGATTAAAAAAAAATTGAGATTTCATTATTTAAGACTTTGGTTTGTGGGACTTCGTACTGCTCTTAAAAGAAATTGTTTATCATCATTCGATAGGGGTCTATGTTGACTGAATTAACGGAATTGAATGTCTTGGGTTCTCCTGCATATTCTCATGGGTAATGGCGATATTTTGGGCAAAGTCTGCATTTTGTTGACGTTGGACTGGTTGACTTGAATTTGGCCAAACGTAAATTGTTCACTGGGAAGGACGACCATGTGATGTAGCCCGTCTAATGGGTGCACATCATTGCCATATCAGAAAAACCATTTTAATCTTTATGAAATTTGCACGACAGTTTTCAGAAAGCGAATTAGTTACATAAGCAAATTTGTTTGGTTTGCGAACAAATGGGGATCATGCATATTTCGGAAAAAAGTATATATTTATTATTATTATTTGGATATCTAATTATTCTAAATAATAAAACACAAAAATATTGGTTAACGGCGCCAAAAGAGACATGGCTGCCACAGACTGTCAACACGAACCGATCCTACTGGGAAACCTTTCGCTTCATAAAATATAAGAAACTCAAAATTCTATTAAAAAATTTGAAAATTTCTAAAATTAAATTTCTTGTAAGAAAAAATATTTCCTTAAATCCTGGTATTAATATGTCTTTATAAGGAATTAAAGTTTAATTTATTAAAGATCAAAATAACCAACATCCGAATCGATTGCTATATGTACCTATAGCTTAACCGATTTATATTTTTTTTTTATTTCATTTCAAGCAATTCCATAAAAATTTAATCAATTCACATTACATCAAAGACTTCTCTCCTCCGCAGGATGACAGTTCGATTAATTCAATGGCTTTATCGATAATGTCCTGCCAAATGGCATATCTGTTGGTATATATAGTATAAAGACACCCCCAACCATATACTTGGCTCCACCGATCAATATACCTACCTGAATATAGATACTAAAAATAAAATACTCCCCATAAAAACCAACTTACAAAGTACAAAATAAATTCAATAGTCATTGCCTACCCTTCAGAGATAAAAAAAAAGTTCGGATCAGGAAAAATACAAATAAAATAAGGAACCAAAAGCTTGGATGGATCTATTCTAATGAGAAAATACATTTATCATCATTTCCTTGAGAGATGCCTATCACCCTCTGCCTCTAGCTCCAACGGCCCATTTTTTCCCCGTTTCTATTTTTCAAATCCTGAAGCGGTACTGTAATATACCTAAGTGTTCTTGTCTTGTCCTAGTAATGCCACCTTTAGGTACATCACAGTGTCCTTTTGTTTCTTTTTTTTTTTTCAGTTTCTTATTAAGATTAAGAATCGAAATGAAAAATATAAAGAAATTTATTACAACAAGGGGGTGTCCTGATGGTTGTTTCAGTTTCTGAAAGGTGGAGGAGGGAGGGGGTTGGTTGGACGCTCTGAGGTGTAGCGAAAGACAACACGCAAAAAAGAATGCCAGTGAAATTAAAAAAATGACTTTGGACATTTAACTTTATCTTTATTTTTTTGTTTTTAACTTTTTGCTCCCATTTGCTTCCTCCAAAAAAAAAAAACCATTGACAAATGAGATGGCAAAGAATAAAAGTGATAAGCAAACCAATCACAAAAAAAAAATGCAAATAAAAACCAAAAATTGAACTTCCATGTCATGATGGGAAGGTGATCAAAGTAATGCATAAATCCTGTTAAAATTGAAGAAATTCTAGCCTTAGGGAACCTCTGAACACTAACAGAGAGTGAAATACCATCACTACACCACCACCACTCGCGCGTATTTTTGGTATCGAATTTTTTGTGCATCAATGAGCTTTTGAATCTGTTCAATGATGGTAGAAGTTATTGCTTCCCGGAATTGCTATATATGTTGGTTAAATCGAGAAATTCGGTGTTCAAATAGTATAGAGAGAGAGAGTTATGTGCGAAGCTATGAATGATGCTATGCTGCTGCTGTTATGGTACTACACATCCAAAATGATTGTGTGCATCCTATTTGACGCCTCAGTTACCACAAATTGGTCATCATTCACGCGATACAAAGGATATAAATGTACAGTACATACATGCATAAATGTATGTGTAGTGTAGTGTATATGTATTTGCGAGTCAATTTTAAGAATTATGTGCACAGAATGAAGTTCATATAAATGACATGGCATTTGATACACAGTGTGTGTGTTACTTTTTTTTTGTATTGTTTCCTTAATCGAGATGATGCGATGCTGTACATATGGATTCCTAAGGACTTTAAAAGTTTCATAATACAGTCGACTCCCTCTTAGTCCAATTTTCACGGGATATCAAAATTAGTTCGAGTTAGAGAGAGTTTTGCAAAAATTCTAGGTATAGAGAGAGGCAAATACAGTTTGGAGATTTAAGGGCTGTACCTACAAAAATATTGCGACAAAATTCGTGTATTTTACAATGGGCTCTTCTATAGACTTAACTCCTCTGTATTTTGATTATAAAACTACTGATCAATTTTGGTTAAGAATTTTGTTCATACATATTTCTGAAATATAAATTCATTAAGTCGAAAAATATCAAGATTAAGCGTATGCAAGAACTTGCAACACTTAAATTCTGGAACTATTTAATAAAAAAAAAATGTTCTTAAATTTAAGATGGCGCCCAACGCAAATAGACTAGAATGCCGAAGAGTATAATTTATACCGCTTATGTTATGACCTCCCATTGCGATTGAGCCAAAAAATAATGTTCGTTTTAAAAAATTAGCATTCCTACTGGGCTGAATTTCAGAAATTACTAATCTTAGTCTTCAAAATTCAGCTTTAATTGTCCCAATATCTCTTTTACTTTTTGAGCAATCCTCAGTTGCATTTTTCAATTATTGTGATAAGCAAGGAGAGAGACTTCACCCAGATTTAGAAAGAATAGAAAAAAGTTACACAGGTTTTTGTGATGATGGTATGTTAAGGGACTATTTTAAGTCTCTTGTATGTGAAACGGTCCAAAATTTATATAAACCGTGCAGTTCCATTACACTTTGTTTTAATTTGTAAGAGTTATTTCAAATTTAAAGAAAAACTATGGTCAAAAACGGGTGATTTTTTAATTTATTTCCAAAAGATAAGCTGATAGCAAAAAATGGATTTCAGATTTGAAATCTACACTAAAAACTCTTTTTAGAACATATTTTACCTGGTCCTGTTGAAAACGACGTAAGCCAATGAGAAAGCATTTTTAAAATTATACGTAGTCATATGAGAACAAATAACGAATTTAATGTCTCTCAAAAAGTAAAAGAGATATTGGCACGATTAACGCTGAATTCTGAAGACGATTAGTAATTTCGGAAATCTGTACAATTAAAAAAAATAAAAATCAATGAGCATAGTTACATAACCCCAAAAATGGCGAAAAAAGGGCTTTTGGCACTTTCTAACGGTAATATCTCGAAAATCAGAGCTGATAGCGAAAACCCGATAACGGATTTGAGTTCAGCACGAAAAATTTCCCTTAGAACAACTTTTACTTTCACGTGTCGAAAAGTTAACCAATATTTGTAAACCTGGGTAATGCAAACGATTTTTTTTCTCCGGAAGTTGATAAATGAAATTGTAACTATCTTAACAAATTGCCCGACTTTTCCACAACGATTTTTCCCGAAATCGGTCTATGTTTGCATTGAACAGTCTTTTCAATGAGATGTTTGTCGTTGTCCTCTTCATGTTATACTACTACCTACTGCCTTTTTCACTAAATCTTATATTAATGCACTAGAAAAGTTCGAAAGAGAACGAAAACAAACTAAAATAAAATGGATCGTACTTGCTCTTATGTTCAAGTTGTTTGGAACTGAAGAACTTTTAAAATATGCAAGTCATTATAAAACAAATTTTTAAATAATATGAAAAAATATACATAAATACATAAAAGCATTTAAATCGTTCTTTAAATTGTAAAAACAAATAGTTAAATAGCTTAGCGCTCAAAATCAAGTATGCCATTTTTTTACTTGAAGATATAGGAATATATGCAAAAAAAAAATAAAAATCGTTGAAGCGGCTTTCTTAAAAACTATTTTTTTATATATAAAATTTTAGTTATATTTTTAAAACAAAATTTTGGGATGCCAGTTTTGAGTATTTATTAATATACATTTATAAAATTATTTTCAAAAAAATTCGTCAACCGATTTCCAAAATATTGAATTTTCAAAAAAAATATATTTTTTCTTAAATCCAAAATTTATTTTTTTTTTTTTTCAAAATTTTGATATGCAATATTATTGACATTTAAAGAAGCTTTTGTATAAAAAAATGTATTGAAATAGGTTGAGCTGTTACAGAGAAAACAGAAAATCAAAAAGAACGTTATATGGCAAGTACCGTTAATAACAGTTTTTAGAAATTTGTTTGTATACCTAAAAGTACACCATATTATACAATATTTCAGTATTATTTTAGTAGTATATAGAATTTGTATTATAAAACCTTATATACATATATACAATAACACACTGATTTTTTTTTATCAAAATCGTTGAGCCGTTTTCGAGATAAATTGGCTTTTTCTTAACGGTTGTATAGCATGTACCGTTATTTTTGGAGCTAAAAAAAAATATTAATTTCCCCTCTGGAGAGTAACAAAAAACCTTAAGTTCAAAATTTGAAGAAAATCGCTTAAATGGTTTAGGCTGTAGGTTAAGGTACAGACAGACAGACAGACAGACAGAATTGTGCCACCCACTTTTTTGCTGTTCTCTATCATCGTAATGTCATGTTTGATTGTTATCTCGAAAATTTTTTTACACGAATCCAAAACTTTCCTTATACCTGTATTGCAAGTAAAAAAGGATGATTTTTTCAGGAGGAATCCAATTTAATTTTTTTTTTCTAATTTTTATTTTCAGTCTAATCTTTTCCATTTTTTTTTTGTCAAAACTTATCAGCAAATTAAATGAATTAATTTGGGCCTGCAACAGTGTTGATGTGGATTTGAAATTTCAAAAGTTATAGTATATAGAACGTGGATGGGTTGGATATTCACTAATTTAAAAAATTTTAAACTAAAAACTCGAAAATTCTGTCGGATGGGATCTACGGCCTATTCACCGGATTTTGTAATCGGGATGAAAAGCTTGAAATAGTTTAAGCAATCTTGAAAGCTTGGCTATTGGCTTATGATTTGAAATAACACCGTGATTTCCTTTTTCATGGATAGAAATAATGAATGATTTTTTCCAGATGTTAAGGAAAATTGATTTTTCTAAAGAATTTTGAAATAAAAATGCTTACGGTCCCGCTTGAGTATTGGAATAGTTTTTCAAAATAAATGCAGAAATTCTGTCTACTTTAAGTAAAGGCTAGTATGAATATATGTACCTAATTTTTAGTATATGTAAAAACAATTTCGTTTAAGGGTTCTTATTATTCAATATGTTTGTTTGGAAAAAGCATACTTAAAACCGAAAATGCTACTTAATTTACCCTTGCTTTTCTGAATGGTCAAAGTGGCCACCCTACAAAATGATTGGAATAACTGAGAAAGAAAGCAGAATTTGATAATAGAATTCTTAAAATTTGTTACAAAATTAGTTTTTTTATTTTCGCCTCCTTTGAGCTTGGGTCGTCTGGCTGGTAGTGGCAACACTTAAAACGACTGGCATGTATATTTTTATGATGAGGAGATTTTTCAGGATTTTTTGACTTACCAAATTTTTCGTAATACCCACGACATCAAAAATTAATTTTTGCTCCTTTTCGAGCTGTTGGGCCGTCTGGCTAGGTGTGGCGACACTTAAGACGTCTGGGACCCCGAAATTCATTACTAAAGTGCAGTTCTCTATGTTTTAAGCTTATAAATATAAAAGTGGTTATACCTCCTACCAAAAAATCCGTAAAATCACCGTTTTCAACTCCCCTTCTCGGGCCCTAGTAACAAAAGAATCCTGCCTGTTTAATTTTCTATGTAGATATGTATCTGTCTGACTATTTGAACAAAATTATTCAAAATTTTGAAAAAAAAAATGTAGAAATCTTTGATTTTTTTATTTTTGTTCTGGTTGGGTTCTGTTAACTCTTTCAGTTGTTAATTCTTTTATAAAATTCAATCGATCCATTTCGATAGAAAATTTAATTTTGTACAAAAAGCTTTAAGAGTTAAAATGTCAAATTCTTCTTACTTTCTGAGTTATATGTACATCCATTCTCAGAAATGCTAGCTAAATGCACCAAACAAATATGTATATACATATGTATATTCAATAATAAAAACCCTTGAAAGTGAGTGTTCCTTTCCCCCCCTCATTTCCCATTCCCAGTATACATATGTAGGTACATACATATGTATGTATTCTAAAGCCTATTTAATCAAAACGTCTAAAATAATTTTCAATCTTTAAATTTGAAAAATAGTTTGATTTTTAGCTCATGGACTACTTTTCTTATATTTTGCCGACAAACGACTACAAAGTAGCCCAGTACATCATGATACACAAGTAGGTACTTGAGAGGAAAAGTACTACCATTAAAACCTATTGGAATTGAAAATCAAATGTCGACCAAATTAATTCTTAGCTTTCAGTTTCAGCCACAAGCATTAAAAGACCATAAATATAGACTCTAACTCGTCGTCTATAAATTCTCACAAAGCTTTTAAAACACGACAAAGCAATACAATAAAACAAAAAAATAGTGAAAAAAAAAAAAAAATCTAAGCATGAAAAATTAAATGCACCCTCCTTAGAAATGTTCGCCTATATAGTAGGTCTTCTATATATGTGCAGGAATAATGCTCCTATAGAAGAGTGTTCTCTATGGTCTCCCTTGAGTGCACACAATGCACATCCACACCGCATAAACCAATAAAGTTGCCATAATTCAACAACTGGAACCCAATTGTACAGCAGCACATTGCTCATTGATTCCGTTGATTCTGCTGCTTTTGCTGCTGCTGCTATTGCTGGCTGCTGCTTCTGTTCGGTCCAAGACCCTAACAAGAGGTCGAGCCTGCTTGTGTTATTTTTTGTTCTTGTTCGGTTCATTTCTCAATACCGGTCGTGGTTAGTTAGAGGGAACAGAACAAAAAAAAATTCCTTAGAAAATCCGTTCAACTGAAAGCCCTGCACTAATGGAATCAATGGCAGATCCTAAATGTGGACGGCAGATTTGCCCAGGATAATTCCCAGCTGTATAACTTCTATATGGCGGCCACTATACCTAGTATGGATGGTCCAAATCCGAATTCATTCGATAGCATTAAGTTCATCGTTGGAAATAAATTTAAGTAATTTTATCGTACTTCAGCCCTGCCCTAGACCTACACCGGAATTCCCAGGCTCAAATCTCTCTAGAGAGAGAGAACAAGGTTGGCACCACCAGGGTAATTTTTTTTTTTTGGTTTTCGCCAGTCTAACTCCATTTCCTGCATCTGACATGAGGACCGCCACCACCATCTTGTGGAAAGAGGTGAAAAGTGTTACGAACAACCAGCCCTCTATCGGTTTATCCTTTTTTTTAAGGTTTTCAGCATAGTTCGAGAATTCGTAGCACGTCTTCATCATCGTTGTCGTCAGGCCGTTCGTTGGAGGAGCAGTGGCGACACTTGGATTTAGGGGCGGCAGAGTTTATCGCACACCAAAACGGAACAAATCACTGCCACCAAGACTAACCTACATCCTTCGGTGGTGAATTACCGAAAACGAGAAAAATACGGACGATGAATTCTCGAGAAATTACAGGGATAAAAATGAGACACGAACGATTCGACGCGACTCACGGTATTATATTAGGGACGGGCAGTGAGGAGGGGGTAAAAAGCTTAAGTGGGTTGATAATGCCATGTATAGTGTAGTCATCAGGGCCCTATACTATAGAACTACAAGGGGATGGTACATCTTTCCGTTTGGCAAGTTTTCAACTAAAAGGACGAATCAAGGGAAATAAAACAAAACTACGCAGAAATTTATTGCCAAGGAACAAGCCGTGCCACACTAAGTAGCAGCAGCAGCAGAAGCAGCAACAAAAGCACTAGCATCACAAGGTAGCTGTATTATATAGCAGAGATCCAGAGGAAGTCGGAAGCAGGGATGCAGAAGTAATTCAGCTTTTTGCGAGCCGCCACAAAAGTCCATGGTCTTTCGATATATATATTTTTGTGTGTGTGTGTTTTTTTGCTAGAGAAAGAGAGATAGAGAGAATAATTATTTTCTCGAGAATGATCCTTTGGCATATAAAGCAATTAAACTCAACAAAATGTACTACGTGCGCTGTTAACGCGCGGACGGTCGGGATTTAGCGGGGCTATAGAGCAACTTTAGAGAATTTACAGCAACGTTAAAATAGAAAAGGTGGCGTTAAGGAATGCGTTTTATGCGAAATCACCCGCGTAGATGTTAGTATCTCGTACAACATGCTATTTTTCAGGAAATTTTTGAATTGCAAAAAAAAAATACTACTGGCAAACAGATGGCAGCGGTTGACGGACTGACGAAGAAGACTACGACGACGACGACGATGCCAGTGCCATCATCGCCACCGCCAAAGCTATATGGACACAAAGTAAAATTGTGTGAAATTCTTTAGATACTTTGACCATTTAGATTAGTTTTAGGGTTGGCATGAGGTTGTGATTTTGATATACAAAAAAGGGTATTTTCCTCAAGTTTTTTTTTGTCTTCTTCTTCTTTCTGTCGAGAATGGAATTTAAGGAAAGAAACTGAAACACACAAATTTTGTAGCCTGAATTGTGGTAAATTTTTTTTTTAAGCGAAAAATTCCTTTAAAGTTGAATGAAATGGTGTTCTGTGTTTCCGCAAGCGATGACATAAGTTTAATTAGTTTTAGATTCCCTGAAGTGTAAGATAAATAAGAAGGTGCTATGGGGAATAGAGGAGTGATGGTGTGAAAGTTGAAATAATAGATGATAAGAAAAGAGGGGAATTGGAGGGTGACGGTGGAGTTATAAAGCTTTAACTTGTCTTAAAGGGGTTAGCATTTTAGAAGGTTTCAGAATTCTTTTTAATAGAAGAATTATATCTTTACTCAAAAAGGGTGTTTCAAGTCCATAGTGCTTTCTAACTTTAATTAGAAAATCAAAAAATTCACAGAATGCAGTATGTATTATCTTAGTTTTTGTTTACCTTACAGTAATTACGAACAATTATTTAAATAAAATTTCCGCTTATAGCCCTTCTGCAGCAATTGATTATTTTGGGGTTATTTTTGACGAATTTTCACAAATTTTAGTAATTTTGTCAGCTATAACTTGACGGGTTTTGGTATTAAGCAGCTCTAAGGTTTTAGAATTGTTTTGTAGTTGCCATTCTTAGGAAAACCCCACAAAAAGTTCACTGTCGAAATTTCACGTGTTTTGGTGGTCAGCTGATGCCAAGTTTTGGTAAAGTTGCCTTCGTTCTGTGATGGCAAGTAGCCAATGTAGCTGAAACCAAATATTATCCACGCCAATATCTTCGATTTCAGGCCAAATAAAATCCGTTATATCATGCACTTATAACTCTAAACGTTGAAAACAGCACTGAATTGATAATTCCGGGTCTTTGGCCACTCTTTATTTAACAACAACAATATTCTCGGCTAAACATGATACGACGAAGTTCACTGCGCAAGGCTTATCCTATGTCCAATACTTTAAGTTTTTTTTTCATATTTTTTCACTACGACCAGCTTTTACACAGTCGGACGATTAAATGGACAGTAATTTGTTCGTAAGCTTCGAGTAACTAAATAAATTTTAACACGTTGAGCTGAGCAGAAAGGTTTGAGATAAAACAAAAATAATTATACAAATATTGTTATGCCGGGCCTCACCAATATGTATGTTTATTTACTTTTTCCGTTATTTTCAGGTTAACCAACTAATAAACATTAAATATGTAAAGCTGTCCATTTGAGAGTACTTTCATTGCAAAACTCTCATAGTGAATCTCGGATAGCTTTCTACCCCTCTGTGAGGTGATTTTATGATTTTTTCCAGTTGCTTGTTTTACTCTCGCAAGCTGCTTGAGAGTTGCTTGCGGTCATCTTAAATGTGTTTGCCCATTTGAGCATACTTTCGCTAGTAAGCTCTCAAGTGATTGTCCTTTTGAGAGTAATATTTTTGAGATTTTGATATCGAGAGTAAATTTTGTTAGTACAGGTGCGTGTTCATCTGAGAGTACTTTCACAAGTAAACTCTCGAGTATTACTCTAAGGAAGCTATATACTATTCCATTAGATAATCTCTTGACTATGTCCAATTGCGAGTAGTGTTGCTATCGAGAGCAGCTTGAGGGATGTTTGCAGTATTTTTTTTTTGTTTAAATTAATTTTTATTTTTCAATCATCTTAAAACTATCTTAAAGCTAAACAAAAATTTATAAAAACTAGCCTACTTTTCAATATCTTACAGCTAACATGCTGGCCCCATTCAGGCGCTCTGAGTTAAAATAATAACTTAATGCTAATGCTTTTCGGCCTAAAAACTATATTAATTCTAATAATCAGTTTGGTTTTATTTTTCACCAAGAAGAACTAAAAAAAAACTTGGTATCTATATTTTTTGGTTTTTTGGTTTTATATTGTTTGCCTCATGAATTCAGTTGAAAAGTAATTAATATATATAATGTGGTCGGAAAGTGTAAAACAATTGTAAAAAGTTGTTTGCAGAATTTTTACTCTCAATAAGGTGACTTATAGGAGCGTTCTAGATGAGAGTATTTGCACTAGAAAATCTTCGTTAGTGACTTTCAGATAGGTGTCTACCCCTCTGTGAGCTTACTTCAAAACTTTGTCCACTTGCGAGTTCTACTCTCAAGAGCAGCTTGAGAGTTGCTCGCAGTCATTTTACTCTCAAATGGGTACGCGCATCTTTAGAGAGTTTATTTCCTGAGAGTACTTTTATAACCGTGTCAACTTAATTGCTATATTTCTTCTGGTTGTTTTCAAGTAATTCATATTACTCTTTGAGGGAATTTTTGTTTCCTTTTATGTCCATTGTTTTGTCATATCGTCGGTTCAAAGGTAAAACTCACTAAGTGCAGAAAACAATATTCAAGAAAATGAGAATCAAATGCATTTTTTTAATCCAAAAAGTCTCATTTTGCAGGGTTATTATAGGGACATTGAAAGTTATGCCTGGGAACTTTATTTAAAAATTTTCGGAACGTGACTTTTCAGCTTTAAAAGTATGTTTCAACTAAATTTCCTTCAAGAGTGTAATATGTTAGCTAGTGAGTTTTACCTTTGAACCGACGATATTGACTCTCGACTGCAACTCGCAAAATACGAACTATGTTGAAATTTTGCGAGTTCATCTCCGATAGTGAAACATTATCTGTCCTCTCCACTTGCGAGTAACTTTAAAAAAAAATCAAATGTCGAGAGTAAAAGATAAACTCTCTATGAACTAGTCTCAAAACTATGTCCACTTGCGATTTTGCTCTTGAGAGCTGCTAGAAGATTGCTTGTAGTACTTTTACTCTCAAATCGACACACACCTTAAATTGCATTTCCATTTGAGAGTACGTACTTCTACTTGAAGATTTTCGAGTGTGACTCTCAGATAGCTACCTCTCTGTGAGTTAATTTTATGGCTGTGTTCACATGAGAGTTTGACCCTCAGTCGTTTTTACTTTTAAATTAATACGCAACCTTAAGGCAATATTAAAAATATGGGCGCAAAATTATAGTGAAGTTAACACGATGCTAAAACAATTTTTGTGTAACACTAGGTGAAAATGGCGTTTTCTTAAATTATAGACGATGTCAAACCAACTTAATGTTTAAACACTTGCATTAAAGTTAAAATCACCAAAGTCTGATTTTAATGTTTTAGTATCACACTACCTCAAATGACGTCTGTCGCACGAACTGTCATGAATTTAGGCGAGTTCAACTTTAATTTGCTTTGAAAATGGTCTTAACTCGGCACTAACTAGCATGTATCTATAATTCAGGAAAAGTTAGATAGTAGGGTCGCTTAGCAAGAAGAGGCAGATTTCTTGCCTCGTCCGAAAAATGAAGATGTTGTATCACAACCCGTAAAACTGTGAAATACGGGGAGGCAAAGGATTTGTCTACGTCCAGTTTCTAGTAAATAGCATTGATGTCTATATAATTAAATGATCTGCCCGTACCAAAGGCAACAGAAATCTTCAAATCTATACACAAGAATGAACAAGATGATGAACCTTTGTATTTTGTATTTGCATTTCACTTATACAAAAAACTCGATACGACAAAATATACAGTCTTCGCGAATAATATTACCATGGTCTCATAAAAGATAACTTTACGGTTATGAAATAATTTCGGCCGTACGTCGCGTCAGTTTTTGCACTTCTGTGTGTATATTTCTGGGGGAATTTTGTATCAGAATTATTTTTTGTAGTTCTTATCCCAAAATAATTCGTAGATATGCAGCTTAAGAGCTTACCTATGCAAGCATTCCAAAAAATTAACAACAGGATTCTTTCTTTTCTACCGTTTTGTACTAAATGAAGATTGTTTTTTATTAATACTTTTTTTTGGGCTCTGAGGGGGGGTGTTATCATGACCCCCATTCCCCTCCTTGAATAAGTTTAGTCGGATACATTTAAAACTTGTGTAAATATATTATCTGACCCTAAATATTATATTTGATTGTCTTGGAGCAAGGGGGTCATGACCCACGTGCCCCTTGCGTATATTTGCAAACTTTAACATTCGAAAATTATGTGGTTGTATTCCCTGACACCAAAAATGTATACCTAGACACCAAGTTTGGGGTCCTAATTGATTTAGAAGCGGAGATAAATGTACCTTAATTTCAAAATGGTGGCAGTAAAATCCAAGATGGCTGACCGCCGAGATGGGTCCTACCCTAAATATCAAGCTATGGACCTAAGCAGTACATACAAAAAATTGGTGCTTTTGACCGGCAAAAACACATTATCTCGAAATTTAACGCTAAGCGACCCCACTAAGAGAAATGCATTAAAGTTAAACAATTGTTAACCATGGTTTTCCGATTTTGTTCACATTTCTTCCCCAGTTTCTCCTAGCGATTAAGGGAAAAAAAACTTTTTTTGAGAATCTAATGAACTTTCAATTTATGTGAATGAATGTATTTCCACCATTAGTCAAGTTTGTCATGTTCAAGAAACTGTATATTATTTTTGTTATCAGATCAAACATCAAACTTAATTCAATCATAAAATTACAACACACTTAATGTGGTAAATTCTATAGAGCAATACAATTTGATCACCCACACCCATTCAATTTGTTGTCAGTATGGAACCTTCTATAATACCTGCCGGGACAGACCTGTTTTGTGCCATCTAATGAACTTTTAATCATTTTAACAATTTGTATACATTTTCTAACAACAATAGCTCACCAAATTGGATAATTGTAAATAAATTACCTATTTCTTGTTAAAAACAAAACATTATTCTTGTCATTTATACACAAAAAAAAAACATTTGTCGTCGTAAATACTGACATAACTTCCTCCAAAAAGACAACAAACAAACAAAAAATAAAAAGAATTTACAAACCATAAATAAACAACAATCAAGCAATAAAATTTCAGATACATGTATGTACGTATACTTTCGTTTTCATTTTTATAGTACACCAATTAACCTGACTAACCCCACCACTGTCATCGTCTGTTGAACAAAACAAATTAGAAACATTCAACGCTGACTATGATGACTGGTTGATTCATTCAGCATTTAGTTCATTCAGTAGATATATTGTAATATTGTGTTTGTGCGTCTGTATATATTTATTTTTTTATTTTTTGTAAGCATTACGCAGAGGCAATTTATCTGTAGTTGTCCACGTTATTCTAAAATATTGAAGGAAAATTTCGACACCAAACAGTAGTTGTAAGCAGAGTTAGCAGATCGTAAGGGATAGTCCTTATTTGTTGGGAATTATCATATAATTTCTATTATTTATCTTTTTAATTAATTTATGAATACGTAGGAAAATAACTAAGCCTTTTTTATTAATAGAGGTATATGGCCTCCATTGTATATTAACACAAAATTTCCTCTGAATTAGCTGAGTACTTCTTACTGCAAAATTAGTAATAACAATTACCAATTAAAAAATGATATTTTCATTTGCGAAAAGATTTTCGAACTCGAGATTTGGAACTGGAAATTTAGCTAGTTGAGAGTAATGCCAAATAAGACCTGTTAAGTATACTTTAAAATTTTAGGACTATAGTTTTCTCAAATACAAGCACTAGGCACCGATACTTAAAAAATTGCAAGAACCAGTATATGGGTACAAGTACCCAAGCAACACATTCTCCTCTTACAGATATCTTTCAGAATTCTTAAATAAAGAGCATTCAACACTGCAAGATAACTTAAAGATGTCTCTAAGACCTAAAAAGGCCCAAAGGGGCGGAGCCAATTGTATGAAGTGAAGAGTTCTAATTAATGTCTTTGTATAAGTGCTTATAAAGTGGACTTCTTTTGTTGATGTATTGACGACGTATTCAAGATATTTTAAAGAGGTTTTCAATAGATCTTAAATATCCTCTTAAAAAGGTCTTTAAAATCTCTTTAAAAGTAAACGCGGAAGCGAGAAAAAAAATTACTTTTTCTCTTTTACGCATGCATCATGGCAATAAATAATATTTTCTCTTTCACGCATGTAAACATTGAGTTGCATTTTAATGAAATGGAATGAAACTTAAGATGAGTGGTGAAAACATAAGGAATTGTTTTAATTTCATTTATAAGAAGCTCGGCCAAGTTAGTTATTTTAATATGACAGTCTTAACATATTTTGTGAAGCATATCTAGAATGTGTTTCGACATGCGCGATCATATTTACTTTAAAGTCATAGATGCTACCCCCCTAAAAATTCACGCGCTTACAAAAATAAAGATATTTACATTTTTTTTTTTCATTTTCTTTCTAGACAAAAAACTTGTTACTGAAGTAAAAAAATGTTAATTGCATTTTGTTGGGTTATTATGTTATTTTAAGAGGTCTACACAAAATTATGAAACGAATCTGCGATTATTTAAGCCCAAATTGTCATTTATTATATTTTATACAAAATAGTTTTAGAAATTGAAATCAATAAATATGGCGTGTAAGCGACAGGGTGCCTCTTATATATAATAATAGATACGCAATTATTTATTTTGTTTGTTTCTAAAGCTGCATTTTATTATTTACATAAGTCACAAACAAAAAAGAGATAGAAAGTTGTCTGAGTGCTGGGACTCATGGTTAATATGTGTAAACATCAACGTTTGTTCTTACTTGTTGTCACGGCCAGCGCTTTAGCTCCAGTGGAAAACCGAAAATTTGCAGTTCAGAATTTTTGTACGGCGGATCGAGAAACAGAGTACACCAATTGATTAATATTACTTACTAGTGTCACGTCTGACGTTCTGGGTCTACTAGAATATTTTTAATTTGGCAGGTGTCAAAATGTGCCAAAACTGTTGATACGGCGGATCGAAAAGCGGAGTACACCAATCGATTTAGGAGGTGGATAATACCTATTGTCACGCCTGACCTTTGGGGTCCACTAGAATACTTTTAGTTTGACAGGTGTCAAAATGTGCCAAAAGTTTTGGTACGGCGGAATCGAAAAACGGAGTACGCTAATCGATTTAGGAGGTGGATAATACCTAATGTCACGCCTGACGTTCTGGGTCCACAGGAACACTTTTAGTTTGACAGGTGTCAAAATGTCAAATCAGAATTCCGAGAATACGCGCTTCGAAACGTGCTTTACTCCGTAATGTTGCACAGAGGAAAGTCCACGTTTTGATTACACATCAAAATTAAAGCTATTTTCACCCTTCTGAGTTTCGCAAAATTTTCAGTTTTATTCACATATTATAAACGCTTTTTCTATTATATAAATCTGACCAAAAAGTTTTATAAAATGCGGCTTATAACAATAATGTAGCCATTTGGTCTCAAAATATAACCTATCATGCGTAGCAGATAGGCAAACAAACCAAAAAATATACAAATATCAATTAAATATTTAAATAAAAATATTTTAATTTTTTAAAGTGAATGACACCCTGTAAAAAATATACATAAATAAATTAATATTTTTTCCAAATCTCAAAACGTTTTAAAAAGTTCTAAAAAAACTCTTAAAAACGTCTTGGATGTAGTCACTCTTCCCCAGAGTCAAATCACGCTTAATTACTTCTAAATAAGACACCATTAAGTGGTCATTAATTACTTTTTAGGTCTTAAAAAAACGAAATGTCAAACCAGTATCAATGGCAACAACTGTGTTGAACAAGTGCATAGCAAGACAAGAGGAACTTTATAAACTGATCAGATTATGGTGCAGGAAATATGATTGAACTTAGTTTGCTTCCAAGAATAAATTAATGGCAGTTTTTTTTCCATTTATCCCAACAGTTTCTTATATTCAACATTTTTGAAAGATATATTTAACTTCTTATAGTGAGATTTCGTTTCGCTATACAGAAACATAACTTCAAGTTGACAGATAAGAAATCAGTGCAACAATGTCTTTAAAGATATCTGGAAGACCTCTTCAAAATGTCTTTGAGAGAGGACGCTAGTAAACTCTTAAAATACTCTTATTTTTAAGGAGTTAAAGAGGTTTTGAAGAAGTTTCATAAAAAGATATGAAAAAATAACTTCAAAAAGAGGTCGATAAGATGTCTTCAAGATGTCTTGAGAGAGCAAGCTAGTAAACTCTTAAGATACTCTTATTTTCAAGGAGTTTAAGAGGTTTTGAAGAAGTTTCATAAAGAGATATGGAAAAATAACTTCAAAAAGAGGTCTATAAGATGTCTTTGAGAGAGCAAGCTAGTAAGCTCTTAAAATACTCTTATTTTTAAGGAATTAAGAAGGTTTTGAAGAAGTTTCATAAAGAGATATGAAAAAATAACTTGAAAAAGATGTCTATAAGGTGTTTTTAAGATGTATTTATAAGTATTGGCTTTAAATTATCTTTTTAGGAGTTCATAAAGTGCTTATTAAGTGCAATGTTATCAAGAAGACTGAACTAAGATGCCATTAAGAGCTGATACATTTATTTCAAGAACTCTGCAAGAGTTTTTGTGTTGCTTGGGTAGGTACCAAATATCAAGTATTGAAGTGTAACCATTATAAAACAGACCAGTTTTGAAATACTTGCACAATACTGTCAAGTAATTTCAAGTAGATATACTTACTTGCTTATTGAGTAATGTTTGCTTCAACTTCCTATTTATTAATGAATTTTTCTGTTTACTTCATCTAAAGAAAGTATGTTTTTGATCAAAATACCAATTGGTTTTGCCGAAATTAATAGTCTTTTTGAAATTTCAAAACCATTGAGCCAGCATGCAAACTGAAGCTAATTCATTTTCTGATCCAAAACATTTTTTTTGGTGATCGATCAGTATTAAGCAGGTTTTGGTAAAATACTTAAAAATATTTTAAAATGCTGGTAAAGTACTTCGCTGTACTGGTATAGTACCTGGAAGTACTTTTCAAATACACTTAAGAACTTGGTACCTGTGACGAAGTATTTGGCCTTTTTCAACTACCAGTACCTAGTACTGAAGTACAATTGCAATTCCAGGTACTGGTCCTAGTAGCGGTGTTTCTAATTTTATACTTACTTACTTACTTAATTTGGCGCTACAGTCCGGGGTGGACCAGGGCCTCTAACAACAAGCTTCTTCCAGCCGGCTCGGTTTCTAGCAAGCTGTCTCCAGTTTCGCACGCCATGTTGGTTGAGGTCCTCTTCCACTTGCGTGCGCCACCTTTTACGCTGTCCACCTCTACTGCGTTGTCCCACGGGGTTGGATTCAAAGACTTTCCGGGCCGGAGCATTGGTGCCCATTCGCTCTAGGTGACCCAGCCATCTTAGTCGTTGGCTTTTCACTTTTGTGGCTAGGTCCGTGTCACTGTACAGCCTATAAAGTTGGTTGTTGTCCATTCCCTATCTATGCAGACGGGACCAAAAATCACGCGGAGAATTTTCCTTTCAAAACAGCCTACACGTTCTCATCCACCGTTAGCAGCGTCCATGCCTCTGCACCATACATCAGGACGGGATGATAAGCGTCTTATACAGGGACAGTTTAGTTGCTCGAGAGAGGGCTTTGCTTCTCAATTTCCTTCTTAGCCCAAAGAAACAGCGATTGGTAAGAGTAATCCTTCCTTTGATCTCAGCACTGGTATCGTTCGCTGAGCTTATAGCGGATCCGAGGTAGACAAAGTCTCTGACCACCTCAAAATTATAGCTGTCTATAGTGACGTTCTGCTGTCCTAGAAGTCGGTTTTGGGTGTTTTTTCTTGTTGACAGCATTTCGTTGCTTTCATTCACCGTTAAACCCATCTTCTTGACTTCCTTCTCAATACTCGCAAAAGCACCACTGACATCACGCTTTGTTCGTCCGATTATGTCAATGTCGTCAGCGTAAGCGAGTAATTGGATGGAGTTTTGAAAGATTGTGCTTCTAGTGTTGACGTGAGAGTTTTGCACTATTCTTTCAAGAACAAGAAGAAGTCGCATGACAGCGCGTCGCCTTGCCTAAAACCTTTTTTGACATCAAAGGTGTCGGTGAAGTCTTTGCCGACCTAGATGGAGCAGTGTGCTTTCTCCATCGTCATCGTCATCGTTTGGCAGGGATGCCAAAACTAGACATTGCTCTATATAGCTCGTCTCTATATAGATGCTGTCATACGCGGCCTTGAAATCGATGAAAAGGTGGTGGGTATCGATTTGAAACTCCTGGGTTTTCTCCAAGATCTGCCGTAGTGTGAATATTTGGTCGATGGTGGACTTCCCTGGCCTAAGGCCACACTGATATGGACCTATCAGGTTGTTGACGAATGGCTTCAGGCATTCACAAAGTACGGCAGAGAAGATCTTGTAGGCGATATTAAGAAGACTGATGTCTCTGTAGTTGGTGCAGTCCAGACGATCGCCTTTCTTGAGGATCGGGCAAACAATGCTGAGGTTCAATTCATCGGGCATGCTTTACAGATGACCTGGTGCATACTCCTAACCAATTCATCGCCAGCCGCTTTGAATAGCTCAGCCGCAAGGTCATCAGCTCCAGCAGCTTTATTGGACTTAAGTTTAGATATAGCTATCTTCGTCAAGATCGGATGAACGGAAATGTTGGGCTACGTGCGTCGGTCGTCCAGGTTGAACGGTGCAATCTGCATGGTAGCGGAATTCGGTTCATCATCGCCGTTATACAATTAGCAGAAATGATTTTTCCATATCCTCAGCACCGACTGCGATTCTACTACGATGTTCCCCTGATCATCCTTGCAGGCTTCGGTCCGGGCCTTGTAACCCTGGGAGGTTCTCTTTACCTTTTGGTAAAACTTTCGAACTTCATTCCTGCAATGGTATGCCTATATTTTCTCGATCGCACGCTTCTCATGCTCTTTCTTCTAATTAATCATCTAATCCCAAATAGTTTTAATCTCTAGAGTCGGATTTGAAACCACAGCTCTATAAGTTAGCATTCCAGCACATAGTCCACTGCACTATTACTAGTTATCACCCGTTTAGTTCAAAGTCGTTAAATACTTTAATTCTCTACAAAGTACTAAAACTTTAGTATTCATCGGGTCCAGTGGCGTATCATTATCCATATACATAACGGGTGATTTTTTAGCTGGTTTGGTTTTGGCAACACTGGTTTTGACAGCTGACGTGTGTTTAGTACCTTGTGTCACTGTCAAACAACTTCAGTTTGGTTTGCAATTTAACCATGGATCGTCTTACAAATGAACAACGCTTGCAAATTATTGAATTTTACTATCAAAATTCGTGCTCGGTTCGAAATGTTCATCGCGCGTTCATTGTGTTCAGCGATGAGGCTCATTTTTGGTTGAATGGGTACGTAAATAAGCATAATTGCCGCATTTGGAGTGAAGATCAGCCAGAAGCATTGCAACAGCTACCAATGCATCCCGAAAAAGCCACTGTTTGGTGCGGTTTATGGGCCGGCGGCATTATTGGGCCATATTTCTTCAAAGATGATGCGAATCGCAGCGTTACTGTCAATGGTGAACTCTACCCAGCGATGATAACAAACTTTTTTTTGTCCGAAATGGAAGTTCTTGACTTGCATGATATGTGGTTTCAACAAGACGGTGCCATATGCCACACAGCACGCGAAACAATGGCGCAATTGCGAGGCGAGTTTGGTGAACAGTTAATTTCACGTTTCGGGCCGGTCAATTGGCCGCCTAGATCGTGCGATTTGACACCATTAGATTATTTTTTGTGGGGGTATGTCAAGGCTAATGTCTATAGGGACAAGCCCGCTTCGATTGACGCACTGGAAGCCAACATCCATGCATTCATTCGTGAGATACCGGCCGATATGTGTGAAAGAGTATGCCAAAATTGGACTCAGCGGATGGGCTACCTGAGACGCAGCCGCGGTCAACATTTGCATGAAATTATCTTTAAACATTAAATTGCAAGGTTCAAACTATCGATTCAAATAAATATTTCATTCATTTTTTCGAATTTTTTGTGTTTTTTTTTTTTTTAAGTTCTAAACCTCTTTAAAAATCACCCGTTAGCAAATAAATATAAGCTACTGCCTAACAGCTGATACATTTTTGGCCATCAAAAATACAAAAAGGCCAGTCTAACACTCCAATCAGCGTTCAATAAACTTTATTTTCAGATTTCTTTAATAAATAAGAGACCTAATCGACGGACGTGAGAATTTTCTGCGAATTTTTGGGAATTTTCTACAAAAACATTTTTAGCACTTTCTTCAATCTAGAACTGATAAAACATTTCATACTTAGTTGGAAACCTTAAAAAGTTCTTCTATGATGTGTCTAGTGACGTTATTCCAATTAGCTGTCATTTTTTAATAGTTTTGTTCGCATTACGTCAACAGGGTTTTATGAATGAAAAAATGTATAGTGAAAAGTTGGAAGTGGGAGCTGATGACTAAAATGGAATACGATGCTATTTCTGGTGCTTATTTTTAATTAGTTTAAAATAGAAGCTGATTTTTTTTTGTTGATTAAAATCACCCAGACCGCAAATTAAAGGTGATGGTCATACTTGTTTATTGTAAGTAATTGGAATAAATTAAGATTCTTTAAAGATTAAAGTCTATTTATGAATCACGCATATTATCTACAAGTTTTATTCATGTAGTAAGTACAAATTATATGTACAGTTAAATGATCTCATTCAGCAGCATCTTCTTTCTTTCTATTTAAAATAAATAAATTACTCATCTCATGTCATTGCGCTAGTATATTAGCACCCATCAGAACAGATAATATATAAAGCTTTAATTTCAATGGAATACATCTCTTTGAATTGATGAAGAAGCTACAACACTACACCAAACGATAATGATGATGATGCTTGTTGTTGCTATACTGATAGCTTGGCTGCGTATGAGCATTGAGCAAGCATTAATTAGTAAAAATGCCTTTAACAATTCATCGAGAGGCATCATGGTTATTAACCCCCCAAAACCTTTGGCCTACATCGACTGTGATGAACCTATAACAGAGTTGTTGAGTGAGGGGATGAAAGAGAGGGAGAGTATGAATTGAAGCTATTGCAAGTAATGACTATAATCTACTACTACTTATACAACACACACTCATAGATATAAGATGATTAATGTGGCCAATTTGAGTGGAATATAAGTCCAATGTTAAAATAATCGGTTGATTTATTGTGAATGTCGGTCAAAGGGAAGAACAGTGGGTAGCTTGAACATAAATCATGGACAAAAACTTATCTCCATGCATAAATTAAGAACTTCTGGCATTGTAGCCGATATTTGGATATGATGTTATGATGAAAATACAGGTACCTATTTTTGTTTAATAATGATCTTTTAGTTTTAACTTATCTGCGTTCAAAGGTACATACATATGAAGTATTCAAAAAATGGGACTGTTCTGCATCTGTAGGATATTGAAGATTGAAATAGCTATATAATTGTTATTTTATCCCAAACTGTTGAGCTTTTTTGAAATTCATTCCCTTTATCTAAGTTCTATGCCTGTTATGCCCCACTGTTATAAGACCGTACAAAAACATTAATTTATATTTTTTTTATTAATACGTTGTTCTTGTACTTGATTTCAAGGATGAAAGATAACAGTATTTAATCTTTTGAGTGAAATGTTGTTATGGAAAAACAATGCAAAAAGAACCTTCATGGTTTCGCATAAATATATAAATTTGCCCCCAGTGAATGAGACCAAAAACAAATAGAGCTTACTGGCAAAAGTTTTTTCTTCTATGCTGTAGGTAGAGTAATAGATTTTTTTCACACCCTCCAGCTCCATTCAAGACAAATGTGTGATAGAAATAGAAATAAAGAAAGGGGAGTTGTAAAAATTTCAATGCAAAAAAATGCCTCTTGCATTAAAAAAAATTGTGTGTAAAATAGAAAATTGTCTGCATTAAAAAAAATGTTAATGTTAATGCAAATCAAAAATTTTGAGCATTCAATGAAAATATCAATGCAATATGAAAATTTTTTGCATACAAAAAAAGTTAATGCAAATATGCTAATATTTGTTGCACTAAAAATAAGATGTGTGAACATTTTTTGCATACAAAAAAAGTTTAAGAAAATTTGTTGCATACACAAAAAAAACATAAACATTTTTTTGTTAAAATCGTTGAACTACGTCTATAATAATACTTTAGGTCAAGATTCGTGGGTAAATTATCTAAGAATAAAATCGTATAGGGGTAAACTTTATCCTCCCCCCACCCCCTGAAGCATAGAGTGCAATTTCTAAAAAATTTACTACAAATTCAAAAAAATTAAAATTAAAAATCAACGAAAGCACATATACAATAATGTATTGTAGCTTGTCTTAAAGCTTATATACCCATTCTAGTATTTGTTTTTTAAATCAAGTTGAATAGTTTTTGAGAAATTAAATATCAAAGTAAAAATTCTTAAATTTTCAAGATGATATTTTCAATATTTTGCGTAATGATGTGAATTTTTAATTTTCTTGTTTTTATTTGCATCTATAACAAAAACAAAACAAACTAGCAATAGGAAAAATTACTGACGTACACGATTCATAATTTTTTTAAAGGAAAAAATATTTTCAATAAATTGAAAGAAATTTTTAAACTTTAATGCAAGAAATTTTCAAATTCTATTGACATTTGTTTTTGATGCAGAACATTTTAAACCCGAATGAAAAAAATTTTACAACGCAAGAAATTTTCGAGTTTGCCTTAACATTTTTTTTTGTAATGCAAAATCTTTTTATTTTGCATTCACATTTTTTTTAATATAGTAAATTCTTGAGTTTGAATAAAATTTTTTTGTGTGCAAAATATTTTCACCTTGCGCTTAAATTGTATTTTTAATAAAGAATGCAAGCAAAAATGCATTTAAAAAAATGCGTTTTTGCAACTCTGGTTACGAACGATTGAATGAAGAAGAATGTCAACTGTCTAAAATGTCGGCTTTTTGTCGACTTTTATACAAGTTCAAATACCGACTTTACTTTTACCGAAGAATTAAAATGTCAAAATTCAGAAATCTCGACTAGACAAAAAATCGACTGCCCTGAAAAAATGTCGAAAAAACTCGACATTTATCGACTAGTAGGTGACTGTTCCCATTACAAGCGTGCGTTTTAAAACATGATTCTGTAAACTATGATCCGATTGAAATGCATTAACTTCAAAAATACCTTATGTTGATATCGCGATTTATAAAATTTCGAGCACTGTCGATATAATAAAAATTAAGATTTTGAGAAATCGACCAACTTTTTAAAGTCGAATTTTTTTCTTTATTTATTATCAATCGGTGTTTTAACCAGTCCACAATTTTTGATGGAGATTATAAAAATTGAATTTATGATATCGATATTTTAAAAGTCGATATACTACTATCTTAACAAATCCTGAAGAATCTCGTCTTACCTGGAATCGTTGGAATTAAGTCTATTGTATCTGTGTTGTCTACAAAAACAGTACTACATGATCAGTTGCAGCTGTAGCTTTTATTTTGTCAGCTTATAGCAACTAAGATTTACTATCTATCCAGCACATTCTATTAAATCTTTCACATCATTTCAAGACCTTTGCCATTTAGGAACAAGCGATTGATAAAATAAAGCCTTCATTCTGACCCCCTTATATTATTCATTCATTCCTTAAAATTCGTACAGCTTCAAATGAGTCTGCTAAGGAGACAAATAGTAATCGAAATAAATAGATGAGAAAAATTGGCCATTAGGGTTCATTATTTCAGTACCATTTTTTTAACATCTTTAGCAGCAGTAGGCATTGGTCCTATTAACCTTCTAGTAGTCTTTTCTTGTTCAACTAACTTATCTTTTCCATAATTATGATGAAATTCAGAGCGAAAAAACTGTGTTTTCAAAATTCTTCCATTTTTAAGGTTGAAATATTATTAACTGATCGCTCGCACAGTCAAAAGTTTCATAAGGTACCAACGAAGCCATAAGACAAAAATTCTGCAGTAAGTTGTTCGACGAGTGAAATTGATTACTGTAGCAGCTTATTTGGGCAAGTAGGTATCTACACTCTTTTTTCGGATGCAAAAAATTTGGTTATTTTTACTAGAGCATGGCTGCCTGTGAATTTTTGCGTCTGCATTTGTTTTATTATTGTTTTTATTTTGTGAAACTGTCGATGAAATTTTTTCCGCTGTGTTTTCGTTAGCATTTCGTTTTCTTGTTGGATACCTATTTATAATTTCGTTTCGCATCAGCAACGTATACTATGCCTTAAGTAGAAATAAATTTTTTGGTATATTTCGCAATTTCACATTAGAACATGGCAGGCAAACTGTAATGTCCTTTTTGTAAAGCCAAATCTTTTCGATGAATTGCTCAAAATTGGACTTCCAGAAGTTGTTTCATTTGAAACATAAACAAGTGCATATGGTGCCAAATCACCTGATAAACTAATTAAATGTCAGAGAATAAAATTTTCAAAAAAAAACATTGTTTATGCTTAGGCAAAATTTTTTAGGGAACTCATCTCAGCTGAATTGAATGATCCGCAGCAAAACAATATTTTTAGTAGTACATATTTATTTGGCTTCAAGATAAAAAAAGATACTCATACGCCAGAGTGTAGGATTTTTTTTCGAATTCTGTTTCTTCAAAAAGTAAAGTAAAAAGGAAACAAATTCAGGAAGTGTATGTTTAACATGAAGTTGCAATAGAATAAAACAATTAAAAATTAATTGTTAAAATCACTGAAAACATGGGCTAGATTCCGGAGAGAGGGTTGCAAAACCAATGATTTGTCTGTTCCGTTGCCAGATGTAAGAGCTTCCTATCAATATTTTAACTCGTGCTTCCTTATAGAGTTCCAAAGAACACAAGACTCACATTTTTGCTGAAGAAAATCACAATTCAAAAATGCAGGTTTTGATTTCGTCTTTAGGTACCTGACCTCAAATAATTTTTGTAACCCTAAATTTGGATTTAAGATTGAAGGTTCTTTTTTCTATTGAATTTGAAAATCTTGTAACTGTAACTGGTTTTGCAGAAACATTTACTAAGAGTGCCTAAGGTAGTTTTTGTTTTCTTACAATTTTGTTGTTTTAATTTAAGAAAAGTTTAAGCAAGACGATTGGTAAAGCAGTTTTATAAATTCAAATAAAAGATATCAAGTTTTGGTTTAAGATTTATTGAAAATCGAATTGATCCTACATTTTTTCAGATTATTTGCAATAAAACTTGAACATTCGTACATCTTTAAGTGATATATATCAACAAAAAATATAAACTTCCTTAAATCCATGCAGAAACACATACAAACCTAAATGTAATACGCCACTACCGAAATTTTCTGAAATATGCTCTTTTCCGGTCAAAAAAAATTATTAAAATTTTGAACCCATTGCATCTTTCTATCATCCATTTAAAACTTCCAGTTTTTTAATTAACCTAAAAAGATAAAATTGCTAAATCCACCAAAAAGTCACCTAAATTTATATGTGGTCTTCAAAAATCAAATTTTCAAAAGAAACAATAATGTACCGAAGCTTAAAATTTCCCTTATACGCAATGTTTTGTTTTTATTCCCTAGCAACATATAAGATAATTGTTAAAAAAAAATATATATATTTAGTGTTAGTGCACATTAATCCTTATTTACCCTAAAAAAATTCTGTCTTGTTTTTATTTTATTTTACTTTATTTTATTTTATTTTATTTTTTTATTTTTTTATTTTATTTTATTTTATTTTATTTTATTTTATTTTATTTTATTTTATTTTATATGATTTTATTTATTTTATTTATTTTATTTTATTTTATTTTATTTTATCTTATTTCATTTTATGTTATTTTATTTTACTTTATTTTTAAAAGAAAATCAATGTTCTATTCCCTTTTATTTCGAACGACAGAATCTTAAGATTCCTAGTTAAGAATGTGCATTAAGCTGCCATGCGTTTGAAACTCTTAAAGCTAGATTCATATAGGCAATATAAATTGTCCTATATGCTTATCCCACCTGTTAGGCCTGGGCTCTTATAAAATAATTCAACATTCATTGTCTAATATTATATCTCTTATCTGTCTTTCTCACTCTCAAATTTGTTTTTGCCATATAACACTCATCATCTCAAACTGTCTGTTTTGTGCCACTTTCATCGCTTTAGTCCTTCCACGAGTTTTTTTTTTTAAACGTTCACGATGACGACAACGACGACGATGATGACGATGACAAGCAACGTAGAGTTTCTTAAGAGTCATCAAAACCAAGTTAAGATGAAAATATTTATGCCGTGATGATGAAGTGAAAGATCTAGGACACACAATGCCCGCCTCAAGACTATATGATGTATAAGGATGACTTTTTTAAATCACCATCATCGGCCCCGAAACACACAACACAATGCAATCCCCCCAGCCCCAGCAAAACAAAGATAAGAACTTAAGGCTGTGCTTAAGTGGAAGGGCAAGCGGACCATTTATAAACAAAGACACAAAAGTGGGAGAAATGTGGAAATAAAAGCAAAAGCTTTGCCAAGGATGTCAATTTTTAGTCGTTTCCTGGCAGGAATTTTCCTTTATTATTCACGGCTTTGTTTTCGTAATTTTCTCAAGTCATATTGTGTGCCAAGAGAGTTCTTTTCCTAAATTGAATCGGTTCCATTGTTTACCTTAAATCCTACGCTAGTGATGGTAAATTCATTAATAAGTGTGTTTGCTGTCCGAGAGGACATAAAACAAAAAATATAGAAAACAAATCTATAGAATTGCGGCTACGACGGAAACAGGATAAACACAATTTACGACACACTCATAACACAAATGCAAGTGAAAACATTTTTTAAATTTATTTATACCTAAAAAAAAAAAAGTCTTTCCTTCGATGATTTGTTTTTTTCTGCTGCGGAACATTGTTGATGATGCTTTGGTGCTTGCATTTTGAAATCCTGATGATGATTCCAAAGTCTTTTCGCCTCGCCACTATTCTTTCTATTTATGAGATGCCGTAGCTTATTTTTTTTTTTTTTTGTAAATTTAATTTTCCACAATTGTCCTAGACACCATGATGGTGGTGATAATAAAAAAAAAGGAAATACCCAACAACATAAAAAGGGGAATCAGCATAGCTGGTTTCCTTTCCAATAAGACAATTGCTGGGCAACTTTTGTTGTTTATTTTTCAGGATATTTTATTTTTTGTATTTTTCTCGTTCTGTTGATTTTTTCTTATTATTTTTGTGTTTGTGTATTTTTAGGGAAATTTTTGCTTTTCTATAGCTCTGTTCGTTTTGGTGTTTTTTTTTTTTTGCTTTGAGTTTTATTGCATTTATTTTCAAATTTTCATAAAAAGTTTGGTAGGTATGAAGATAGGTACCTACTGCGACCGTAGTTGTCGTTGTTTTTAGTTCTGTGTGAATTTATGTGGACAATTTGTCGGACTTTCACTCACAAGTGGGTGAGTTTTTTTTTGTAATTTACTTTGCTGGTCTGTTATATTTGAATACTGCTATAGCAAAGAAAGGACATACAAAATAAAACAAAAAAAAAAATTATGCAGCTGATGAGAACACTTTTATGGCATGGATTATGTTTACTCACTGTGTGTACAAATTTTTTTTGTTTTCCTATTTTCTCGGAATAACAAAAAAAAATTTGAATGTTTGGTTATAAAATTTGAAAAACGGTCCTTAATAGCGTCGTCGTGGTCCCTATAGCTGCAGGCCTATAGCTTAATGGTCTGTGGGTAAAAATGATTGACGAAACTTCTGCTTGAGTAATGTTTACTTGTTAGGTACACAATACATACATATTATAAGGTTTATATTTGTAAAATAATCAACTTAAAATTGCTTTGGTAAATGAGTTATAAAAACACAAACAAGAAAATTTAAGGACTTATAATGAGTGTTTGCTAAAAAGTTAGAGTTATTTTTATTTTTTTTTTTTATATAATAGGTTTGGCTTAGAGCAATTAAAAGTTTTTCCATTGTTCTTATTTCATGTTGTTAAATTTTTTTATTTTCATGTTGACTTTTATATTCTATAAAATATTTTCGCTATAAAATTTGTGCATTAAATGCATGCTTTGAGAGTAAAAAAAAATGGTTAATGAGACAAACAAAAAAAATTTCAGTTGGTTTTAACATTCTAGTTAGTGAACCCTTTTTTAAATACTGGGTGTATTTTTAAAGCTTTAAAAACTTTTTGATTAATTCGTATAAGAACTGTCGTCATTTATTATTTGTTACAGTTAAAAATTTACCTTTTGAATTATGTAAGCGCGTTAAAATTTCTCATATTCAATTGTTAATTGTTCTTTGCTTAGCACATTCTCATAAAGGGGCTAACATTTCACATATCCAATTGTTTAATGGTTCATAATTTCCGTTAGTTAGTGATTAATTACTTGTGACAGTTTGAAATTTGTCTTTGAATTTTGTAACTTTTTTTATGCTCTCATTATTAATTGTTGATTGTTTCATAACTTTCCGTCTTCAAACCATACAAGTCTGCAGGACCCGACGGCATAGTACCAGCTGAACTCCAAATGAATTCTGATTTAATTCTGCCAATTCTGGAGACCATTCTAACTAGTTGTTTAAACCTGGTCCACATTCCCCTGTTATGGAGAGAAGTTAAGGTTGTATTTATACCCAAAGCTGGCAAATGCTCCCAAGTAAACCCGAAAGATCTCAGACCTATTAGTCTATCATCATTCCTTCTTAAAATCTTTGAAAAATTGATCGATATCCACCTGCGAACAAGCATAGACACGCGACTTTTGTCTACTGCTCAACCACGCTTATTGCAAAGGGAAATCGGTTGAAACTGCGTTACATACTCTAGTTCGAACTATAGAATATTCCCTCCATCATAAAGAGTACACCATGGTCGCTTTCTTGGATATAGAGGGCGCTTTTAACAATGTCGACACATATGCGATCGCATCTGCTCTGACATCCCTGGAGGTAGATGGTACGCTTGGTGAATTGATTAATCAAATGCTGACTAGCAGGGTTATCAATTCAAAACTGGGCAGCTTTTCCGCTAGAAGGTCTGTCAGTAGAGGTACGCCGCAAGGTGGTGTCCTATTTCCCCTTCTCTGGAACTTGGTAGTAAATGAGCTGCTGACATGCCTGGAAGCGGAGAGTTACAGAGTGATTGCCTATGCGGACGATGTTGCTATTGCCGTGTCAGGAAAGCATCCTACCACCTTAAAAGAACTCTTACAAAACGCTTTAAATAGGCTAACCAATTGGGCAGACCGGTGTGGTCTGGGCGTCAACCCTCATAAAACAGAACTTGTTCTATTCTCAAGGAAATATAAAATCCCTCATGTAGATCCTCCCTCTATTAAAGGTGTTCCATTAACATTTACTGATCAGGCAAAATATTTGGGTCTTATTTTAGACAAAAAGTTAAGTTGGAAACCTAATATACAAGAAAGAGTCAAGAAGGCCACAGTGGGACTCTTCTCATGCAAAAAAGCCGTTGGGAACAAATGGGGCCTTCAACCTCGTATTACTCATTGGCTATACACATCGGTGATTAGACCGATTCTCACATATGGTGTTGCAGTATGGTGGACTGTTCTAGATAAAGCGGTAAACTGCGACAGACTAAGCAAAGTACAACGTTCGGCTTGTTTATGCATAAGTGGTGCGCTTCGCACGACACCCTCTGCTGCTCTAGAAGTTCTGCTATATCTGACTCCCCTCGATATATTTAGCAAACATCAGGTGGCTGCAAATACAGCCATACGCCTACAAGCTTCCTCACAATGGTACAACAATAATATTGGCCATTCCATCATTCTGAATTCATTCAGGTCACTACCTAGTCACATTGACTACACCATCCCAAAACCACAATTCGGTTTAAACTTTCAAGTCACCATTCCTTCTAGAACCCTCTGGGAGGATATGGCTTTCTTGGAAGATGAATCGGTTCATATCTACACCGACGGATCGAAAACTGATGATGGGGTGGGTGGTGCTGTGTACTCAGAAAGACTAAAATTAAGTCTCTCCTTCCGTCTTCCTAATCATTGTAGCGTGTTCCAGGCGGAACTTATGGCGATCAAAGAAGCCTTATCTTGGCTGAAAGAAAACGTGTTATCAACTACAGATATCCGCATCTTCTCGGATAGTCAAGCAGCTATCAAATCTCTGGAATCGGTCTCTACTAACTCTTTAACAGCCCTAAATTGTCGTTCATCTCTGCTGGAGATGGCGCAGCAGTTTAACATTCACCTGTGTTGAGTGCCGGGGCATAGAGACATTCCAGGTTATTGTAAGGCCGACGAACTCGCTAAATATGGAACAACTCTACCTCTTCTACCTAGTAAGGCAGATATTGGTATTCCCATAGCTACATGTAAACTTATGCTGAAGCAAGATGCTTTAGAGAGAACAAATCTTAGGTGGAACGATATCACCACTTGTTTGGCAACAAAACAAATCTGGCCAGTAATGGATTTTAAGCGATCTAAGTGTTTGATATCTCTAGGCAGATTGCACATTAGCTCCATGATATAGGTGTCATAACCGGACACTGTCTTATAGGCAAACACGCAACGCGTCTTGGCGTATTCTCTAACGATTTTTGCAGAAGCTGTATGGACGAAGAAGAGGTAGAATCGATACCTCATCTTCTATGCACTTGTCCTGCTCTATCTCAAGGCGAAGACTCCATCTTGGAGATTTCTACTTCAATGATCCTAGTGATTTAGTAAATGTTGACATAGGTAGTCTGTTACGCTTCATATGAAGCTCCAAATGGTTCATCGAGTAGGGAAAAAGGCTTCCCAGATTCTTGTGGTATCACAATGGGCACACTTATGTTCTAAGTGTGTCAGTTTTCATGACTGACAGCCACTTCAACCTAACCTAACCATAACTTTCCGTTAATTAGTCTTTAATTTCTTGTGACAATTTCAAATTTAGTTTGTTTTTTTTTTGTTGCTTTACTACAAATTCTCTCATAAACGGGATAAAACTTCTAAAATTAACTATTGATTATTTCATTATTTTTCGTTAATTAGTCACTAATTACTTGTTTAATGTTGATTGTATTTGCCGTTAATTAGTCGTTAATTACTTGTGATATTTTCAAATTTGTCTTAAAATTGTGTTTTGTTTTGTTGTTGCTGTTCTAAGCACCCTCGTAAACGGCTCAAAACTTCGAATATTAAATATTTGACAATTTGCTATTAATTAGTCGTTAATCACTTTTGTGACAGTTTCAAATTAATCTTTTAATTTTTGTATTGCTTTGCTAGCACCCCTTCTATGTTTTTGCTGGCATGCTAAGCACTTTCTCCTAAACAGGCTAAGAGTTCTCATATTTGATTGTTGATTGTTGCATAATTTGCATTTAATTAGTCCTTAATTTCGACGATGTAAAATTTTTTTGAGTTTTGCTAACGTTTTGTTTTTATTTTTTTGCTTAAGACCCTGTCGTAAAGGGATTAAATTTTCTCATATTTAATTTTTGTTGTCTCATAATTTTCCGTTAATTAGTCGTTAATTTGTCGCGACAAAAACAATGAAATACAAGAAATCTTAACCTTTTTTGAGATAGTGCTTTGCTTACTTGATATTCACCAAAGCAGCAAAACAAATTGGAAGAAATTCTCACAAATGAAACGTCGAATTTAAGCCAATTAACAAGAATAACAAAAGTTAAATTAACTAACTTCAAATTTTTAATTAAATTAATTATATAATTAAATTATTCAAATACTAATAGGAAAAACATGAATTTAATTAGAGAAACAAAAGCATGAAAATCACGTTTTAAAATACTCTAAAAATATTTTGAGCTAAAAATAAATAACAAAAATAATGAATAAATAAATAAATACAAGTCTAATTAATAGAATACAAATTTTAAAAATCCTCTGAGCATCAGTTATAAATATTAAAAATTAAATCTTTTTAGGAAAATTTTGTTTAATATTATCTATATTTTTATGAACTATCTAATATACGCTTAAAAACCTTCTTTAAAAAAAATTATCAACCTATTTTCGAGGTACCTATTGAAATTTTAAAAAATTATGTCTCAATTTTGATGGAATAAAGGTCGTCTTTGACGTCTTGTAAAAAGCTCCTGACAATTTTAAGTAGATTTTTTCGATATCTGACAATTTTCTTACCATTATCATTGTTTATTTTATAACAAAAATAAAAATATATATACTTTTTTTCTTTTCAGGTGAAAAACCATACAAATGTTCTTGGGAAGGATGTGAATGGCGTTTTGCACGCAGTGACGAACTAACGCGTCATTTTCGAAAGCACACCGGCGCCAAACCCTTCAAATGTCGTAATTGTGATCGCTGT
The DNA here is from genome assembly GCA_963921185.1 of Dasysyrphus tricinctus. NCBI lineage: Eukaryota > Metazoa > Arthropoda > Insecta > Diptera > Syrphidae > Dasysyrphus > Dasysyrphus tricinctus. The sequence continues at coordinate 66,659,476 of OY992531.1, forward strand.
TTCTCTCGATCTGATCATTTGGCTTTGCATATGAAACGTCATGTTTAAATTGCGGTTCTACTTCCATAGAAACATATAAATCAAAAAAAAAAATACGTACACACTCATTATAACAAAAATTTAAAAAAAAAGTGAAGTATTTAATTTTTTATCGTGCCATCACAGATGAAGGAAAAGCGAAAACGCAAGTTAATTTATATAACATAAATGAAAAAAAAATGTAGTAGATGAATTTTCAAGCAGAACAAAAATGTGAAATTCAAGGAAAATTTTAATATTTTTGCATGTTTTTTTTAACTTCTTCTTTATTTGCAAAGAAGTAAGTAGTTTTGTTTATCTCTAAACAGCAGAGTTTTATTTTTTTTTGTCTTAAAATCACTTACCAAAGTAGAGAAGATACAATTTTTTTAAACTACAAATATTATACAAAAAAAAAAAAATACAAAATATAAACAAACGTAGATAGTTTATTTTTTAAGCAATATTAATTTAATAAGTTCATACATTTTAAAGTTTTTTTTTTTTATTATTTAACAAAAATACAATAATAATATTTTCTTAATTATAATTTTTTAAGTGCAAATTATTTTTTAACAAACCAATAAAATAAATGAAAACAATTATTAAAATAGTTTGAAAAAAAAAAAAAAAAAAATTAACAACACTGCCAAAAATTATATAAAACAAAATAAAAACAAAAACAGAAAAAATACATTTATAAACAAAAATAGTTCAAATGATGTGTATACATATAAAAATAAAACCTAAAAAAAAAAGAAGTAAGTAATGCGCGACCTTACATTTAAAAAAAAAAATACATATAGTGCAAAAACATTTACGATGGCGACAAACAATATTAAAATAAACTATTTCACTTAAGTTTATGCATATTTTTTTTTTCGCTGATCTATTTTTAACACAAATTTGTATTTAATTATTTTATTCTGTATTTTTTTTTGTGTTTTTTTGGTTCATAAAGCTTATAAGAAAAATAATTAAATTAAATTTAAAATCCTAAAACATAAGCTTAGCTTAATTTTTGATGTTAATATATATTTAAATAAATGTATTGTATATATACTAGGCAATAATAGTTTCCTTGCTAAATGATAATTTTTTTTTCTTTCTATTATTAATTTTTTCGTATACAAAAAAAAAACAAACACACTATTTAACAAAAAAAAATCTTATCATCAAAATTTAAATTAAAAAAAAAATAAATTAAACACAAAAAAATTAGCTTAGATAAAAGATGTAGGTAAAAGGTGAAAATAACAAAAAATAAATAACTGTTAAGGAAGAATACTGAGAGGAAGTGAACCACACACGAACAAACGATATGCGGTTGTGTAGAATAAAAATTCAGCAAAACAAAATTTATTTAAAACAAAACATTAAAAATTAAAAAAAAACTATTTTATTACAATACAAAAAAAAAGAATAAAACGCAAATAAAGTGTTGAAAAAAAAATTATATAAATATTAAATAATTTAAAATTGGCTGTTTGTAGCGTTAATAAAATAAAAAAGTAATAAATGAAATACTAAAAAATAAAAAGTAAAATTTAAAATTGATATTTTTAAATGTTATTTAGAAATTGCATTTAAAATTTAGCCTAAAATTTATGTTCTCATTTTTTTACAAAGAAAAATTAAAAACAAAATCGTATTAATCAAAATTTTACAATTTAATTTTATAAAGAAACAAAAAACAAAAAAATGTAAATATGTATGTGTGTACATCCAAATATTAGCAACAGTATCACTTGGTTTCAAAACAAATGAAAAAAGAAAATCAGTTTGAAAATTAAAATGAAAACTTAAAAATAATTATAACGAAATTAAAAAAAAAAAATTAGATTAATTCTAGATTTTGTTTTTGTTGGCTTAACATTTTTTAAACAAATGTATATTAAATTTAATTACAATATATTTTTCAAAATGAGTGCTTCGATAATTAATTATAAACAAAAAAAATAAAAAAATCGAGTATAAATAAATTTAGGAAAATTGCTTAGAATTCTTATTAATTTTTTTTTTTTCGAAAGATATTATTTGAAAAATAAATGAAATGAAGGGATATTTATTTAAAAGTATCAAACTTGCAACAATATTGAAATGGAAAGAAAAATTGATATTAAAATTTAATACAAAAAAAAAATGAAAATATTCGCTATCGTTTGTGTGATGAAAATTCTGTGATCCGCATTTGATTATATTTTTGGGTGGCGTTTATATGGTAATTAAGATGAAAAAAAGGATATTAGAAAAGAAAACCATGGATATGAAAAAAATAACTTGTCATAAATGTTTGGAGGTTTTAATGGAAAAATGCGAGTTTGGTACTAACTTGGCTCTGAATAAATTTCGATATATAAAATATTTTGTACATGGCGTAGTGTAAAATACCAATGTGTTCGAAACAAAACAAAAATTGTTTACAGTTGAAATGAAGCTGTGGCCTCAAACAGTCGTGTTTTTCCGAGACTTTTCAATGTAACACCTGGACAATAAAGGGAGATAAAACTCTGCTTTCAACAAAAGCATATCGATAGTAAATCGAATCACATTTCGCTAAAAATAAATAAAAACTAATATTTTGTATTCTTATAATGGGTTTCGTGTGATGAACTTCTTTGTAACGATTAATTATACATTTGTCTAACTTTTGGACGTATCCTGATTCTGATTTTCACTATTACGTGAAATTTTACAAAGTTTCTGCTGAAATTATTTAAAGTAATCTGGTTCTGCAGATAATATTGTTCTTCTGACTCTTGGTATTTGGAGAGTTGCATCCAATAATGAGCTACCAGTATTTAGCTCCATTAGCGAAGGACCTATAATCTTAATAAGAATTACATACGTACGTACTCTTCGAAGCCAAATCACATAAATAATACTTCACTTCGGCTCAAAAATTCAAAAGATCAAAATGAAATGATGAAACCGAAATTTGATCTTTTTACAGAACTTTCTACAATAAGCGTTTCATTATAACTTTGATTGCAATTCGTTTTGGAGCATGACAAGATTCCAGGATTTGGCCTTTTCTATTCTCACTTTGTATTCTTGAGCTTCTATCTTAATAGCTCTTTAATATTTTGATTAAAATTTGTTTTGGAGTACCACAGGATTCCATTATTTGGCCTCTTTTATTCTCTTTCTGTATTCTTGAGGTACTATTTTAAAAGGTTCTCTTTAGAGAAATACACTTGAATTGATGACGTTTAATTGTACATAAGCTATCGACTTGCTTTAAATTAACTGAGTTTGTAAAACAATAATAAACGTCGTTATTGACAATATCACCAGCTGGACAAGCAAACATTTCAATTCAAAGCAAACTCAAAATTCATTTCAAACAAAATATTTTCCCTAAGTGATTGTTTGTAAATAATTCTCCCATTGATTTTGTGTTAATTTTTGAAGATTATTGTGGTTCTTCTTGTATTATTTACAAAAATTTTCAAAAATTGAAATTTAAAAAAGCCAAGCCATCTCGCATCAAAATAAAAATAAAAAAAAACTAATTCCATACCTAAACAAACAAACAAAAAACAAAGCAAAATTTTTTGCTTTAAAACCATTTATGATTAAACAAAATTCTTCCAAACTCAAACTTCCATGATATTAATTGGTTCTGGTTGTATCACAAACAAAAACAAAAAAAAAAAACAAGTAAAATCAAACATTATGTATGAATGCACTTAAATTTGTTTAATTTAGCAAAATGTTTCGCTCAATTTTAGCACCTTCTTCTGCAATAACCACTCAACAAACAAACAAAAAAAAAGCAACAAAAATAAAATAAAATGTTCCTAATGGCGCGATAACAAAAATAATATCTAAAAACAACAATATTTATCCGAACATTTTTCTTTTATTTTTTTGTTTCACGCAAAACTTTAAACAAAACACAAAATAAAATAATATAAAAAAAAACAAATTGGTACCTGACACACAAAAAAAAAACACATAAAAGCAAATAAAACAAAAATGCCACAAAACAGTCTAATTTTTCACTCAGTCAAATTTTTTTGCGTTTCTTCACTTCAGAAGATTAAAAAAAAAAAAACAAACCAACAAAAAAAGCAAAACTTAGGTTCACAAATTTCCTAAAAACAAATCTTTATTAAAAAAAAAAATGAAAAATAAAAAATACTTCACCGAATGCACTCTTGATGGAATTGTTGAAATATTTCTGTATCCTCTGTAAATACATTTTTTTTTTCAACTTTTTTAAATATTTGTTTAATAATTTTAGCAAAAAAATTATAAAATCTTTCTCACTTCAAAAAAAAAAAAAACAACAACAACAAAAAACTTATACAAACTCAAAATGTGTCAAAAGAAAAACTTTATGCAGAAAACTTTTAAGTAAAATCATTTAACAACAAAATAAAAACAAAAACTATAATTAGGGTTAACATTTCGCAAGTAAACAAATCATAAATTCAAACACTGAAAAAATAAATATATATAAAACAAAAAATAAAATCTAATCTAAGATCAACAGAAAAACAAAAAGAAATAATAAGAAATCCCATATTTTTTAAGCTGAATAAAGTATTATAAATCAAAGACTGGTATATGAGGTGTTCCGAAGAATAAAATTTAAATAAATAAAAATAAAATTAAAAACCAAAAAAAAAAAACAAACAGAAATATAAAAATGGAAGCAAACATATTTTTTAAAGAAAACCAAAACAGAAAACAAAAATCAACTTAAAACTTTAGAACTCTATATATAGAAAAAAAAACATCTTAACTTAGAATTGTTTTAGCCTCTAAGAAAGAAATTTAAAAATATAAAACAAAAACTCTTAATAATTACATTTTGGAAAATATAACTGAAAACTAAATTTTAAACATTAAAATAGAAACAAGAAAAACTGAGATCTAGATTAAATATTTACTGCAAGAAACATTTTCAAAAACATTCCGATATTATTTTTGTATTTAATCATTTTTTTTTTTTACTTAATTTTTTGCTATAACTTATTTTGTTTTTTTCTTAATTTTAATTAAATTTAAATTATTTAGGAGAAGGCGAATTATTTTATTGAGATGCATTTTTCCAATACGTTTTTTGTTTTGTATTATAAGTCTTAAAATTTAAATATTTGTCATAGAGATAAATATATTAGAACAATTTCAAAATACTGCTATTTGAAAATTTTCTGAATCCTTTTTTTATTGTTTTTATGCAAGGATCAAGAATGAAATTAATAACTTCTATTACCCCTCGGTACTATATACTATGTGTTTGAAAAAAATGCAAGTTTTTTTATTAGAGTTTACATTGACGTGTACCATAGTTCAAGGATTTAAACAATGAGTTTGAATTAAACGCTCAGAAAATGTCCAAGGACCTTAAGATCATGTTTAAGAAAAAGTCTCCCAACCCGTTACACGATATTTTGTAATAAACCCCACAAACAAAAACACCCTGGTAACTAAACACACGAACCTGGTGGCTAGTTTTCATTACCAAAACGGGAAATAACTCAGCCAATAAATTTATCAAGCTATAAACCCAAAATGGGTCGTGGTTAGCTTAGATTTGACACCATCCATGTTGAAACCACATGTCTTCCGCATTCATATCTTCGATTTAAAGCCACAAAAATTTGGTCAATATTTTTCAGAGCAATGAGAGTTGACGGTTATAGTTAAACCTTCCTCAATTTCAAAGAAATATTGACCAATAACACTACCAGACGGAATTGCACACCATACTGTGACCTTTTATGGGTGCAACGGTCTTTTGACGAACAATAAAAATTTAATAAAATCTGCTCGAAATTCGTGAAACGTTCCTACTACCATAGAAGCAGTATTTTTGTAGTGAGTCTTATAACAATTTTCACGCAGTACTGGGATATTCGGTTTCATGCTTTAAGCAAAGCACTTTTTAGCTCCTCTTAAGTTGATGGACTTGGAGTTTTCTTATATTAAATGAGAATAAGATCAGGGGAGCCAGCTGGCCAGCATGTTTCTACCCCTCTGTATCAAAGGAGCATCTTCAAACACACATGTTAGTTCCTGTGGGCTCCCAAATATATACCACCCAGCCCATTTTGGAACCTACACCAACTTGTCGAACGATGTTGCAATGTGCATTTCGCTCATCTAATCGTCTTTACAATTTTTCTTGACTGTCGTCTGGTTTGAGCAAAAATCTGGATTAATCAGTGGCGAGCACTCCTTTCCGCAGTTTCCACTTTGTGTGCTACTCTGGTGAGAAGGAAAGCCTTTTCGATGTCGAGGACCTGTTTCGGACAGCAAAAGTAACAAGAAATAAATGGTTCCTTTGTGTCATGCTCGTGGCGTTTTTCCTTAACAAATGTAAATTAAAATTCCGTTCAGCCGTTAACGAGAAAGTCGAAAATTGAAAACAGAATCTAGGGCTATCTTCGAAAACGTCAAATCAAAGTCAATTTGATCGTCATTTCTTGACGCAGATTGTAATATTCATAAATGCAATCGTCCTGCTTGCACAAAGTTGGTTTGATCAACGTCATTCAATTTACTCGCAAATGCATTTGATGTTTACGAACACGCTCTCTAGTTCCGAAGTTTTTTGTATCAACTCGATTTTTGTCTGCGCAGCTGCAACACAGATGATGCTTTAAAGAAAATTCTGCAAATGCATTTTTGACGCAGATGACGTTTTTGAAAACAGCCTAATGCTGGTATAATAACAATAATCTTCGGTAAAGTTTCCAAAAAGTTTTCCATAGCAATAACAATTGAAGCAAATAAACTTTTTTTAACGGTTGCAGGGCAGGTTATGTTTGGAGCTTACAAAATATTTATTTTCTCCTCTAAAAAATAAACTAAAAACCAGAAGCTTCAAATTTTGAAAAATAGCTTGGGCAACTTAAGTTGTAAATCGAAGGATCGTATTTTTTACTATCTAGCTGATTAAAAATTCCAAAACTATTTTTTTTTTTAATTTTGTACAAATAAATTAAATGCTTTCTATGCGGTATTTCAAGTATAGCGCATCTTCAATAAAATAACATATCACTCATATGCACTCAAAAACTAATACCCCTCTCCTATTTTTTCTTATGATTTCATGTATCTCTTCAATCTAAACTAATCGAAACCGATATGACGTAAAAAACTGATAAAAAATCGAATTTTTCTGCTAGCCAGAATTTTTAAAAGAAAAAAAAAAAACAAAAAATACACGAAACGTTTTACCGAAAATTTTAAAGAAAATTTAACAAATATATATACATAATATATATATTTAAAAAACAAAATAAAACTTTTTATAGCAAACTTTGTGGAAAGAAAAATAAAAAAAAAATATGAAAACTTTTCCAATTGGGTAGAAATATAAAAAAAAATACACACGACAAGAAAAATGTTATTTTTATATAAATTCACATCACATAAGAAAAAATATATACAATTTTTACAAAAAAAACAAAAATTTAACATTTTTCCCTTATTTTAAAAATATATATATATATATATGAAAATGAGAAAAAAAAAATATTATTAATATTATATAAAATGTAGTAATAATAAAAAAAAAACATAAGAATGTAAGTGAAACATTTTGCACATGTAGTATAATAAAAAAAGAAAACCTTTAACTTTAAGTAAACAATGATTGTAAGTAAAGAAAATTGTATAAAAATATTTGTAAAAATGTTCATTAATATTTTAAATAAAAACATAGAAAGGAAAGAGATAAAAAATTGATAATGCAAAGCATAATATCTCCTCTTCATGATGTAAGAAATTGAAAATACTAAAAAATAAAACAAATCCAAAAAATATATAACAAAAATATATATTTCTTTTTGTATGTTTATTAGAGAAAATAAAAAAATCATGGATTTGATGCATTCAAAGAAAACAAAATATTAATATTAATTATATTAAAAATGAAAAACATAAAAAAAAATTAGTAAGTCTTCAATGTTTAAATGGTAAAAGTGGAATTCTAAAAAACAAAAAATTGCAGATAAAAATCTTTAAAATGCAAACAAAAATATTGAATTGTTACTTTTTTTTAAATTAATCACCCCTCTATTTGATTCTCATAAATTGTTTAACATTATTAAGAAAGCTTGTTTTCTTTTTAAAAAAATAAAATAAATCATACAAATTTGATAATTGATTTAATTTTTTGTCAAATTTATATTAAAATTTAATATGGTGTTAAATATATAGTTTTAATTCAATTAAAAAATTTATATAAAAATATTTAAATTCAAAGAAAAATGTTACCATTACTTTTTTGGAATATTTGAAAGCCAGAATGATTTTGTAGTTGTATTTTGTATAACAATAATTATTGTATTTTATTTAAATTTAAAATTAAAAAAAAAATTCAAAAGCGATAGTAGAGTAAAAGTTTTAAAACAATTTTATTGACAAGAGGAAAAGAAAAAGAAAGCTCGATTAAAATCACTAAAACAAAATATAAAAAAACAAAAATAAATATTTAACTGTCTTGTAAATGAATATAACTAAGAAATGCATCGTGAAAATATGTTTATTAATACAACACAAACAAAAATATTATATTATTATGTTTTTAGGTATCTATCATTTAAAAATATAATAAAGTGAAGAAGAAAAAAATAAAAGAAGAATAAAACAATATTATTAAATTAATAAATTAAATTAGCTTATGAGTATTTCTTTTCTTTTTTATTATAAATATATTATTAATATTGAATAATTTTATTTTGTCGCTATATTATTGGCTTGTTTGTTGCTGCTTTTTGTGAGTAAATATATATATTATATATTATTATTATTATTCTTATGTAAGAATTATTAATTAATAAAAAATACATACATTTTTTATTTAAAAAAAAAATATAAACAAACCTTGTTTTCATTTCTACGATATGATTTGAAAGGGAAAAAGGGTGTACGGAAATAATTCTTCTGAGAAGGTTGGGTGATACTCGATGTGTGTATGGATCTGTTAAGAACATTTTATAAAGGGTGTTTTTTTAAGAGGTATCGAACCTTAAGTTGGCAACACTATTTTAACAGGTGGCCATTTTGTCAGCTGTCAAGTGATTTATTTTTAGTTTGGTTTGGCATCTCTTTGTTCCTTCTCAAGACACTGTAGAGAATCATTGATCTGCATGTTAGAGACCTTCTCAATCCAAACAATTTGTGCAGCTACCAACACGCTTATATTAAAAATAAGTCAGTGGAGACTGCGTTGCACGAATTCGTTTCACAAATTCAGAAAAGTCTCGAGCACAAAGAACACACCCTAGCAGCATTTTTTGGACATTGAGGGAGCGTTTAACAATGTTAAAACGGAGTCCATTAAATCTGCACTGGAAGAGGTTGGAGTTGAGTCTATCATTGTGAATTGGATTTACACCTGCTCAATGGTAGAATCATTAACTCGCTACTTGGAGATACTATTGTTGAGAAAACAGTTACAAGAGGCACACCACAAGGAGGGATAATTTCACCTCTCCTTTGGATCCTCATTGTTAACAAAATTCTTATAAGATTTAGGAATCAGGGCATTCAAATTGTGGCTTATGCAGACGACATAGTAATTCTGATAACGGGTAAGTATCTTATCACCATCAAAGATATTATGGAATCGCGCACTTAAAGAATTATCCTCTTGGACAGAACAAAATGGTCTTGGGTCTAACCCCACAAAAACTGAACTAGTTCTGTTCACGAATAAAAATTAGAGGAATTTAATCCTCCCAGGCTTAATGATATTCCTCTGAAACTGTCTAAAGAAGCTAAATATCTTGGAGTAATCCTTGATTCCAAGCTAACACGGAAACGGAACACAGAAAAAAGCACTCTGCGCTTCCTACACATCCAAAAAAAACTTTCGGTACACGGTGGGGTATGCGACTGCAGGTCATCCAGTGGATGGTACACAGCGATCGTTCGTCCCATACTTACCACTCTATCGTGTGGTGGAAGTCTGTTGAAAGAGTAAGCTATATCAAAAACCTGAACAAGGTAAAGAGACTATCCTGTATAGGAATAACGGGTTCACAGAGGTCTACGCCCCAAGCTGGGCTGCAAATAATTCTAAATTTTCCAGTGCTGGATGAGCACATAAGCCAAGAGCGCGCATCGGCTCAAAGAACTGGGCTCTTGGAAGCACAGCACCTATGGTCATGGGTCTATCGTGCACACGTATGACACAGTGGCCGGACTTGATTTGACGACTGACTACATACCACCTTTAATAGATTTAAACAAACACTTCTCTATTTTAATACCCGAAAGGCATGGCTGGGAACCAAACTCACTAACCTGTGAACAGGGTATCTCCTTCTACACCAATGGGTCAAAAATGGAAGAAGGAACGGGAGCGCGGGGTGTTTTGTGAAACTCTTAATATTAGAGATTTTTTTAAACTCCCAATGAGTGTAGTGTGTTTCAGGCTGAGATTTGCGCTGTAGAAAAAGTGTCAGAAATGGTACAAATGAAAAAACTGAGCTCGTCAGGGATCAAATTTTTCGTGGACAGCCAAGCTGCTATCAAAGCTTTAGCCAGTGAGACTATAAGATCCAAGACTGTAGCAAAATGCCGAGGCAAACTGAATAATATTTGTAACACTAACCGAGTCAAACTCTGCTGGGTTCCTATACATAGCGATATAGAAAGGAATGATATAGCAGATGAACTGGCAAGAAAGGCTCAGTATCAAATAGAAGCAGTAGTGGAAAATTAGATGTGGGACTAAGGCGCCAGTTATAGCTATCATTGAAATTCATCATTGAAAACCCTAATGATTGATTTTGAGACGTTAAGAAAGCCAAATAATTTATTATTTTGATAGACGATTAAGGCTTAAGATTCTAGTCAAACAAAAAGTAGACCTAATAACAAAAGAGCAAATCAATAAATCCTGGAGGACAAGGAATGACTGCGTTATCTCTAGAAGTTAATGGCCTAGAATTAATGAAAAGAAAACTCGGTATATTTTATCACTGAGTAAAAAGAATGTTAGAATCTTGGTAGGTGTACTAACTGGTCATTTTGCCATTGGCACAATGGCCACCAGATTTGGTGTATTCGCACCCGATTTCTGCAGATTTCAGCTGTCAGGACGTAGAAGAAATAGAAACCATTAAACACCTGCTCTGTGATTGTCTAAACCTCCAAAGAAATCGACTCCGTTATTTTGGAAACAGGTTTGTTGGAGAATTGGACGATCTATTAGCACAGGTCTCAATGGCAAACATGAGAAGCCGAGCCTGGTTCGCAAACGAACCAGTCTATGTGAACCATTAGTTTAGGTGCATCTCTGCCTTCTTTTATAAGGGAATCATAATGGACCAATAGGCCCCCGTGTATGCAACAGCCTCTGCGCTGGTGCACGCCCCTCTTAACCTAACCTAACCCTAGCCTTGGCATCTCAACATGAATAACTGACGCCTGAACAACGCTTACCAATTGTGCCAAATGGGCCCAAAACAAGATTGCCGTTGATCCCAATTTTCATAAGCGATGAAGCTCACTTTTGGTTGATTGGATATATACGTCAATAAACAAAACCGCCGTACTATGAGTGATGATAATCCTTGATTATATGTTGAGACACCATTACATCCACAAAAACTGACCGTTTGGTGTGCTTTATAGGTTGGTGGAATAATTGGTCCGTACTTCTTTAAAAACGATGCTGGCCCGAACTTTATAGTCAATGGTGACCGCTATAGAGCCATGATTAGGTACTGACTTTTTCGTTCATCAATTAAACAACTATGATGTGCAAGAGCTGTGGTTTCAACAAGACGGCGCAATATGTCACACAGCTCGTGCCATAATTGATTTATTGATGGAAACGTTTGGTAACCGCATAGTTTCACGTTACGGACCCGTGAATTTGCCTCAAAAATTGTGCAATTTAACGCCGCTTGGCTATTTTCTGTGGGGATATGTGAAGTCGCTAGTCTAGCGCCGATAAGCCCGAAACGATTGACCACTTGGAGGACAACATTCACCGCGTTATTGTCGATATACGGCCACAAATGTAGAAAAAAGTCATCGAAAATTGGACCTCCAGATAAGACTACGTCCAAGCCGGCTGTGGCGGTTATATGCCAGTAATCATATTCAAATTATAATATCAGAAGATTATCTTTCGAATAACGTCAATTTCAAGTCAATTCAAAAAAATCATCTTTGTTTTATTTCATTTCAAAGTTCTGTTGTTCTATACCTCTAAAAAAACACCCTTTCCATTGTAAATGTCCATTTTATCGAAAATAGTACATAATTTAATTTCCTCCGCATTTTATGCTTGCATATGCTTACTGGATATCTCAATTAGATTTCGTTGAAAATATTTCAAAAGGAAAATAGATTGTACATACGTGACTTCAACCTTTAACCTTAATTATTTACCTCTAAAAAAAAATCATCTCACAAAATATTGATTTTTTCTACATTGGATGTTTCTCTCTTACCTATGATTTGAAAAACATCCACCCTATCCTGAACTTTAATCTACATCCCGGGGATATTTCGATCAATTATCCTTCAAATAGAGACATCCCCACAGACAAGAGCAACAAAATATAAAAAAAATCGTTCCTGGCTGCTTATCTTTTCCCATCGAATGCCTTTGCTCAAATGACAGACATTCAATCGCGTCTGTCTCATCTCTAACAAATATATTTTCGCTGCTTGCACCTACAACAACTGATGCATTCCATTCCAACCAGTTTTACGTTTTCAACCATTAGGGTGCCATTCCCGTGGCGCTTTAAAAGGTAACTCGTGCATTTGTACAAACCTTTCCCATACCTATACGTGTATATACAATCTTAAAGGATATCTCACTGTGCTACTATCGATTCCTGCTGCTGTGCATTGGCATCTACTTTATCTCTCTTTCAACCTTCCTCATTCTTCAAGTAGTCATGGCAGAGGTATGTAGATATTGAGCAGACCCCAAAGTGACTGCCAAAGCTACTCAACTATCTTTGGCATTTTAGGGAGCCTCAGGGATGCACAATTTTAAAATGCATACCCAAGCAAGCAAAAGGAACTCTCGATGCCAATTCTTATCCGCCTCCACAGTCAGGTGCTGTGACGGGGACTTTTGCTTGGGCAACCCTTGTGACTCCCGCAAGAACCCAAATGCCAGTCAATCGATGTCATTATTGTCATGACCTCAGGTGCAGTATCACGAACTATCATGCACTAAACCATCTTCAAACCCTGCGGGGCCAGAACAGACACACAAGACAAATTTTCTATCGAATTGTGTGTGACTTATCTTATCAGGGAAATGGCCACCGGAAACCTCACAGATCTTTTGTTCATCATTCTCAGCCAGCCCCACTACTCAGATATGGATGACAGATGGCGATGGCAATGGCGATGGCGATGGAAATGCCATTAGGGGTGGACATTTTTCAAAGTGGAAATGGAAATATGTACAAGAAAATGTACCAGATTTTACTTAAGATTTGGATTTTTTTCTGCAAGGAGATGGAAGAAAAAAACCAAGCGATTCAAAGAGAATGATGTGTAAGAGAATGATTTGTATAATATTTACATATATGTATATATATGTAGGTACATGTATATTATTAACATAAATATAATTAAATACATATTAACCGAAGGAAAAACAAGAACCTTGAACGAGAAAAAATAGGAAAATGATGTTTTGTGACAAATATAGAAGAAATCAAAATCTTTAACAGTCAATAACTCGGCTCCGGTTACTTCTATCAAAAAAAAAGTGTTATAAATTTTTGTATTGGAAGTTTTATTTACTTAAATTTTAGATCTAAGTGTTTTGGGCGAAAACCTGTTAGAAATGGAGAAAAACCTTTTTTTTTTAGAAAATAAACCGTTATTCTTTTTAGAAAAAACTGTTTTAAAAAATAATTAGCACCCAACCAATCGATGGGGACTTTTCAGGATTTATAAGGAAGGGTATAAGGAAGGTGTGTAACAAAATTCAGCTTTATAGGATTTTTCCGCAATATGTCCCAAATATTGCCTAATTTTTCTGGGCTATATCCACAATTGACAGATTTGCATCCCCAATCCGTTGGTTCCAAAGCATTCTCCAGCCAGGCTTATACTTGATGGTAAACGCTATATTAATGCTGATCTGCAGCAGGCTTTGTTCGCGGAAGACAGTCTTAATCAAATTTAGAATGTAACTGCAGAGGTTAGTTATCACCCTGATGTTGTAACCACACGGTAGCCTGCCTTATCAAAAGGTGTCTCTCGACGAAAATTGTAAAGTCCACATAGTGAAGAGTGGGTCGTTGTATACAATTTCCTTCATCGTGGCACTTTTTTTGCAAGATTACATGCACATCAGTCCTCAGTAAAAATTTCAGTCCTTAAAGCCTAGTACGCTGCTGATGCGAAACGAAAAATCCCATACAAAAATGACACAACGAAATCATAAAGCCTAGTACGCTGCTGATGCGAAACGAAAAATCCCATACAAAAATGACACAACGAAATCATAAACGAAAAATTAAGTCTTACTTTTCGTTCTGCAGTACGCTGTTCGATGAACGAAATTGAAAATTGTTGCATATTTTTTGGAGAAGTCTACAATCTTTTTTCGCACACAATTAATTACCCAGGCCATTTATTGTGTGCGGAAAAATGACATTTATGTTTTTTTCGTGTGTATTTTTGTTGTTTCTTTCATTACAGCGTGGCTGTCTGTGTTTTTTTTTTTCAGTTGCATTTGTTTTGAATTGGTGTAACTGTCAATGAATATTTTTTCGCTGCGTTTTCGTTAGCATTTCGTTGTCTTGGTGGAGACCAACTAAATATTTCGTTTCGCATCAGCTGCGTACTAGGCTTAAACTAAAAATTTAGTTCTACTTTTCGTTCTGCAGTACGCTGTTCGATGAACGAAACTGAAAAATTGTTGCATACTTTTTGGAGAAGTCTACACTCTTTTCGCACACAATTAATTACCCAGTGCCTACGTTCTGTAACTCTCGCATCGAGAAATTTCTCGCATGGAACACGTGAATCAAAACAAATATGACGTAAATTGGCATTAAAATTGTTTTCTCACGTTCGCCTGGTTCTGTAACTAGATTTTCTCGACTTGAAACTTTTCGGAATAAAATTTCTGTGAGAGCCTGGAAAAATATGAGTAAAACTGTGAGAGCCTGGAAAAATGTGAGTTAAACTGTTTCTGTAAGAAAAAAGTCGAGATAATTTCTCGATTTAACTGCTTAAATTACTCGACAAGTAAAACGCATGTGAGAAGAAAATTAAAGCGATTAAAAGTAGAAAAATGGCAAATATTTTGTATTTGTAATTTGTATTATTTCAAAACAAAAACAAAAGAACACTCTCCCTTTGGATTTTAGCAAAGAGGGTAGTTTGGAAATGTAAATGTAAGCGCTAAAAACAAATATAGAAATACCTACTTATCAATCATTGTCTTCTTTAGTTCAACTTAAGTGAGGTGCGCTTGAGAACTCTCCTCACTTCAGAAGCAAAATTGAATGAAAGTAGATACGCAACAGACCCTAAATAGGGGTGATCATACCTATAATTCACTTAAGTGAAATTAGTAATTTTGTCCATTTTGTGCTTCAGTATTGTCAGTTTCACTTAAGTGAGGTTTACCTAAGATTTTTCATTTTCACTTAGGTTCACTTAAGTGAGGTGCACTCGAGAGCCATCATAACATCTGAAGCAAGAGTAAATTCAACTAGACTAAAAGTAGCAAACCGTTATTATGGGGTGTTTCCATCGTTACGGGTGTGACAGTGAGACTCCATATTTTATTAATTATTCCCATACTATTCCCAATTTATAAATAATAACTTTACTATTATATAGGACACCTGAAGCCCTTTTAAAAAATTAGTATATTAAAGTATGAACAATTTGTGGTTCAGTTCTAGGATGCAATTTGGTTGCGTTACGGGTGTGACCTTAGAAAACTGGTGATTTGCGATTTAGATATCTAATTTTCATGTGGTGTAAAATATTGCATGAAAAGTATGTATCATTCTTTTGCAAATATTAGCCCAGATAGTTGATCTTCAGTTTCAGTTAAGAAATGAGAACCAAAACTACGAAAAACTATAAAAAAATTTTATTTGAAAACGTTACGGGTGTGACAGGTCATCGTTACGGGTGTGACCGAGTATGATTTTTATGCCTAAAAACAATATAATATACTATATTTTGACGGGAAATTGTTATCATCGATGTATAATCATTTCTTACATGATGTCAGAAACACTTTTTCTTGAAAAATGAAGTTTTTCTCACGGAAAAATGAATAGATTTCTCACTTCAAGAAGATTTTTTCCATTTTCTTTTAAAATAGGGGAAACTTTCACTTAAAGCCGATTAAGCTCATATTTAAAGTAGATTTTCTTAGAATTATATCCCTACGTCATGAACTTCATATCTAAAAGCAACAAAACTAAAATTTAGTTGAAAAACAGAAAGATTATGATTTGAAACGCCAACCTGTTACGGGTGTGACATAGACTTCAAATTTTAAATACGGGGTCAGTATTAATTTCAAAATCTTGAAATTTTGTCTGACAGTAGATCATAGTATTCTCCTTTTTTCCCCAAATTATCACATTGATACAAATTTTTTTCTTCTAGCAATGAAACATAATTTTTTTTTTTGTTTCGGGCGTGACACTAACCACTTTATGAATCAACTGCCTAAAAACTAAAATTGTATTTACTATTGAATAATTAAATGACACGAAAACGTGCTTAGAGTTCTGATAAGGGCAAATAACCACCGGGTCTCAAATTGTGAAACAATTAATTATTGAAAATAGGGTTTTGAGCTTCTGCTAACAAAAAGTGACATTTGGAGACCTATTCTGCAAAGTGGTTCGAGCTGCGAAATAAGCGGCGATAAAAAAATTATTGATAATTTCACTTTTAAAATGAAACATGCAACGTTTTAAAACCGTCTAACGGTAATTTTTTCAATTCTAAGCCATATTTTGTGATTTTTCGTAAAGGGTCGTTTTCTATGGAATCACCCTATGGGCAACTTCACTTAAGTGAAATTAATAATCTTTCCTTTTTTGTGTTCAGTGTCTTCAGTTTCAATTAAGTGTGGTATACTTCAGATTCTTCAGTTTCATTTAAGTGAGGTATGCTTTTGAAAGCTTAAAAAATTGAAACTAGACCAAAAGTATCGAATCAAAATTATGGGAACGTCATTATATAGATTATATTTACATAATTGTATGGTTATATATGTATACAAATACATGCGTAGATGTATCCATATAAGTATATTATCAATGTGTTTAGATTGATATTTTTTCAATAAATGCATTAATAACCCTCAAAAAAAAACAACAATTTAAATATTAGTACGTAAACACTTTTCTATATCTCCCTTTTAAACTGACTTAATGGCAATTTATTTTCATATTTTTTATTTGAAAGGTATAGCCAATCGCTCGGGCAGAATCTAGTTTGTATATTTATATGTTGCCGTTAAGACATTAATAGTATAGAGTCAGTTCGAATTTCGACTACTTGGCGATACTAGCTTATATAAATGCGTATTTACTTATTGCATTAAGGTGGCAGACCTACATAAGACATTTGATAAAAGTACAAATATTTTTAAATATTTGAATTTTAACTGTCAATAACATAGTTTCCGGTAGATATTCTAATGGAAAGACAAATCAAAAGAGATGTTTCTCACATTGAGATACAGACACAGTCGAGAAACGTTGGGATTTTGTGTTTCATGTTTTCTCGATGCGAGAAGTTCTCGCCTAAGTTACAGAACGTAGGCACAGGCCATTTATTGTGTGCGGAAAAATGACATCTGTGTGTATTTTTGTTGTTTCTTTCATTACAGCGTGGCTGTCTGTGTTCTTTTTTTTCAGTTGCATTGGTTTTGAATTTTTGAATTGGTGTAACTGTCAATGAATATTTTTTCGCTGCATTTTCGTAAGCATTTCGTTGTGTTGTTGGAGTCCAACTAAAAATTTCGTTTCGCATCAGCAGCGTTCTAGGCCTTAGTATAAATTTACAAAAGGTATGCAATACAAAAGTTCAAATTCACTTTTTCCTTCCCATCTCGCATCCTTTCTATTGCCCAAAATTTCAAAAATACTGAAATTAACGAAGTACAAAATACTCTCAATTCCAGATAACTGTAAATATTCAAATTCATAGTATACCGCCTACTGTCCCACTTTCTATTCCAGCGCACATTTACACCTAGGAGTATGCAATTAATTTCATCTTTTTTCTTTTTCTAAACAACAGTGCTGTCGAATACAGAAACTATTCTTTTTTAAAACAGAGTGCATTCACTCCACACTGGATCAGTAAATATTGATCATGCAAACAATTGAAAGGAAGGATGGTGTGATTGTTAAGTTGCCAAAGAAAGGTGACTTAAAGAATTGCAACAATTGACGTGGTATCACCGTTTTGTCCGTTTTCCCCAAACTAATGGCAACCATCATTCTCGAGCGAATAAAGAATAGAATCGAGTCTACACTCAAGAGGCATCAAGCTGGCTTCCGCAGTGGTCGATCGTGTGTCGACCATATCAATACCCTGCGTATCGTCCTCGAGCAGTCGCTGGAATTTCAATCACCGCTTTACCTCATGTTCGTGGATTTTGAGAAAGCCTTTGATCGAGTTAACAGAGAATGTATATGGAGATCTTTGCTTGGTAGAGGAATTCCACCAAAAATAGTTGCCATTATAAAAGAGTCCTACAACAACGCAAGGTGTTTTGTTCTGCACAATGGGCAGCTATCCGACTCCATCGTAGTGCAACAGGGTGTGAGACAAGGGGATGTTCTATCGCCAATTCTCTTCCTGCTGGCGATGGACGACGTATTGACGGCCAGTGTTGGTACAGCTGAGCGACAGGGCATTCAATGGAGACCGTTCGAAAGGCTCAGTCATTTAGAGTATGCCGATGACATATGTCTACTGGCAAATAACATCAGTGGGCTGAACGGGATGTGCCAAACACTGCAAGTGAAGGGAGAGTCGAGTGGTCTAAGAATAAACAGCAAAAAGACAAAAATAATGCTCACAGGCCGCTCCACCCAGCAGCGTATTATTCTACAGGAGACGCCAGTTGAAGTAGTGGAACAGTTCAACTACCTTGGCAGTATTGTTTCTGCAAACGGTGGTACGGATCTGGACGTTAAAATTAGAATAAATAAAGCTCGTGCTGCCTTCGGTACTCTGTCCCCAATCTGGAAATCAAGTCAAATCTCCTTACGCACTAAGTTGAGATTCTTCGAATCCAATGTCAAATCCGTGCTGTTATATGCTTGTGAAACCTGGAAAGTCACGTCTATCATTTCGAAGAAATTGCAGGCTTTTGTGAATCGCTGTCTTCGCCAAATCCTAAAGATTCGCTGGCCACAAATAATATCAAATGAGGAATTGTGGCGCAGGACAAGTCAAGAGCGGCTGGACGTCGACATAAGAAAGCGTAAATGGCGTTGGATTGGTCACACACTGAGGAAACCAAACGATGAAATTGCAAAACAGTCCTTTGAATGGAATCCTCAGGGTGCACGGCGGGTTGGAAGACCAAGAACAACATGGAAATCAACTGTCTTAGCAGAAGCAGAATCCCAGAGAAAGACGTGGCCACAGCTAAAGTACCTTGCAGCAGACCGTGAAGGATGGAGACGTTTTGTTGACGCCCTATGCCCCAGCCGGGGTTACAGGACACGATGATGATGAAACAATTGAAATGATTAAATCAAACAAAGACCAAGAAATTAATTAAACTGTGAAATATTGAATATGATATTTTAGGTACATTAATTTACCACAGGCCACATTTTTCAGTGTTTTTTCGCTTATGTGTTCGTTATGTTTCTCTGATGTCAATTTTTCGTCTTAATCCATCTATTTCTGATAAGCCTAATAATTCAAATCGATTTCTGTTTTTGCTGTCTGCTCATGCTACATGCTTTTGTATTTATATACATAGATAAATCTCCCATGGCGTATTCATTAAAAACCACTAAATTAAAATTCAACTCACATACTCTCCATCCCAATAGCTATCTACCACAGCGTAGATTTCAATTAAAGTACTTTGCTCTGTAATTAGTGAAAGTGTTTGCCAATGGGAAACAATACTGCTTCCTGTCATCAATCAAACTTTCTTCATATACATAATATATATACCTACATTACATACATATGTATGTATCAGGCACGAGGCGTGACTTTTTCGGAAGCGGAAGCACACAACTTAAAACTCAAAAAATAAAAGTCCTTTAATTTAGAATTTATATCATACCGCTTTTTTGCGCCTAGTAATATTATAAAGAGTATAAAAAATGTATTTCCTCTAGCCGAAATAATTAATTTGAAACACTCTTTGCTATGCATTTGCAGGTACTCATAAGCATTAAGCAAAACGCCAAAGCATTCACAAACAAAACAATTCGCCTAAAAAACTTAATCAAATCGAAAAAAAAACACCAATCAATGCATTTCTTATGGATGAAACACTATATACGATTTGCATTCACACACACACAATCACAACACCGAAGATCCAAAGTATAAAACTAAAACTACCCCTTTTTCAATAGGAATGTGTGGCAGGAAACGACTCAATACTTCTTTAGTTTTGCTATTGAATTTTCATAATGAATTCACTCAACTCATTCTTCTCACGTTGGGCAAACAGAAAGAAATCATCCGATTTTTCTTTGAATTTTGGACGGAATTTGAGTTAAAAAGGTAAAATCAGAGAATGCCAAGCTGTTGCGCATTCTAGAGCAAAAACTCTCGTATAGTATTTTATAATGGAGAATGTAGTGATGTTACGCATTCTCAAATGGCTTGGCTTGGCGTACCTATAATGGAAATTTGTGGGTTTGGTTAGATGATGTGCGGATTTAAGCGTTGTTCTCGTGAGTGATTTTATTAAAAGATAATAATCATTTCCCGTGATATGTAATACCTAATATTGGGAAATAATTAATTAATATAAGAGATAATTTATTAATATTAGATATCAAGAAAATGTAAATCGTTGACATACTATAATAATAGGTCAATGATGTAAATGTTTTTAATGTATCTACAATTTGAATTTTCGAATATTAAAATTCTTTGCTATGAGCATTTTGTGAACTGTCTTACGGAAGCACTCATTCCACTCAATATATGGACGCTTCGTCACTGGTATGTATATAGAAAGCACTTCACGCATTTTCTGATTTACATTCCTCTTAGCGTTTGCTTAAATCAATCAAAATCAATGGAGCTCCAGTTCAGGTCTACAAAGGCATAAGGAGTGCAACTTTATATTTGTTCACGTCTCAGCAGCTACATACATATACAGTCCGTAACATTTGGATAGTCTCACTTATAATATTTATTATTAAAATTAACTGTTTTCGGCACTTCCTGAGATTAAGTTAAGTTTTAACTGATTTCTGGAAGCTAGTGGAGTTTGTTCAGCTAATTTGGTTTGCTATCACTAAAATTAACGTTTTTTTTTTTGTAACATTAGAATAGCTTCACCGTGCTTATAGCAGTTAAAGTAGTAACTTATCGATTTATTTTTTAAAGAAAACACTTTTTATCTATTTTTTGCAGTTGAACAAATTATTATATTAGTGCTATTAATTGCTTCCATTATTTAATAACCTCAAAAATGCGAGTCCTTAAAGAATCGTACAAAGATTTCAAAAGATCTTATGAAATACAGTAGATGCTCGATTTAGTGAATCTCAAAATAGTGAACTATCCACAATAGTGAACACAGAAAATCTTATATAAAAATGTATTTTGTATAAGAATGTCGCGCAAGCATTTAAGACTACTTGAGAACACTGAGGAATTGTCTCTGTTTTTTTATTAAACCTCAAAGAAAGCTTTGTTTAGCAATTAAATAAATGTAAAAACAGTCACATCGAACAAAATGCGTATTTTGGATCAAATTCACCATTAGAAAGCCTTTAAAAACTCCCGATCGAAAAAGTGAACAATCTCGAAAGAGTGAACAGGTCTGGTTTTTATTACTTCACTATATCGAGCGTCTACTGTAATGGTCTAAGACAGTTTGATGCCTACAATTGGCTCTTATTTACTTGAGTACTGCTTCTCATCTACATAAAGCTTTATTTTTTTCAATGATCCTCAAATCTAGAAAGTAGGGTGGAAAGGGGAGTTCCTGTCTAGTTTTGCTTTCCAAACAAGATTAACTTACACCTGCTGTATGACGCGGACAATTGTTCCGCTTAAAAACAATCGGCAGTGTTTTAAAAATATCCTAAAACTGCCGCAAGCAGGTGCGGATCCAGGATTTCGTTCAGGGGGGGGGGCAATTTTCGTGAGTTTCCAAAATCTTGATGAGGTCTACAGAAAATTTGAGTACACTTCATACCGCTCTACACGCCTGGTCACACAAAGAAATGTGAGTTGATGAGTTTGAAATTTGAAGAAAGCAAATAAGCTCTTTCATAACTGCCACAGTTCTCGAACAGAGGGTACCTACTCTGAACTTTGTGAAATGAATTTTTGCGGTTTGTAGCTATGGGATGGTGTCTTTACAGCGTTTTTGAGTTCCCTCTAGATCTACGTAACTCTACAATTATGTTCGGAAAACATAATGGTACAGTGGTATGTTCCTATTGAGACACAAAACGTTCGAGCTCCAGCAAAATTTCCAGCCTCTTCTTTAGCTGGCAACCTAACCTAACCGTGCTTGTAAAAGGCCGTTTTTGAGAACGTCATCAGCGTCAAAAATGCGTTTTGCCGAATGTTCTCAAACGCAAACTGCAAAAGTCTACTGTTAGAAAAGGCAAATTCAAGTTTTACTGCATAAGCATTGTGTTCTATAATGCAGTTTGCTAAAGTCACATGTTCGAAAACATCATGTGTGGTGCAATTCTGCAGTAAAAAATCGAGTTGGAAACAAAAATATTGAGAAGCCGGAAAACGTGTTCATAAACGTCAAATGCATTAGCAAGAAAATTGAGGGACGTTGATAAAAAAGATTTTGTGCAAACAAAACCATTCCATAAATTTGACAATATCTGTATTTTAGTTGAACTAAAATTATAGATCGAAACCGAGATGAACCGTGTCGTTTGCTCAGGTGTCTTCGTCCATCGATACAAAACCAAACAAAAATACAAAGAAAATACCACTCTTTATTAAAACTTTCCGTCCGACCTTCTCGATTGGATTGTGACTAACTTTAGTAATACATTTCATTAACAATTACTTAGCCATCGTTAAGTTTTAATACAAATGTTTCATATAAGCTCAAAGCATCGACTACAGAGTTGCCAGACTCATGTAGTTCGATACAACAGCAATATTTACGTCGAAAAATGGCAATCATTTGACAATCGAATTGACGAAACAACTATCCTTTCCTTAGGTATAAAAGTTCCACCCAACTTCTCTTCGGCAGTGAGTGCTGTAGTCGTTTCCTGGTTTCTCTCCAATCTTTTCGTTGGATTCGCACTCTTCGGTTTTTTAATAATATGGAACACGAAAGTTCCCAAAATACATCCATAAAAGTGACAAAATTCTCGCACCAAAAACGTATCGTATGGCTAAAACAGATGTGCAGCACGTCTGCACGCATCGCTGCGTACAGCGCCGAACTCGAAACACATGGGCATACTCTTAAGGTGCGTATGCGTATCCATTTCAGAGTAAAAAGGCGGTGAGCAGCTCTGAAGAAGTTCTCGAGAGTAAAACTCAAAAGTGGACACAGACACAGTCATGAAATAAGCTCGCCAGAGGGGAAGATAGATATCCGAGAGTCGCTCTCGAGAGTTTTCTAGTTTTCCCTCAATGGAAACATACATTTTAATATTTATCACAAAAAGAACTCTATCACCTATTTAGTATGAAATTTGTTGATATTTCTCAATAACTTTTATACATAAAAGTAGTTCATTAATTTAACTTTAATGAGGTATTTTTATCCTGTAGATCCGAGCATTTGAAGCAAAACTATAAATTTTTGAAGGTAATTACTCGTAAATCGACGTATTTTAAAGATTTATTTTTTTTAATTAAAATCAACTTCAAGGTTGAAAAATTAGATGAGTGCCCCTGTCGCCTCTCCCGTTACATTTAAGTAAAAAAAAACACTTACTAATTTGTAGAGTAGGGTTGGAGGTTAACCAATACCTTTTGAAAACACTATTTTCCAAATTGTGAAATTTTTCGTTCAAAGCATATTGAAAAGTGAAAGGGAAATCGATTTGGGATTCAACCTGCTCCCTAGTATGAAATAAATTGAATTTTTCTCAAAAAATGTTATACAGTAATGTAGCCTGATATTGATCTTTTAATTAAAGACCTTAATTTTAGGATCGAGATCAAAAGCCGAAGTTATAAGCTTTCCACTCAGTCGATTTGAAGGCGCTATTTGCGCATAGCGGAACTTTTCTAAACTTAACCTGTGCCTACGTTCTGTAACTTAGTCGAGAACTTATCGCATCGAGAAAAGGTGGAACACAAAATCCCAACGTTTCTCGACCTGGAAAAATAAACTGTGTCTGTATCTCAATGTGAGAAACATCTCTTTTGATTTGTCTTTCCATTGGAATATCTACCGGAAACTATAATATTGGCAGTTAAAATTCAAATATTTAAAAATATTTTAATTTTTATATAATGTAGGTACATAATGTATATGTATAATACAGAGGACAAAGGACAATAACCGCCGTAAGACAATAAGTAAATACGTATTTATATAAGCTAGTATCGCTAAATAGTCGAAATTCAAATATAAAAATTAGATTCTGCCTGAGCGATTGGATATATACATACATAATAATGTACCTTTCAAATAAAAAAATATGAAAATAAAACTGTCATTAAATCAATTTAAAAAGGGAGATTAGAAAAGAGTTTACGTATTAATATTTTTAATTTGTTTTTTTTTTTGAGGGTAATTAATGCATTTATTGAAAAGATATCAATCTATACACATGGATAATATAGGTATATGCATATATCTGTGTATATAACCATAAAATTATGCAAATATTATCTACATACATATATAATGACGTTCTTTTAATTTCGGTTCGATACTTTTGGTCTAGTTTCAATTTTTTAAGCTTTCAGAAGCATACCTCACTCAAGTGAAACTGAAGATTCTGAAGTAAACCACACTTAATTGAAACCGAAGGCACTGAGCACAAAAAAAAGAAAGATTATTAATTTCACTTAAGTGAATTTGCTCGCTCATAGTTACGGGTTGTTACTTTTAGTCAAGTTGAATTTACTATTGCTTCAGAAATGATTAGGACTCTCGAGTGCACCTCACTTAAGTGAACTTAAGTGAAAATGAAAAATCTTAGGTAAATATCACTTAAGTGAAACTGACGATACTGAAGCACAAAATTGAAAAAATTTATGATTTCACTTAAGTGAATTATAGGAATGTTTTCCCTTATTTAGGATCTGTTACGTATCTACTTTCATTCAATTTTGGTTCTGAAGTGAGGAGAGCTCTCAAGCGCACCTCACTTAAGTGGAACTAAAGAAGAAAATGATAGATAAGTAGTTCTATATTTATATGTAAGCGTTAAGCTTACATTTATAATTTCAAACTACCCTCTTGCAAAATCCAAAAGGATTTAGAGTGTTCTTTTGTTTTTGTTTTGAAATAATACAAATTACAAATACAAAAAAGCAACCATTTCTTTACTTTTAATCACTTTAATTTACTTCTCACATGCGTTTTACTTGTCGAGTAATTTTATCAGTTAAATCGAGAAATTATTTCGACTTTTTTCTTACAGAAACAGTTTAACTCACATTTTTCCAGGCTCTCACAGTTTTACTCATATTTTTCCAGGCTCTCACAGAAATTTTATTCCGAAAAGTTCCAAGTCGAGAAAATCTAGTTACAGAACCAGGCGAATGTGAGAAAACAATTTTAATGCCAATTCACGTCATATTTATTTTGATTCAAGTGTTCCATGCGAGAAATTTCTCGATGCGAGAGTTACAGAACGTAGGCACTGGTCAGCCAGCGGCCAACGAACAACCACTCATTGCTGCAACGCTGCGCTGCCAAGAAAATTTTTTATAAGCGTATAACGAAATACCCTTTCTTTTTGATTAAATTTGATTAAAGTCATATCTTATGCTTCGTTCGTTCTTGCCCAGGGGGGGCAATTGCACCCATTGCCCCCCCCCCTTGTATCCGCACCTGGCCGCAAGGATGTTTCCAAATGTCAAATCTCGTTGTCATTTTACAGTTTAGGAAAACTAATAGTCCAGTCAATTTAGACTTTTTTTTGCAAAAGATTGGGGAATCAATTTTTTTCTTGATTTCATTAAAGTACCATACAGAAAGCTTAAGTCCAAATTTTTGACCATCAACCCCTTGCAGGGTTGCCGCTACAATGATTTAAAAAGTGAATTTGTTTTTAACGAAAAATATCTTTAATTTTTAATTTATCAAAAAAATGAAAATGCATTTCTAACAAAAAGAGTCAGTTCTACAAATTAAAATATATAGTATTTTTTCAGATTTTGTGTATTTAACGAGTTATAACCAATTAATTAGCAAAAAATTGGAGTTCACACTTTTTTAGTCAATTTTTTGTTTTCTCTCAGTACTACGTTAAAATTTCTTTCAAAAGTTCTAGTAATCACTATATTCTACAGTTTTGTCCTTAACATTTTCAGTTTCTAAGCAATTTCTTACCAACTGTATTGCCTGAAAGGTATCCGCACATCATCATAATTAAGTACTTTAAAAGTGTGAGTGGGTTTTTCTCAATATGGAAACGGAGAAGACATTTTTATATTTGAGTTCGATGAAGTACTAAAAAAGAAAGCTTAAATCAAAATTTTCGACCATCAATCCATAACAGGGTTGCCGCTATCTTCAATTTAGGAATGAATTTGTTTTTCACAAAATAAATCCGTATTTTTAATTTTATCAAAAAATCATTGCATTCCTGATAAGAAGAATAAGTTCTACAAATTTGTTATGTGGTATTTTCATGTCTTGTGTATTTAAAGTTGTAACCAATTATCAGCGAAAAAAATGGAGCTCACATATTTTTTATTCAATTTTTTTTTTTAATGCTTTGTAAAAATGTTCTCCTTAAAGTTCTTTAAGAATCATTAACTTACAGTTTTATCTTAATATACATATTTCAGTCCAAGCAGTTGTTTACTTACTGTAGCACCTGAATGGCCTCCAAACGCAGCATCATACTTCAAATATTGCAAAATTTTACCTTCCTATAATCATGTATCTGATATGCAAAATAACATTTTATATATGTATTTTGCGCTCAATATTATGTGATGAATCGATTGATCAAAAAAAAAGATTGATAATCCACATAATTTCTAATGATTTCCGATTTTTAAACCCACCCATTAAAAATATAAAAATCAAATAGGTACTTGGAAAAATTGATCTGGAAAAATTGCTATTTTCAAACAAATTTTGATCCAAAAACTAACACATTAATCAAAAATTCCTCAAACATGGATAAAATAATTTGTTCTTACCTTTCCAAAAATATAAAATTTTCTAAAAACAAATGTCGTTCTGATTTTTTGTAAATTACTTCTTAGCCATCTAATTTCCCGTTTTTGACTTTTAAACGTTCATTATATGTATCTCCTCTAATTTTCCGAATTTTTCATTACACCTACGACTTTCTTGTACACGGAAAGAATTCTTGGATCATATCACGAAAAATGAGCTGGAAATTACGAAAAATGAATCCCGATTTATACCTTGGCTCGGAATTTCGTAATTTACGACTATTTGTTTGCAATTTGCAAAACTGAGCAAAATGAAGATATTGATGCTCAAAAATCGAGAGAAAACAAAAATTGCGAACAACAAATCGCAATTTGATCCAAATATTCCTCAATTGCACAATTTGTAAATTTGCAAAAAAGATTTGTGATCACCACTTTTATTTCGTGATATTGCCACTTGGTAAAGATCAATCCTGCTCTACCCTTCATTTTGCAGGTAGACACATTTAATTTATGACTAGATACTTGCCATGTTGTGGTGCTTTATTTCTTCAAGAAGTAAATTGCGACAAAAAAGTCGTGATTAAGGAATTTTATGTTGGTGATTTGCAATAAATTATTCTCAATTCGAATTACAACAAAACAAAACGTAATTCAGCGGTTGTGCAATGTTAATTACTAAATATTTATCCCAAATCAATATTTTTAAATGCTGTTTGTAAAATTATGCTTTTGGAGAGTAAATTACGCC
Source organism: Dasysyrphus tricinctus (assembly GCA_963921185.1). Classification (NCBI taxonomy): domain Eukaryota; kingdom Metazoa; phylum Arthropoda; class Insecta; order Diptera; family Syrphidae; genus Dasysyrphus; species Dasysyrphus tricinctus. Next base: position 66,687,725 of record OY992531.1, read on the forward strand.
AAAACAGTTGTATTTTGCTATGAAAAGTACAAGCTTGAATCATGGATTTTAATTGCAAATCACGAAGCAACAAATCTTGTAAATTGCTACGTTTTGACTGTTTAATTGCCAGTTTTTACTCAAATTTACCGAATTTTGGTACAGTTAGCGATTTTTTCCTGCATATTACCAAAAATAAAATTTTAAAAGACCACAAACCATCATGGTCTTACCACTCTCCAAAATATTTATAAAAACTGGCAAATTTTCGCTTAAAATCAAAAAATCCAAGTGTGGCTATTCTAGTGTTACAGACAAAAAACGTTAATTTTAGTAACAAATAAAATTAGCTTAAAACTCCATCAGCTTTAAGAAATTAGTCAAAACTTACCTAACTTAATCTCAGGAAGGCTATCTCATCTTGTGACTCAATATACAATTCTGTATGCTTCCATTAAAAAAAAGTGCCAAAAACTGTTGATTTAAATAAAAATATTAATGAGGCTATCCAAATGTAACGGACTGTATATTTAGAAAGAGAAAAAAAAGGGTTTTGTGAAAATGCTTTAATTATATTCTGAACATGTCAATATTCAATGATTTGTGTTTTGGGAACTAATTAAAGCCTTTTATTAAGATATGAACATATTTAGAATCTCAATCAAAATTTATTTATAAAAGGCTGAAAGATTGTTTAAAGATAACCACAACGAAGCATATAAAATCAAAACCGAAAATTCAAGTTCTAAATATATAACATTATTTTAAAATTTAATTAAAAATTGTGGGATCTCTTCTTAGGTCCAGTTTTTCAGTGCCAGAATTTTCACACGCATTCATCAGAGATATCAGTTCAATTAGCCCCGGAGCAGGGCCGGCCCGAGCGAAATTAGCGCCCTGCGCATACTTCATCATTTCCGCCCATCAATTGCGGTCAGTGGTGGAAAAAATCAAATCCTCATTTTACCCAAGGGGTAGACTTTGCAATGCTTTTTTTTATTTTATACTTTTTTGTGCCTACCTACTTTCTTAACTATGTTGGTAGGTACCTAGGTTGTAGATGGACACGACACTTTTGTAAATACATAATAAAAACTGAATTTGTTCGAACTATGTAAGAACCACTTTAATGTTCATTAAAATATACAAAAAGATTTTATACTTCAGGATTATATTCAGCCTTTAACAAAAAAGTAAACACGCTAGACGTTATATTTATAAACTAATGACTACTGGACTCTGACTCTACGCATAACAGATCTACATATATACTCTCAATATAGATTCTTTTTTCCCTTCTTTTGTTTTGAGTTTTTTAGTGTTGCCACAGTAAGAACACGACTGGCACACAAATAATGTAATTAGATAAGTCAAAAAATCCTTTTTTCTTAATGATAATAATAATTGAATAAACAAGATTCCCTCATTAACGACAAACATTATCATAATCATAAATCATTGCATCATCATCATTCATTATTTCCATATTTCAATCCTTTGTTTCAAAACACAGTAAGACAGTGCTGCAATTTCATGTTTCACTCATCAATAGAAGCCAATGCCAAAATAAAACAAAAAAAACACTCAACCGGAAGAGTTTAATTCATAGACGCAAATTTTTAATTTGCGCGCTGTTATGCCAATGAGTATGAATTTTTCACCTTAGAATTTCTGTTAAATTAACATTTCTGACTTCGATTTCATATAGAAGAACTGTTATCGCGCTCATGTTATCACCATGCTAGCTGTTAATTGTCTGTATTTGCAGTTGAAGAATTTTGTTTTATGTTGCACGGCATAGGGGTGGGTTTGGGTTATGAAAATAAAATAAATGCCTTCACGCACACAGCACACACACGATGGTGAGCGAGCTGAGAATAACGTCGACAGTTTGAAAAAGAGAAAAATAGCAAATAGGTAGGTATCTGTTGGTAAAGGCGAACAAAATCGTGCAAATTTCAAAGATTTTGTGATGTAGTTTTTTGTTACTGTGGGTGTAGGTGAGAATAGGAAGATAGACATCGACTTATTTTTGGAATAGTAGATAGATGTATGTATATTATAACTGTGTTTAAATTCAGAATAAACTGGTAGTTATGTACTGGATATCACTATTGGTGTGGAAAATAAAAATTAAAAAAGTCGGTAGGTATAGGTAGTGGTTACGAGAAGTGGCTTTGTTAATGCCTGCTCAAGGCGCCCCTTGGGTTCAGCGCCCTGTGCATTTGCACCGCTTGCACATATAGCTTGTCCGGCCCTGCCCCGGAGCTATGTAGTTTGGGATATAAATTAACTGAAAAATACCTTTCAGGATTTAAACCTGGTTTATCCCTGAAACTAAAATGATTCTACACTGAAAAATTGGGCCTTAAACTTATGACACTCAACATGGCAGCCAATTCTTGCATTAATCAAAATGGCCTTAGATACGTTGTAGTCCCTCTACAAAGATAACATGTTAAATATTTGCTTTAAATTTAAAAAAGGAACCTTTATGCAAACAAAAATTTATATTAACAGTTAAACTGAGTTGAAATGAAGGCAATATGTGAACACCTCCCAAAATTCATCTCATACAAAGTGAGCACCTATACAGCACGTGTCCTTAATTTACTTCCAATCGCAGATCCATGTGATTGTGAAAATATTGCGAAATGTGGAGACAAGTGCAATTAAAAGTCAATAATTTTCCTGACATTATTGTGGTGCCATATAAGAGTAATGCAGTATCTATTCATATATAGACGAATTGAGGGCTTTTCTGCGTAAAAGAGCCAAATGCCCAACCATGCACTCGTCGAGGATGGTCGGTCGTGGCTATGCGCTATCGAATCCATCGCTGGCGCTGGCTGCTGACTTTATTACGAAACGGTCACGTTCAATTTCATTTCCAATTGGCATGTGAAAAAGATTACGGATTTCAGTCGAGTTGTTCTGCTGCCGCTGCTGTTGCTTTTGGTTATAGTTCGAATGTCCTATGTAGGTATTGTATATGTGTGAAGCTTGAACATAAAGTCCATTATTGCTATTATGTCAATGGACATTATATCACAATAATTGTATCTATTTTAATTTGTATACCTACATACGAGGGTTGAATTTCATATAACAACATACAACATACACATAGCCACAGACACTACACATCAGGGAGAATGGAAAAATTTAAATTTTCATTTGAAATGTCATCGTGATTATCTGTGATGAAATTAAAATAACCGCTGTTTTGCGTTGAACAGAAACACCGCTTTTAAAATTGAAATTTGTCAAAATTCATTGTTGCAGAAAATATTATTTTATTTCGGTTTCTGGATATTCTTTCAATGATTATAATCATGTGATTCGGCGTCATGTTTTAATTTGATTTACCTAACCATGAGCCATTATCATAAACATACAATCTGAATATGTAAATAATAGGTTATGGACAAAAGTGTCACTATATATTCCATATTGAATTGGTCATGGCTTTAAACAAAGGTGTAAACAAAAACCTAGATTCTTTGTACTTATAGGTACATACAAAGTGGAATTATTCAAAGCGTGGATTTAGTATAGTGTTGGATAGGACACCAAAACTTATTCATTCAAATGAATTTTTGTAAATTGTGTTTTTTGGAAATGAATTTTTACTATTCACACACGTGAAAACTCGTTGAAATGGAACACTGTTCCCGATAATCAGATTTGTCACAATTGCTCAAGGCATCACAGCTACAATAATTAAGAAAATCTTCAAATAGATTTTTAAGTAAAAAAAAAAAAATTGTATTCATTGTTTTCCTCATTTTTGAGAAAGTTGTCCCGCTTAGTTTATATGAAGTTCTCTCTATAGACCACGTGCAGCCGAACATTTAGCGGAGGCCCTAGACTGCTACAAAGCAGACATCACCGCCATTCAAGAAGTGCGATGGGATGGGCCGGGCAAGAGAAAACTGAAAGACTGCGATATCTACTACGGTGACTGTTACCGACCACAAGGGCAGCGTCTCTTTGGATGTGGATTCGTCGTTAGGCAGACTTAGGCAAGAAGTCTATGTGAACGAGCGCCTCACAACAATTCACATCAAGGCTAAATTCGCCAACATCAGCCTGATATGCGCGCATGCCCCCACAGAGGAGAAAGATGACGACACCAAGGACGAGTTCCAAGAGCTCCTGGACAAGACATATGAGCAATGCCCTAGCTATGACATTAAAATTGTCTTGGGTGATTTTAGTGCCAAACTGGGAAGAGAAGACGTCTTTGGTGGCACAATCGGAAGATACAGCCTGCACGACACCACCTCCGATAACGGACTCAGGCTAATCGACTTTGCTGCGGGGCGAAACGTTGTGGTAGCTAGTACGCAGTTCCCGCATCTCGATATACATAAGGGGACATGGCGAATTCCTGGTCAATCAACCGCCAACCAAATTGACCACATTGCGATTGACGCAAGGCACTCCTCCAGTATCAAGGATGTCCGAACGTTCCGAGGAGCCAACGTTGACTCGGACCACTCTACCTCGTTGTAGCAAAGGTAATGCTACGGATATCCAGACCAAAGCCAAAACAGGGAAATACTGTGAGGAAGTTCGACGTCGGACGGCTACAGTCGCAAGATATTGCCAGGTCCTTTTCCGATCGAGTCTCTCGCGCCATCTTAACTAGTCCTCTGCCGCCAACTGCAAACATCGAGAACCAGTGGAAAAACTGCCAGGAAGCCATCAGAGATGCCACCTCTGACGTGCTGGGCTTGGCACGACCACCACAGCGAAACCCCTGGTTCGACGAAAAATGCCGGCAAGTACCTACATGCAGCCAAACAACATCAGGCATACAAAGCGGCGCTGCATAGAAGGACCAGAGCTGCTCGCGAGCTCTACGAGCAGAAGAGGAAAGAGGAACACAAGCTTCTTAGAAGGAAGAAGAAAGAGCATGAGAAGCGTGCGATCGAGGAGTTAGTGGGATGCCACTGCAGGAATGAAGTTCGGAAATTTTACCAAAAAGTCAAAAGAACCTCCAAAGGTAACAAGGCCCGAACTGAAGCCTGCAAAGACGATCAGGGGAACATCGTGGTGGAATCGCAGTCGGTGCTGAGGATATGGAAAAATCATTTCTGCAAATTGTATAACGGCGATAACGAACTGAGTTCCGCTAACATGCAAATTGCACCATTCAACTTGGACGACGTAGGCCAACAATTCCGTCCACCCGATCTTGGTGAAGTGAGGATAGCCATATCTAAACTTAAGTCCAATAAAGCTGCTGGAACTGATGGCCTTGCGGCTGAACTATTCAAAGCGGCTGGCGATGAATTGGTTAGGTGTATGCACCAGCTGTTTATTCGTGATGCTGGATGCTAGGACTGATCTTATTTACACTTCCCTTGCCTTACAAAAATACAGTACCCAGCATTACAGCGAATAAACAGTAAGGTATGTATGCAACCCCCCTGCTTGGACACACTATAGGATTTGGGTTGGGTGCGAGGTTGGGTGTATGCAAGGTTTCTTTTGCATTTTAAGAATCTGGATTTGAAGAAACTCTAAATTTATCCTATATACTGAGTGATTCTTATTTAGTGGGACATTACCCCCAGAATTTTTATTTTGGGCTTGAGTCAACTTTGGTGGGACTTAAGCCCCAAGTTCAATTTCGGCTTTATGACCCACTCCAGTGGGACATAAGCCCCAAAACAAAAAATTGGGCGTTATGTCCCTGGGCCTTTTGTTCCTGCGCCTTAAAAAACCATTTGGTATACCATCAGTGGCGTAGGTAGGATTTTGTTCTGACCGTTTTTCAACACTTTCTAGAATATTAAAACAAATTACTTTTATGGACAAATTACGGTACCTTCCTACCATACAAATGCTAAAAAATCGTTATGGAAAATATCATTTCTCTAAAATATGTATGATTTACATGGTCTACTTACCATTGAAAATACAAATAATTTACACTGGACAACTATTATTATCAGATTCCGTGATATTTGATTCGAGGAGATTATCTTAAGGAGGAGTGAAAACCAATTTCGGCTATCACGATTACCCTCCAATGCACTGTTTAGTAACAAAAGTCCCGGTTGTGAATTGCAAAAGATTTTGATTTTTTAAATAGCCTGTACTTAATTAAGCTTTCTACGTCTACACTTCTTTTTATTCTATCCACTCACAGCGAAAATCTTCTGTGGGTTCTTAGTCTATAATGGTCCTATCAATAAAAAGTGCTCAGATATCTTCTAATTCACAAATTAACTAAAATGTCGATCAGAAGTTAGTTCACAAATCAAAATTTCATATCAATAAAATATAGACTGCTAATCAACGTTATGTTCAAAAGCTTAAGAGTGTTCCGGACTGAAATGGTGATTTCATGAATAAGATTGCGAAGCGTGTACTTGTCCGATCAAAGCGATTAAGGTGTCTATGGACAGATAAACTTATTCTCTATGCCATCATTGGAAAAAAAATTTAATTTTGTGCTCTAGATTTTGGTAAAAGCCTCTAAGAAATCGAGAAATTGGCTAAAATGGCTGTTTTTCAAAGCAAATGTAGCCTACACTATAGCATTTTTTGCAAAAAAATGTTAAATAACATAAAATTCCATATTTTTATTATGCCACTATTGGAGAACATTTTTAATTTTGTACCTTATACAAATTTTAATAATGCAAAATAAAAATGCTTGTGAATTTTGAAAAAACCCATTTTTGAGAGTCAATTTTTTATACCTAACGGTATTTTTTTGACAAATTTTTTTGCAGTGGATATAAATTCAATATATTTTTCATGATTTTCATTAATTATGTAATCAAATTTGTATCATTTGATATTGAAATTTTTAATTCTTAAAATGCACTTTTTGATAGAAAATTTATGTAAATTTAGAAGTTAAAATCAGTTACTTTTAGAAAATTTTTTTTTTAATACAATAATACGCCTACTAGTGACCAATTAGTAAAAATCCAAGGTTTTATAAAACAAAGTATCTGATGAAAGTGAAAAAAAATGGTCTTATATATGCAAAAAAAAAAGTTAGCAAATGACTGGTTTTGTTCAGTTCGGAACACTCTTAACGAAAATCTACTACAATCAGCAAGAACTCTGCTCTTACCAAAAAGATTATTTATGGAACTGCACAAATACTTTCTCACTAAATGTGAACTTTTGCACATACACTCTCTCATTTAGGTTGTTAATAGCATGTAGCATGTGTGTCACAAGCAGGCGCGGATCCAGGATTTCGTTCAGGGGGGGGGGGGGGGGGGCAATTTTCATGAGTTTCTACAATCTTTTGATGAAGTCTACAGAAAATTGGAGTACACTTCATACCACTCTCCACACCTGGTCAAACAAAGCGATGTGGGTTTGAAATTTGAAGAACACAATTATGTACTTCTACCATAACTGCTATACAGGTGTCTCGAACAGCGGTTACTTTGGAACTTTGTGAAATGAAGCTAATCACTTTGTGGCTGTAGCATGGTGTGTTTGCAGCGTTTTTGAATTCTCTCTGGGTCTGTGTAACACCACCTCAAATTTCGGAAAGCATAATGGCACATCGGTATGTTCCTATTCCCACTCATGACTTTCTAGTTCGAGTGAAAGTTTTAGCCTCCTCTTTAGCTGTGACAAGATAATTGACCAATTGCTTTGCAGGTAAAGGCTGTTCTCAAAAAATCATCTGCGTCAAAACACATTTGCAGAATGTTCTCAAATGTCGTTTTGTTCGAGATTTCAAATACAAGTTTTTCTGCATAAGCATTGTGTTCAATAAGACAGTTAGCAAAAGTCACATATTAGAAAACATTATCTGCGGTGCAATTCTGCAGTAAAAATTGAGCTGACGACAAAAATATTGAGAAGACAGAGAACATGTCAAATGCACTTGCAAGAAAATTGAGTGACGTTGATAAAAAAGACTTTGTGCAATCAAAATTCATTATTCACGTCAAAAAATAACAATCATTTAACATACGAACTGACGTTGGCCGTTTTCGAAAAGGTCAAATCAAAGTCAATATGATCATCAAATGATCGTCATTTTTTGACGCAGATTGCAATCGTCATATGCAATTGTCCTACTTGCACAAAATTGGTTTGATTAACGTCATTCAACTTGCTCACAAAAGCATTTGATGTTTACGAACACGCTCTCTTGTTTCTCAATTTTTTACTTTCAACTCGATTTTTTTACTGCACAGCTGCACCACAGATGATGTTTTCAAAGACGTGGCTTTGGCAATTTGCCTTAAAGATCAATCTGCAAATGAATTTTGACGCAAATGACTTCTTCGAAAACGGCTGTTGACCTGACGTTTGTAAAAATGGCCAAAAACAACTATCCTTAGGTCTAAAAGTTCCATCCAACTTCTCTTTGGCAGTGACTGCTGTCATTGTTTCCTGGTTTCTCTCCAATCTTCTTCATCGGGTTCGTACTCTTCGCAGGTTTAATAACACGGAACATGGATATTCCTACACCGCATCCACGAAACAAAATCCTCACAAATTCTACCATCAGAAACGTATCTTATGGCTAAAATTTTTGTGCAGCACGCATCGCTGTGTACATTGCCCTTGCATACTTTTAATGTGCGTATTGATTTGAGAGGAAAAAGATGGCGGCGGTCAGCTCTGAAGAAGCTCTCGAGGTTAAAACTCGCAAGAGGACACAGTCATGAGATCAGCTCACCAAATATCCAAGAGTCACTCTCGAGAGTATTCTATGAAAGTACTTTCTAAATGTAAATGCACATTTAAATATTTATCATAAAAAGGACTCAATCAACCAAAATTTTTTGATATTTCTCAATAATTTTTATTCACAAATGTAGTTTATTGTTTAAGCTTTTTATAATCTTGTAGAGCCTTGCAAAGCAAAGTTTAATTTTTTTACAACTCGACGTATTCTTAAGATTTTGTTATTTTTTTCTTAAATTGAAATCAATTTCAAGGTTAAAAATTTTGATAAGTGCCACTGCCACCTCTCCCTTTACATTTTAGTATTAAAAACCACTAACAAATTTGTAGAGGAGAGTCGGGCAGTAACTTTTTAAAACATTATTTTTTAAAATTTTGAATTTTTCATTTACATTGCATTTTGAAAAGTGAAAATGAAATTGATTTGGGACTCAATCTGATTTTCAGTAGTATAGCCTGACATTGATCTTTTAATTAAAGACCTTAGCTTTGAAGATCGAACAGTTAAAACAGAAGTTATAAGCTTTCCAATCGCTCGATTTAAAGGCTATTTGTGCATAGCGGTACTTTTCTTCACTGAACTTGGTCAGCGGCCGACGAACAACCACTCATTGCAGCATCACTGCGCAGCAAATTTAGAGATATTGTGCACAGCTCTGGCGTACATGCAGCTCTTGAGTATGTTTGCTCCCATTAGAACCTGAAAAAGCTGCATGTGTGTTTTACTCGTAGCTATAGGTAAGGCTCAGCTGGGAGAGGTGAGGGCAATTGCACCCACTCCCCCTGTATCCGCGCTTGGTCACAAGCATCTGTTTCCTTTTATCTCTAGTTTTTGGCAAGAATTACAGAAGAATTTTTAACTTAATTACTCGTTTAATGCACTATTTTGGTGAGTTACTAGCATGAATTTTGCTTTATTGATAAGTTTTGGCACTTAACTCATTGATTAAAGGTATCTTATTTGTGTTTCATTCGTATCTATGAATACAGGTGTTAAGTCCTTACATCGAAAAAAAAATACCATAGGTACCGTAAAACAGACTTTTATCCCCTTGAGATAACTCCATTTTGTATTTATACAATATTTCGGCAAAAACGGTATAATTTTCAAGACTTTTTGTTCAATCTATTTCTACCATAGAAAAATTTAGGATATTTGAGAAATATATGAAAAATACAAAATTAAATTTTCCACTCTTTTCAACTAGCTATAGGCTGACGTTGCTATCTCAAAAATGTATAAAATCAAGTTACATTGTTCTAGCAATTATCTGTTTTATATGTATGCATCGCAAGTACAAATTCTAATAAAGTAGATGCTTAAAAATTGTGTATAGCTTTGAAAATTTTATAAACAAAATTAAAATTATCTATAGTGAATTGAAGTACAGTTGGGTGGGGTAGTAACAGTGCGGACAAGAAATAAAGTAGAATAAATACGTGTGGCTTAGTGTAGCTTTTTATTTATTTTTGCTGATTTAATATTTAACATGAAATTAAATCATTCTTCTGTAATTTTCTGCCTAATTGGTTGTCAATGTGCTTGCCAAAAAGACCTCGAAACTAATTAAATATAATTGCCAATCGTTACTGAATAATTTATAGCAATAATCTCATTGACAGTATTTCTTGCTTTTATCACACGCACAATTCCACAAACAATTAAACATAAACTTTGGTTTCTGTATACCTATGCGTAAAATAATATGATTATTTATTTTTCAAAAAAAAAACAAACTATTATCACCATTTAACAAAACCACAATTTGAGTAATTGTCTCACCAAGCCCACCCACCCTTGTGAGCTATTACAGTAACAGCATTTCATTTAAACAACCATTGTGGGCTTTTTATAACTACTGCGCCTCTCAACCGAAATTTATCTTTAATTGCTGCGAGAAATAAAAAACAAAAATTGAGAACATTAAGTTTTTCCTTTCGATACATCAATTTAAAAGACTGTTATGGATTTAAAAAAAAAAAATGTGATCCCGATATTTCTAATAATACAAACAGTGATATTTGGTCATTAGGAAAAGCAATTGCCATATGAGTTGTTAGTGAAGAATCGATTTATTTTTGCATATTCGGTTTCTTATGACAGATACGAAACCCAAATAAACCACCACTCATGGAGTAAAAATCAAACCCTTGACTGAAAACTGAATTATGAGTTGATTTTTGATTCAGCTTAAGCTAACTGTGGCTTTCCTGGGAGTTAAATCAGTACACAAAAAACTGGAGATTTTAGTCATTCGAGCAGCAACCTGCATCTCAATTGTGATCTTAACTGTATTCTTTTTGTTTAACAAAGTGTTACAAAAATAATACCCACCTACTGTTAATTCTGTAACAGCTGCTCACTCAGTCATTACTTTTGCCAGTGTCAATGGCAATGTCCCTGCAGTGAAAATAGGGCTATAGTTTAGTCTCTAATGGATACACGAACACAGCCAGAAGGTAAATACGAGGCTTACGTACCTGGAAGAGATATTATACCAGTTAAAAGGAGTGTTGATAGTTCTGTAAAATATAATTGTGTGCTACAGTCGTCAAATTTTAATTAACCTAATTAAATGAGATATTATGTATTACGTGTCTATATTTAGGTCGATGCTAATGAAATGCTTTGGGGTAAGAAAGTGCTATACAAAAAGAGTTTCTTAAAATTTTCGGAGTAGGTACCTACATATGAGTGAAATGTACCAAATTCGACCCAGAAATATGTTGAGTAAATACTCGTAAATAAATTATTGTTTCAATTGAATTCTATTGTTAGTGTGATGAAAAATATTGGTTAATTTTTGGGATATGGTAACAAATTTACATTAAGAAGTTCCCCTCTTGGTCGGAACATTCTTGAAATGTTTGTTCTATGGAGATAATCGTCACGAAAGTATAAAATTTTTTTGGTTGACTTTTTAAAAGCCGAGGAAAATAATTAGACTATCACTTCAAATAAATCCGACGAGTCTGATTTTTGGTGGAGAAATTTATTTTGATGGATTAAACATTTACTTTAAAGTTTCTTAAATATGGGATAGAACAACGTAAATAACTTTTTTTTGCTAATTTATCGAAAACAGTTTTTTTGAAAAATTTTAAAGTAGAAAACAAAGCGAATGTAATTCATTAATTTAAGAGGGTAAGTATATTTTTTCATACAATCAATTCATTTAGAGAAAAACTTGTGGGAACTTCATGTGAAAGTTTAGTAAAAAATACATTAATCAAAAAATTAAAGGAACAAGATTTTTTTCAATTTTGTTTAGTGTTTTTAGAAGAGCTGTATCTTATTGATGAGTGGTCCCTCGAATTGAGTTGAAACAAACAAATTTCGAACAAAAAAACTTGACATTTTTTGAAAAAATATTAATTTTGTTTCATTTTAAGTCAGGTAATTATAGAACCAGTATAAAACTGTGAAAAATAAAATGCATGACTGGGTCGCACGTACTTGCTCTTATGTTCAAGACACTGTGAGTTCAAGAACATTGTATACACAAACATGGAAATTATGAGAGAAAAATGTAGAGAAGCATGAAATACGACACTTAAATTAGCTTAAACAACTCTTTTGACAGTTTGAGGTGAAACAAAAGTATGCCATCTTAATTCATGGTGGAATATGATTGTATGGGAAAAAAAATTTTAAAATCGTTGGAGCGGTTTTTTTTTTAAATTAATTTTTTATATATAAAATTCTTAAAACATTTTTAAGAATAAATTTTGGTATGCAGATTTAAATTATATATTTATGTGTATATAAAAACAAAATTTGAAAATTGTCAACCCGTTTTTGAGATATCGAATTTTCAAACAAAAAGTTTGAAACTTTTTTTAAAAATCCAAAAACTTTTTTTTTGAAAATTTTGATATGCAATATTATTTAATCTTATCTAAAATTTGTATATAAAAATATTCATTTAAATCCGTTAAGCTGATAACGAGAAAACTCAAAATAAAAAAATACGTTCTATGACAGGTACTACTAATAGTTGGTATGTGTAAAATTTTATAATTTTTTATGGTAGATCGTACTAATTGTAGTATATGAAAAAAGTTTAATCAAAATCGTTGGAGTCGTTTTCAAGCAAAAAAATATTTTCCTTTGCGGTTTTTTTCACTTTTGTATGGAAGGTACCGTTATTTTTTCATAAATGTAAAATTTTTTCTAAAATTATTTTAGAGAGTACTAAAAAAGTCTTAAATATCGAGTTTCTAAAAAATCTATGATGCTGTTTTCGAAATATTTGATTTTCCAAAAAAAATTTTGAAATATTTTTTAAAAATCCAAAAAATATTTTTTTCAAAAATCTTGGTACACAAAACTATTAAAATTTTTTGGAAGCTTCTGTATAAAAAAAATAATTGAAATCGGTCATACCATTTTGAAGAAAATCAAAAATTAAAAAAATGGTTCCTTGGGAGGTACCATTAATAACCATTTTTGAAAAATGGTTTTCCACCCAAAGAAAGCCTTTACTAAAATAAATGTATTGATTTTTTTTTTAAGAAAAGTTGTCGAGCCGTTTTTGAGAAAAATACGATTATGTAAATTTGCCAAAAAAAAAAATGTATGACAGGTACCGTTATTTTTGGTTCTAAAAAAAAATGAAAAAAATGTGTCGGCAAAATCACCAAAAATCATTAAGTACCAAGTTTGAAGAAAATCGATCGAGCCGTTTAGGCTGTAGACGAACAGACAGACAGACAGACAGACAGAATTTTGCCACCCACTTTCTTAGTGTTCTCTATCATCGTAATATCATGTTTGATTGTTATCTCAAAATTTTTTTTGCACGAATCCAAAACTTGCCTTATAGTACCTATAATCGCAAGTAAAAACGGTTAAATAATTTTTTTTTTATTTTGATGACAATTACGCAATGCTCAGAAAGAACACAGTTTGTTCCTTTAATTGGTTTGTAATACTTTGAAAATTTGGCGAGGAAAACCGGCTCACAAAATCGATTTGAAAATTTACATAAATATTGGTGTTATAAAAGTCTACAAACCTGCATACCAATACAAGTAATGCAATCAAAATTTAAAAAGGAACAAAAGATTTACCGAAAGACCAAAAGCTGTTCTTTTGTACTCATTTTAAACTAGCGGCGAAGAGTACAAAAAATAAACTCTACAAAATCTCAAAACAATCTTGTAGAAAACTTATTCAAATTTCCAAAACTGTTCCTGCATTTTTTAAGGCGTAATTTTTTTATGAGTAATTGGTAATCAAAGCGAAAAGTATCTTTTTTCATTTAAAGTCAGATAAAACACGCCAAACAAAATCGAATTAAGGCTGAATAAACAAGTTATCTGACTATTACATTTGTTTGACTCAAAAAAAATATCCATAAAAATGAGGATCTTTAAAAAAAAAAAAAAACAAGTCTCAAAACAAGAAGCAGAAATTGTAGAATGTTTTTTTTTTCAACTCAATACGATCACTCATCACAAAGAGACAGCTCTTCGAAAAACAGTAACAAAAATTGAAAAAAATCTTGTTCTTGTATTTTTTTTTTTGACTAGTGTTTATTGAAAATGTATTAATCGATGAGTAACATTTTGTGAACGATATTTGTTTGGCTAAATCTCCTCATTATAAAAGCAAGTTATTGGGATGGGCGGGGAAAAGGTGATCTTGAAAAATAGGGTACCTTATTGTGTTTTTATTTAATAACACGATAGAATATCATTTTAAAATAAAATGAAAAAAAAACTATTAGACAGTAAAATTAACTTAAAAATTGAAGGTATAGTGAAACAAGGTTAATGTTTTGATTCAACCTCGAAAACTGTTAATTTTTGCAAAAAAAAAGCTTAGCAATTCTTTATTCAAGTAGTCGTAAGAAATTTGTAAGGTACCAATTTCTTAAAAGGTATTCAACCGACTAAGATTTTATATGGTGGGGTGCCATTGCTGCGGAGGTGTGCAGATAAAAATATTTAACAATATTTTTCCCTCTTTCCTAACTCCTAACCTCAATTTCGAAAAAAATTAAGCAGTAAGACCATCCTTAATTTGACAACACAAACAAATATATTAATATTGAATGCTACCCTACAAATTGGTTATTGGTTGGTGGTTAGATCTTAAGGAAAATATCTAGCCATTAAACCATCCTCTAAGTCCATAGTCTTATAAACATAAGAGTTTTTAAAATCTGATACCATTTTTATTTCTGATGTTATACATACATACATAATCTGTGGCAAATTATACATTCGTAAAAAATAGAACTTGAAATTTCCATCAAACTTGTTATTACGATGATAGAGGAGACAAAAAGTTGGTCTCACAATTCTGTCTATCTGTCTGTCTGTTCGTTGAGGTGAAGCCTTAACGGCTTGATCGATTTTATATAAACTTGATAAATGACATTTGTTTTTAATTTTTAAGAACTAAAAAATGAGTTACTTGCCACACATTTTCTTAGCAATTTTACCTAATCGTATTTTTTTTTTTTCAAAAACAACATAATCATTTTTTTAACCTACACTTTCTAAAATATTATATTAAAAAAAACTGATAGTGAAAATATTTTTTCTGAAAACGGGTCCTACGATTTTGATAAAACTTTTTCACTATACAAAAATTAGTGTGATCTACTTCCAAAAATTATAAAAAATTTCACTAAACAACTCTATTAGTTTCTCCCATAGAATGTTTTCTTTATTTTGAATTTAAGCATTATCGGCTGAACAGATTTAGAGTAATATTTTTATATTATAAATTTCAAACAAGTTCAAATACAATTATAGTCAACAATATTAAAGGAACACATTTTTTTTTTCAATTTTTGTTAGCGTTTTTTGAAGAGCTGTATCTTTGTGACGAGTGGTTGTATTGAGTTAAAATAGAAAGCATTTTACAGCTTTATGTTTTTTGTTTCGAGATTGGTTTGCAAAAAAATTTTTTTGAAGTACCGTTATTGCGTTATTGCAAAAAATGAGACGAGACAACAAAATTATTTTGTTTTTATTTTTTTTGAAGTTCCTCATTTCTATGGATACATTTTTTTCAGTCAATTAAATGTCATGATCAGATACCTTGTTTATTCAGCTTCAATTCAGTTTTTTTGTTGTTTTCGTACGATTTTTTTTGACATGGTTTATCTGACTTTGAATGAAAAAAGATACTTTTAGCTTTGATTACCAATATCTCAGCAAATAATGACGTTATAAAAAATTTAAAAATCAAGTTTTTTTGTTTGAAAAATTTTTTAAATTAATTTTTTTTATTTTTTTGAAAAATGTAATTTTTTTTTCATTTCCATTCAAAAAAGTATCTAACTAATGCAAAACTGTGAAAAAAATCCACTGGAATTGCGGTTTTCTTGTCATTTTGATGACAACTTCGCATTGTTCAGGAACACCACAATTTGTTCCTTTACCTGGTTTGTAAGACTTTGAAGTTTTGGTGAGGAAAAACGGTTCGATGAATCAATTTGAAAATTTACAAGAATATTGATGATTTAAAAGTCTTTAAATTTGCACACCAACGCAAGCCGTGCAATCAATATTTGCAACGAAAAAAAAAAGATTTACGAAAAGACCACAAAACGTCGGTTTTTAGTACTTTTTTTAAACTAACGGTGAACGTTAAAAAAAAATAATTTCTACAAAATCATAAAAAAATCTTGTAAGACGCTTTTTTAAATTTCCAAAACTGTCTTTGAATTTTTTATAACGTCATTATTTGCTGAGATATTGGTAATCAAAGCTAAAAGTATCTTTTTTCATTCAAAGTCAGATAAACCATGTCAAAAAAAATTGTACGAAAACAACAAAAAAATTGAATTGAAGCTGAATATACAAGGTATCTGATCATGACATTTAATTGACTGAAAAAAATGTATCCATAGAAATGAGGACCTTCAAAAAAAAATAAAAACAAAATAATTTTGTTGTCTCGTCTCATTTTTTGCAATAACGCAATAACGGTACTTCAAAAAAATTTGTTTGCAAACAAATCTCGAAACAAAAAACATAAAGCTGTAAAATGCTTTTTATTTCAACTCAATACGACCACTCGTCACAAAGATACAGCTCTTCAAAAAACGCTAACAAAAATTGAAAAAAAATTTGTTCCTTTAATATTGTTGACTAGTGTAATATCAAAAAAGTAATTTTTGAACTTAACTCTCCTTTACAACACGGTAAAAGTCGGTTTAAACGGACATGGGGTCCAAATGGACTCCACAATGTTTTCTATGAATTATTTTTGATCATCATCATCATCATCGTGTCCTGTAACCCCGGCTGGGGCATAGGGCGTCAACAAAACGTCTCCATCCTTCACGGTCTGCTGCAAGGTACTTTAGCTGTGGCCACGTCCTTCTCTGGGATTCTGCTTCCGCTAAGACAGTTGATTTCCATAGTGTTCTTGGTCTTCCAACCCGCCGTGCACCCTGAGGATTCCATTCAAAGGACTGCTTTGCAATTTCATCGTTTGGTTTCCTCAGTGTGTGACCAATCCAACGCCATTTACGCTTTCTTATGTCGACGTCCAGCCGCTCTTGACTTGTCCTGCGCCACAATTCCTCATTTGATATTATTTGTGGCCAGCGAATCTTTAGGATGTGGTGAAGACAGCAATTCACAAAAGCCTGCAATTTCTTTGAAATGATAGACGTGACTTTCCAGGTTTCACAAGCATATACCAGCACGGATTGACATTGGATTCGAAGAATCTCAACTTAGTGCGTAAGGAGATTTGACTTGATTTCCAGATTGGGGACATAGTACCGAAGGCAGCACGAGCTTTATTTATTCTACTTTTAACGTCCAGATCCGTACCACCGTTTGCAGAAACAATACTGCCAAGGTAGTTAAATTATTCAATTATAATATTTCTATCTAAATGTTTGAATTATTTTCAAACCTTTTTCAAATGGAGAAGTTTAAACTTAGTTAGAAAAGTCAAATATCACGAGGTCATCAAAAAATTTGTTGACTTCAAAAAAATTCAAAGCTAGATATTTTTGCTTTTGCCACACAAATAACGTTTGCATCAAAATGTCTCCCGGAATAGCCAACAACTTCTAGCTAAAATAGTATTGCTATGTTCTTATTGAAAAAAACATAATTTTCTAGAAAGAATATTATTTTTGGAGAATTTAAGTACAGTGGGGTCCAAATGGACCCCATCTCAGATGAATGGACTATTTCCAGAAAAAAGTTGCAGAAAATTCTGTAAATGTTCAGTGATCATTAAAACATAAGCAATTAATTGAATATTGAATTTTGCGAACTGAGTATTAATCCCAAGACGAAAAAATGAAAAAGTTATGAGTGTTTAAACATCCTCTGGGGTCCAAATGGACCCCAGAGCATGAAAAAAGTTTCATATTATTTTTTTGAAAATTCGATATTTCAAAAGTGTGTTTTTAATTTTATTTTCATATGCACATAAAATATGCGTGCCAAACTTTTCCCTTGAAAATGTTTTAAGAATTTGGTACACATATAAAAATTATGTTTTTTTTAAAACCGCTCCAACTATTTTAATTTTTTTTTGTCCATACATTATTATTCAATTAAGATAGCTTTCTTCTTTTTATCCACAAACTATCAAGGGAGTTGCTTCAGCTATTTCATGCTTTTAAACATTTTTCTCTCATAATTTCTTTGTCCTTAGATACAATTTTCTTAAATCCTCAGCCTCCTGAACATAAGAGCAATTAGGCGCAACCAAGTCGTTCATTTTATTTTATTTTTATTTTAATCTTAAAATTTTTCTGTAAAAATTTAAATTCCAAAGTTTTTTTTTTTGAAATCGAATATATAGTTTCTGAGATTAATGCACAGAAACAAACAAATTAAATTATATTGGCTCTTTATTAATATAGATTCACACAGTGTAATGATATGAGTATCTCAATATATGAGATGGATGATACGAGGTGTTGTCAACTGTTTGATACCGTTTGTTCACAATAGTATTTGTTTTAGTTTCGTTATACCCTTCACTCTACTACATTTCAGTTTTTAAAAATATATAAATATTAAAAACTCTCGTGACACCTTAAAATAAATTCATTTTTCTCAGAACACATTTTTTTTTGTTCAACTGCAACTGCACATGAAACTTCAATCCATCTTTCTTAAGCCTATTCTATAATTATTGTTTTTATTAATAATAGTTTTTACTATAACTGGGATTTGAACAAATGTCCATTTTGCCATATAACAAGCTATACGGCTTAATAAATTGGTACACTGTGGCTTATACGTACTATTACTCCAAACTATATAACAGGTTAATCGCTGTAATAAGAAGAAGAGTTCCAAACTGTTTATTGATTTGAAAATTGATTTGAGAAATTTATAAACGTATAAATGGATTCGAAGAAAATTGGAAACCAATATTCTTCTGTCAAGGTGATGGAGAAAATGAATAAAGGCTCATTTGCTGAAACATAACTTAAATATTTAAGTACTACATAAGCGCTTATGTGAAAAATTACGCTGAAGACAAAGTAGAACATAAATATATGTACATAGGTACTTAAGTTTCGGCATAAGTCATATGTATAAGCTCTAATGTTGAACTTGAATATTTTAGTTTTTACGAAGAAGAAGAATAAAAACACAAACAATAAGAGAATTTTTATTTAAGTTTTTGCCTATTTTTGCAAATAAGGATAACATAACTTTTGCAGTCAAGACACAGCATGCCAGATTGTGAAAGAAGGCTTTCAATTTTAATTTATTTGAACTTTTCGGAACTTACCGCGTTAATTATTAAGAATTATTTATAAATTCTTCTTCCCGACGTTTCGAAGAAATTTCACTCTGAAAAAAATTTCTTCGAAACGTCGGGAAGAAGAATTTATAAATAATTCTTAATAATTAACGCGGTAAGTTCCGAAAAGTTCAAATAAGTTAAAATGATCAATGTCCGCGAAAAGAAAAGTTTAAAATTGTATAAGACTTTCAATATTGATAAAAAATATAAAAAAAAAATAAATAAAGCAAAAGATTCTAATAGTTTTGTTAATTGATTTAAAACAAAAATATTTTGATATTTTGATTGGAGCTGGAAAACTTTCACCGATTGACTTCAAGTACAGTAAAAATAAAAAAAAAAATTGACATGCCATGGTAGGCAAATTTTTCTTCAACTGTTCTTAAAGCTTTTGGAGAATAACATGAACAAATCAATCAATTCGATCGATGATAAGTAAAGAGCACGTACTTAAGAAAAGCGATGCCATCTAAATTTTTGAATAATAATTATGAATCTAAAATTTAAATTTTTAAAGGGCTTTTCTCATTCTCAGATTATGTTGAGCTTGTTAATAAGTGTTATATTTTCAAAATCTATGACGGAAGATTTGAGATATATTTGAGCTTGAAGTTAGCAATTGAAAATTAATTTATTTTCAGTTTTTATCAATTTAACTGTTTACATACATCGATATAAAAAAACGATCGATAAGTACTGAAAAAAGTACTATTTACAAATATCTTAAATCTCCTATTACAGATTTTGAAAATATTGCATTCATATAAGAAACTATAGGCTTTCATTTGATACCAAACTTAACAGTATTCATTTCTTGACCGGAGCTCCCTACCAAACTGAGCACTTCCCTTTAATTAAAAAAAAAAATAGATTTTTTTTAACATACAATTTTCAAAGCATTTTTAATGAAACATTTTGCTAGGCAAATTTAGATTTCTTATTAATATGAAGATAAAAGTTAAATACAAATATTTTATTAAATATCGAATTAAAAAAAAAAAAAATCAGTCTTTTTTTTTAAATTCATTTCATTTTTACTTGCGATTATAGACACTACTATAAGGCAAGTTTTGGATTCGTAAAAAAAAAAAAAAACACTTCTGTCTGTCTGTTCGTCTACAGCCTAAATGGCTCGATCGATTGTCTTCAATCTTGGTATATAGTGGTTTTTGGTGACTATGCCCACACGTTTTTTAAATTGTTTTTTTCACCAAAAATAACGGTACCTGCCATACAATTTTTTTTAGCAAATGTACAAAATCGTATTTTTCTCAAAAACGGCTCGAGAATTTTTCTTAAACAAAATTCAATAAATTTATTTTAGTTTTCTTTTGGTGTAAAACCATTTTCCAAAAATGGTTATTTATGGTACCTCCCAAAGAACCATTTTTTTAATTTTTGATTTTCTTCAAAACATTACGACCAATTTCAATAATTTTTTTTATACAAAAGCTTCCGAAAAATATAAATAGTTTTGTGTACCAACATTTTTGAAAAAAATATTTTTTGGATTTTTAAAAAATAATTCAAATTTGTTTTGGAAAATCAAATATTTCGAAAACGATATTATCAATTTTTTTGAACCTCGATATTTTAAATTTTTTAGTACTCTCTAAAATATTTTTAGAAAACATTTTACATTTATGAAAAAATAACGGTACCTTCCATACAAAAGTTAAAAAACCGCAAAGGAAAATATTTTTTTGCTTAAAAACGACCCCTACGATTTTGATTAAACTTTTTTCATATACTAAAATTAGTATGATCTACTACCAAAAATTATAAAATTTTGCACTTAGCAACTATTAATAGTACCTGTCATAGAACGTATTTTTTTATTTTGAATTTTCTCGTTATCGGCTTAACGGATTTAGATGAATTTTTGTATATACAAATTTCAGATATGATTGAATAATATTGCATATCAAAATTTTCAAAAAAAAGTTTTTGCATTTTTAAAAAAAGTCTAAAATTATTTTTTTTTGAAAATTCGATATCTCGGTTTTTATAGAACAAGAATTATAATACAAGAATTTTTTACAATGGGAAGGGGGGTCTATCTCACCCCGTTTGGGCGGGAGGGATAATTCCATAAAAACAGTACCAAAAATGAAAAAAAAAATATTAAAAAATAACGGTAACACTTTTTAATTGATTTTAAACTCAAAATTTGCGAGAAAAAAAGCATAAAAAAAAGGTTTAAAGTGTAATTTCTCAAAACTGTAAAATTATATATAATTTTTTTTTCGGAAATTCATTGCTCTAATTAATTCTTAATCAAAAACTGAAAAGTAGATGATTCTATGTCTTCTAGTTTTTGATAAAGACCCCCCCTCCCGTAGTAAAAAATGCTTGTATTAAATATATACTTAAGATTTGCATACAAAATTTGTTCTTAAAAATGTTTTAAGAATTTTATATATAAAAATTATTTTTTTAAAAAAACCGCTCCAACGATTTTAAATTTTGTTTTCCATACAATTATATTCAATCAAGAATTAAGATGGCATTCTTTTTTTTTCACGTCAAACTGTCAAAAGAGTTGTTTTAGCCAATTTAAATGTCGTATTCCATGCTTCTCTACATTTTTCACTCATAATTCTAAAGAATTCTAAAGTTATGAGCTACTGAGTGGACGTGCTTTGATTCTGGCGACATTGTTTTAATTATTTTTGATCGAAAGAACCTTTCAGTCGTATATAAAAATAAACTGTGCTTATAGTCGTATGTTTTGTGATTTTATTAACGTTGTTGCTTTTCGGAAACAAGTGATATTTACTAATAAAATCTGAAGTTATATAAAGTTTTTTATTTTCTTTGTTTAACTTTAACTTGCTTATATTTGAGCATATTCATAACTTTGAGTGACTTTCTTTTTTTTTTTTCTACCGGCTCTCTCCACCCACACAACTTGTTATAATACAAATAATCTGATACTCACGCTTTATCCACACTTATAAGCTTGCTTTTCTTCATATTAAACTCACTTACATTATATTATCATGAGTTCGTCTACAACTAAAGCGGCGCGCTCCCGCACCAAAAGCGCCGTCCCCGTAGACTCACCTAGTGGCAAACCTTCCCCCCTCCGAACACCTACTACAAAATCCACAGAACTCGATAATAACTCTTGGATGGATGAAAAACTTCGCCAACAAAGTGAGTTCATCGTAAAATTATTATCACAAAAGTTAGAAGATTCCGAAAAAAGAATTACCGCTGAGCTTGGCCGGGAAATTAAGGATATTAAAAACAGTATAAGCGACATTAATAACCGTGTTGTTCAATTAGAGTCTAATAACTCTGATATAAAATCTGTCATTGGTGCACTCGATACCGAAGTAAACAATCTTAAAACATCGATCGCTAATGTCACTTCTGAGTGCACTAACACTAAAGTAATGTTAAATGAAAAAATTGTGGAACTTAATAACACTAATAATTATTTTGACCATACCGTCGATGAATTAAACAAATTGAAATACACTATGAACGCATACGAAAATCAAATTATCGCGAGAGATGCATTTATTTTTGGTATTCCGTTCCTGCCTAACGAAAATTTAAAATCAATTTTCAACTTAATTTGTGTTACCATTAATATTAAGCCACCGAATCTAAGCAATATATTCCGCACTCGTCCAAAACCTAACTCACCAAACTCTGCGATTAAAATTAAATTTAACACACCGTACGACAAAAACTTTTTTTTAACTTCCATCGCGAAATACCGAAAAGAAAACAATAAGCTGCTTAGTCTTGATGACATTCACTTTGTTATTGATAAAGCTTCCTCCTCTGCGGCATCTCCTTCCATCAACATACGCGAGAGTTTGACACAACACAACAAATTGATAATGCAACGTGCACTTGAATTAAGGAAGAGTAAACAAATATCTACTGTGTTCTCTGCGAGAGGTGTTGTTTATGTCAAACGCAAAGCGAATGACACAGCTGTGCGAATTGACTGCATCGAGGGACTCGAAGACGTTGCCAGATCATCAGTTTCAAATGAAAATTAATATTATTGTATTTTCTTTTTTAAAATTTTTTTTTTTCTTCTTTGCCAATTAAATTAAATACTTATTTTTTTTTTTCTCTTTCTAAAATAATTTTTCTTTTTTCTTTTTCATTACAATTATTTTATTTGCTTTATTAATTTTCTTTGAATTTGATTTATTTTGTTTTCCTCTTTTTTTTTTAGAACTTTTTTGATTTCCTTGTTGCAGCTAAGTATGAATTATAACAGAGCTTTGCGTTCGATGATTAGAGTTCTGAGCAAGCAGAAATGCGGGCTCCAGATTTGTCACATCAATGCGCAAAGCTTGCTCCCGAAAATTGATGAATTCCGCGACACCTTTGTTGATTCTGATGTAGATGTTATATGTGTTTCGGAAACTTGGTTGAGGGATGATTTAAATGATAAGGTGTGTAGCTTAGATGGTTATCGTATTTTCCGCTTTAACAGAAAAGATCGTGTTGGGGGAGGCGTTGCGATTTATGTAAAGAGCACAATTAAATGCAAACTTAAACTTTCAGCCGTTGCTAATAGCACTATCGAATATTTGTTCGTTGATATTAAAGGCAATGATGGTAATTTACTGATAGGAGTTATCTATAGGCCTAATAGATACATTGACTTTTCACCCCTGTTCTCAGTATTGGAGGAAATCTCTGTGAGCTCACCTAATATAATTCTCTGTGGAGACTTCAATTGTAACCTTCTGAACCCTAATGTTTTGACACATAATATGCGAACTTTCAACTTAAGACCAGTTAATATTAGCACACCAACTCATTATTTCGGTAGAGATGCAACATTGTTGGATTTGATGTTTGTAAGTGACATAAACGACGTTGCTTTTTATGATCAGCTTTCGGCACCTGCGTTTTCAAAGCACGATCTAATTTTTCTTACTCTTAGATTTAACCTTGATTACTTTGTTAAAAAAATCACTTATCGTAATCTTCATAATGTCAATGTTCAGGAGCTTGAAGAGCATACACGAGAAACTAACTGGGATACTATATATTACATGCCGTCATCAAATGATCAGGTTGAATTTTTAACCCAAAATATTACTAACCTTTTCAATATTCACGTTCCCTTAGTAACGAAATTTTTTAAACCAAACAGGAAACCATGGTTTACACGGAGCATAAGACTATTAATGCAACAACGTGATGTAGCTTATGATACTTGGAAACGTTACCGTTTGAATGAGTTGCGTCGTGTGTATTGTTCCATTCGTAATAGGGTTGTAGCAGAAATACGTTATGCCAAATCGCAACATTTCTCTCATAAGCTGAGCGCATCTTTAAACGGGCGTCAGCTTTGGAAAAACCTACACAATATTGGCATTGGTAAGCCTAAAATCGTGCCAGCTGAGGATATTGATGGTAACACCCTTAATAAAACATTTGTTTCTGTCCCTTCGGGACAGGTCCAATCGCTCGGCACCGTAAGTTCCTTTCCATTTACTAACTATCGCCTTCGTGAAGACCCTTGTTTTGTATTTTCTGCAGTAGCTTGTACTGACGTTGTGGAAAGTTTGCTTTCTATAAAGTCAAAAGCTGTCGGGCTAGATGAAATTCATCCCTCTTTTTTGTGTATGATTCTACCTATTGTGTTGCCATATATCACTTTTGCTTTTAATACCATTCTTATGACTGGGGTGTATCCTAACTTATGGAAGGCAGCCAAAATCATACCACTCCCAAAAACTGCCAAGGGTGATGAATTTAGACCCATTTCCGTATTGCCTTTCTTGTCTAAAGTCTTTGAAAGGATACTACAAAAGCAAATCAATGCTTATCTCACTGCCAACTCTATGCTTACCCCAAAACAATCTGGTTTTCGTAAGAATCACAGTTGTATTACTGCGCTTTTGAAAGTCACTGATGACCTTAGGCAAGCATTGGACAATGATGAGGTATCGTTCTTAGTTTTGCTCGACTTCTCAAAGGCTTTTGATACAGTCAACCACGTCAAATTATGTAGAAAGCTTATGGAAAATTTCAATTTTTCATCTGGTGCCACTAAATTAATTTTCTCATACTTGACTAATAGAAGGCAGGCAGTACAAGTCGGTGATACCCTTTCTAACTTTCTGCCAAATGTTATCGGTGTACCTCAGGGCTCTATTCTTGGTCCCCTTTTGTTTTCAATATATATTAATGAACTTCCATCTTTAATTTCAAACTGTTCCTCCCATATGTACGCAGACGACGTTCAGCTGTACTTTAGTTGCCCTCTTGGCCTTATTGAGCATGGAGCTTCTTGTGTCAATGAAGACTTGGAGAGAGTGGTAGATTGGTCTGAGTCGAATGGACTTATTTTGAACCCTAAAAAATCTAAATGCCTTGTAATATCTAGAAAATCTCTTGATCTTGATTATTTTCCACCGATTGTTTTGAGTAATGCCCCAATCGAATACGTCGAAACAGCTAAAAATCTCGGAGTGACCTTCAACCGTTTTTTGACCTGGGATAACCATATTAATGGACTCGTTGGCAAGGTTTATGGCGTACTTCGCACCTTATGGGCAACTCAGGCTTTTACACCTGTTAAAACGCGATTGCTTCTTGCTAAGACCTTGGTAATTCCTATCTTGATATATGGATGCGAAATTTACTGTAACTGTAATTATATAAGTAAACGAAAGCTCAATGTTGCATTTAATTCGACCGTAAGGTATGTATATGGGTTACGTAGATACGACAGGATATCTGGTTTTGCTTCGCAACTATTGGATATGTCTTTTGAAAACTATCTCGAATTTCGAAGTTTAATTTTGCTTTCTGATATACTCTTTACACGCCAACCACAATACTGTTTCGAAAAAATAAGAACTACATCCTCGCATAGATCTCGTCAGTTAATTGTCCCTCGCTGTTCATTCTTAACATCTGAACGTCAATTTTTTGTCAATTCCGCCCGTCTTTGGAACTCATTACCTCGAAATTTAAAAGAAAATCAAAATGCAACAAGTTTCAAAAAAGTCTTAAAATTTCATTTTTCAGTAAATTTGTAAATGCAATTCTAAATTATAATGTTTCTTGAATTTGTTTTTTAGATAGCTTCAATGTTATTAATTTGTAACTTTAATATTTTCGCTCAATTTTGTAAAATTAGCTTACTACTATCTTATAAGATTTTATATCTTACAGTTTGTTAAGCAATCACGAATAAATAAATAATAATAATAATAATAATAATAATTTCCATGTGTTTCTATACAATTTTCTTAAGCCCGCAGTGTCTAGAACATAAGAGCAAGTACGTGCGACCCAGTCGTGCATTTTATTTGCTAAACATTTTGAAAGGACAAATTCAACTTTTGGAAGCTTCTGCATACAAAAAATTATTGTAATAAGTCTCACCGATTTCAAGAAAAAAAGTTTTATTAAAATGGTTCCTTGGTGGGTTTCATTAATAATCATTTTTTGAATAATGGTTTTCCACCCAAAGGTAGCCTTTACTAAAAGTAATTTATTGATTTTTTTTTTTCAAATCGGCCCAAAATAAAAAAAAACTAATTTTTTCAGATTTTTATTTTCATCCCCTATAGTCGCTGTAGGGGTAAAAGGCCAGTCAATTTTTGCTCAAAAGAGCTCTTTGCGAGGAAATTGTGGGGTAGTTTTGATTTTTTCCCTGCTTTATGTTCTCGGGGGTGCTGAATCCAATAGTAGGGAAGCCCACGATGCTAAACGTGGATTTACTCGAGCGTCGTTGGACCTAATGGATTTTGAAGATTTGATGATAGAGAGAAAAAAATGTTAGTAAAGTATACCGTTTCATCCGTGGGGGGAGCATCTACAGGTGCTCAAAAATATTAAAAAAAACAGTCACATGGACATATTCGAGCGCGTCAGATATTGATAGTGTATATGGCCTGGGTCTTTCTAATAACGCTGGTATGTTAATTTGCCGGCTTGTGTGGTGGGGGTGGCTGTATGGGAGTGTTGAAATTGAAAAACAAATGGATATACTCGAGTGCGTCAGATTTTTAGAGGGGATGTTAAGTGACTCCCAAGGATGCTCACATTCAAAAGACTGACGATTCGGATGTGACGCAAGCTTGCGGCAGCTCCTTGAAAATGCAAGAAAAAAATCGCCATTTTGAAATACTCGAGCGCGTCAGATTTTGATATATATGGTTCAACTCGATGTCCTACATGTGCTGAACCTTAATCTGACAATTATCTGGAGGGGTTTTCAATCTGACGATTGGAAAAGAAAAAAAAATGTATTCAGGTTTTTTCATAACTTGGGCGGCAAAAATTGAAAATGGATTTTTGTAGAAGGGTCAAATATGTACAAGCATTTTTTACTATAGAAGGGGGGGTCTATGTCACCCCATTTAGGAGGTAGAGGTGATTAAAAAAAAAGACTTAAATGGAAAAATAAATATTTAAAATCAACAACAATACTTAAAATGCGAAACAATAACGGTTTTAAAAGCCAGAATTCTGTTCTGTAATCCTTCATTTAAATTAAATTATTCGTGTCAATAGTTTTCAAAATATTTGCATTTTAAGTCCAAATGTTGATAAAAAACGCAAACAAAAATGTTTGGATCAATTGTTCTCAACATTGTGAAATGAAAAACTGAATCGAATACAAAAAACCAGAAGCTTTTATGTCTTCTAGTTTTTGAGAAAATTGCAACTTACTGATACTACTTTTTTGAGATATTTGTAATTTGCTTGCATTGCCCTGCTTGGGCTTACTATAGGATTTGGGGTATGTGCGAGGTTCGGTGTTTGCCAAATTTCGTTTGCATTTAAAGAACTTTGAATGTATTCTCTGTTTCCAATGTCAATAGCTACTATTGAGAACAGCTACATAATGATATAGATAATATAATTATCTCATGAAAAAGTAGTATCAGTAATTTTCAATTTTCTTAAAAACTAGAAGACAAAAAAGCTTCCTGTTTCTTGTGTTCGATTCAAAATTAATCTGAGCATTGATCACAAAAAGAAAATTTAATTTTTCATTTCACAATTTTGAGAACAATTGATCCAAACATCTCTTTTTGCATTTCTTCATCAAAATTTCGAGCTTAAATCCAAATATTTTGAAAACGGTTGATACAAATAATTCATTTTAAATGTAAAATTAAAGAACAGATTTTTGGCTTTTAAAAAATTATTGTTTTATATTTGAAGTTTTTTCGTTATTTTTTAATATTTGTTTTTCCATTTGAGTCGTTTTTTTTTTTAAATCACCTCTACCTCCTAAACGGGGCGAGAAAAACAGCCATTTTCCCGTTATCCTAGAATTATATATTTTACAATAACAAAAATTCAAACGCGCTCGAGAATGTCCAGGTGACGATTTTTTTTGCAAGTTTGTAACCCTCCCATTACCTTAGGTCACGCTCAAATCGTCAGATTATTGAAATACACACTTTTCAGCATGTAATTAACCTACCCTATCTTAGTCTGACGCGCTCGAGTATTTCGAGCTATCGATTTTTTTTTACTAATCTGACAACCTGCCCTAAGCGCCCGGCCCTACATAGAGGAATGATATATGGTGGAGGTACTCAGCAGGGTGCAAGGTACCCCTCTTTATACTAATCTGACGCGCTCGAGTAAATCCCAAAATCCCTTAGTGGTCTCCCCTACTACAAGGCTGAGGTTTGCAAACCATATTTCATGACGCAACATGGCAAAAAATGCAAAAAATTATGCAAAATTCGAATATCTCAAAAACGTGAAGTGCTAGAGCAATTTCAGGCCAGATTCGAGCTCAACACAAACATTCAAATTTTGACACGCTTATAGGAGAAAATAAATGTTTTCTAGTAGATTTTTGGAAGCTGTAAAAACACGTCAATTTTCAACAACCGCTTGATTCCAAATAAGTTGTCAGAGAAAAAAAAATAAACTAAAACTAAAAGAGATTTGGAAATTATTTATACTTTCAATTGAGGCCGTGAGTGCAAAAGTGGTGTAACCCATTTTTTGGCATTTTTGATATTTTTGTTTCGTATTTTTACATTTATGCATCAAAAGTCATCAAAGCTAAAATTGTAATTTCTAAAATATCTAAGCTTTCCAAAAATATGACGTAAACTCCTTGAATCTCAGTTAAAATAGTGTTAAAAATCGATTCAAAACGAAAAATATGATGAAAAAAGTGAGTTACACCACTTTTGCACTCACAGCCTCAATTGTAATTTAATGTAAAACACGAATAATTGATTTTTTTCGAGCCTAAAGCATAGTTTACAGTTCCGATGCGAAAAAAAAATCAAAATTTTCAAAACGATTTTCCACCTATTCTGCGCACCAAGTTGAATAATGTTCAAGGCGAAAAACGTTTGCTTTGGCCTAAACCACCCATTGAGTCGTTAATAATTTACCCTTAATTGACAAACTATATAGGCCTAAAAATGGAAAATAATTATTTTTGGATGCGAAAACCATTTGCATGCAAATAATGCCTTGAGGTGAATATATTTTTTTTCGGAAGTGTAAACCGACCATCAAAAAAAAAAATATTTTATTCACCACACTTTTTTTCGCATGCAAATCAATTGCCGGTCCATTGTTTTGCATGACATTCCATGACAGCATAGTTTTTTTTTGCATGAAACTGTAAACCAATCATGCAAACAATTAATTTTACATTTCACCTCAATTATTTTTGACATGCGAGAATATTTGCATAGATTTTTTTTGCGCACGGGAACTGTAAACTAGACTATAAGTAAAAAATGCTTTTTGCATTTTATTTCCATGTTGCGTCTTGAAATTTTGTTCGCAAACCTTTGATTCGGATTCAGCACCTTCAAAAGCATAAAGCACTGTTCCCTCTTTTTTTTTGCATAAGGTGATTTGCGTGAAATCTGCCAAAAAATTCAGACCAAGAAAAAAGTCTCGCTGGAGGGAGGTAATATTTTTCCCCAGTTAGAAAGGAGCAGGGGTTATATTATAAAAAAAATACATAATATAGAAAAAAAAAATAATTAAAAAACAACAAATAATATAGATATTGCATCAGTAGTTCAACCACAATAAATTGCTTATTCTGATTGAAACTCACGTGCAGAAGGTGAATCTAGTGACAGCACTCGAATCGAATGTTAGTCTTTTAGTTGCCATAATTTTATGCTTGTTAACATTTATAATTATGAACTAATTTATAAAGCATATGTTGCTTAAGTGTCTGATGGAAATCAACTTCGATTACATGGCATGTAAAACTATTTGCACTCATCCTTCTACACCGATGGTGGTATCAATTTTACCCTGATGCTCTAATGGCTATTTGAATAATATTCTGCTCTGAATTAACATATATGTTGGTTTATATAAAGTTATACCTATAAGCTCTGTAATACATGAGTGTGTGCATATTTACTTATGCGAATGTAATGTATGCAAATTAGTTTGAAAATGTCTGTAAATACCAATTGAAACTGAGATTATGTTTATTTATTTGGTATAGAGAATCTTGAAAAGTAGCTTTGTATTAATAATAAATACTTATCTACACATACATATATATTCATTTTAATGTTGCCATACTTACATTACATGTAGATTATAGGAAGGAGGTATTAATGTAGGTACATATAATAGCAGGGAAAATTGTGATCAATAATGCGAGTACCTAAAAAATACCTTTGTAAATATCTAATTTGTTGTACTTCGATTAGCTAAAGCAGTTAATAAGTTGAAATCTTCAAATAATTGTGCTTTTCTGAGGGGGAGCGCTACGATATCCCGCAAACCAAAATCTCGAATAACAAAATCTCGCATTTTTTTAAAAATCTCGAATAACGAAATCTCGCAAATTAAAAATCTTGTTTTTCATAATCTCGCAATTACAAAATCTCGCTTTTTACAATCTCGCATTTACATCTTAACCTAAAAATCTCGCAAATTTCAACCAAAATCTCGCAATTTAAAATCTCGCAAATCAAAATCTCGCAACTTCAAATTTCACAGCACACGGCTTTTAGATTTTTTTTTTTTGGGAATAAACCTACCCAAAAGCACTTTGGACAATTTTTCTTTCCAACTAATAACTATACCCGTCAATAAAAAAATTTGTGCATACTTTATTACTGTTAATAACCTCTATAATCATTTTGGTTGTCTTTTACGCGTTTATAATGGAAAAATAAAAGTATTTTCTAGTTCAAGGCCAAATACGAGTAATGCGATTTGCACATGACACTTTACAACGTGATATACCATCTATAGGTTCTTTCTCCTTCTTGTTCTTTTGAAAACAATAATATTGAAAAATCAAAAGCTCAAATTTATAAATAACAGTGTGGTCTAAAAGTACCCAGACACTGGATTATATATTTTGGAGTAGGTAGAATATCTCGCAAAATTGAATTGCATTGCAACAAAAACATTTTTTTAATCAAAATCTCGCAAATAAAAATCTCGCGCGAGATTTAAATTTGCGAGATTTTGATTAAAAAAATGTATTTGTTGTAATGCAATTCAATTTTGCGAGATTTTGATATGCGAGATTTTAGTTTGCGGGATTTCGTTATTGCGAGATAATGAAAAGCGGGATTTTGTAATTGCGGGATTATGAAAAGCGAGATTTTGTAATTACGAGATTTCGTTATGCGAGATTTCGAATGCGAGATTTTGATTTGCGAGATTTCGTAGCCAACCCTTTCTGAGGGAGTTGATTGGCGTTTTGTACAGCATAATGTAAATAGGCTTTCTACCACGAGAAACTCTTATTTCTTCGGTTACAGAATATTAATTTGAGATGGAAGAGGTTCTGAACAGAAGTGGATCTAGGATAAGGCTGTGAGAAGGCTAGGGATCTAGTGTTAAATACATAATTTGAAAACCCTTAAATATTTTTTCCATAAAATTGAATAATTTTATCCTTAAAATTAAAATTCCTGTTTGAGATGTTTCTTACAATAAATGAATAAGATGCTGCGATTGCCAACCCAGTTCCGTTTACAATTTTTTTTTCACTCCACTGAGACTATCATGAAAAATACAACGCCTGAACGCAGGTATGTTGCACTCATATTTTTAATTTGAAAACTATTTTCCTAGAGAGCAAATGTCCCTATTCTAGGTCAAAAATTATACCTTCCAAAGCAAAACGAAAGCTTTCCAATTGGAATTAGGAAGTAACGCTTATATTCACAAGAGGTATATGATTTACCTAATCCTTCTTCCTAATGATACCTGTAAAGTGTAAATGATAGGTATAAAGTTCAGCTGATACCGAACGATAGGGCAATTTCAAACCTTTTAACTTTTAAGCTCTAACTACATGCTATATCCTAGCAAAAAAAGACTTAGCACAGGTATCTATTCTCTTGTCAAGATATAAAAAAGAAACCATATAGATGGGTACCTCTAAGTCTTATATGTCAATATATATGTAGTAACAAACAAAACCACTTCCATTTTTACGTCAACATTTCATCAAATTTGCTTCACATCTGTTAGCTTAGAAACCTCACTGCTAACAAAGCCGCAATGTTCAAATTCTACACGTATCACAAAGATAACTGCAATGTTTCACGAAATCCCGCAATACGGACAACATAGTTAATTGCCAACTGTCCAAGAGTATCTATTTGAGCACTTTAGTTCCTTTTCCGTGCTCCCCAAAATCCTCCACACACACACACACAGATGCCATTGCCTGTACTCATACCGCAACATTATATATATATGTAGCTGAGCAGCTGGTTCATCGTCCAAACAAGGACTACACACATCTGCTCACGGCAATACAGGATATTTGTTTTCGAGGATGTGAAAATAAATACCATTCAACGTCCGTCCGTCCGTCTGTCCGTTTCGTATATAGCCATTGCCAGCGTTATATGCGCTTCCGTTTGAACTGAAGATGCCAGTGGCTTTTCCCTAACTCCACATCACCAACCCATTCAATACCACTCTCTTTCCCATTTACATCGAGTGTGGAAAAGAATTCTGCAAAAAAAAATAAAAATCAAGAGTAAAAGAAAAGAAAACCAAACGGAAACCGAAACGAAAGTGGCGAATTATTTCCTTCCATCGATCCAAGAGTACGAGTATGCCTTTGCTTACTTATGCTGACCATAACTTAATAGGAGTACATAGAATCATATGTATGAAGGAAAGAAAAATTGCAGGTTGCATATATTTCAGGACCAGGACAAACATTCCCTTCTCTCAACTTTCTCCCAGGCTCAGACTCTCGTTTAATTTATAAATTGCTAAAGAATTCCGTTTCCATGACCAAACAAACATGAATCCAAAGCGAAAGTCAAATACAAATCTCATGGAGCAACTAAGATCGACTGGACCGCTTTCGCCCCGTCACGAGACGTAAAGTAAAGAAAATTTTCAGTATCTGCTTAATTTTGTACTTACTCTATAAATGGTGCAGGTATTGGTTTGGTGATTGAGGTTTTGATCAATTCAAACATAACGATGGGAATTTAAAAAAAATGAGTTTCCGGAAGAAAGCATTTTCTTCAGATTTGATACCGAGCATTTATGCAATTCTCTATAAGTTTTTTGCTTCGATTTTCTTAACTCATCTAGAATAAGTAGTTAAGTTACCAAATATGTTCCTACAATAGATTCCTATTTTTTTAGAATATCATTGAAAACAACTTTAGCAAACTTAATAACTTTCAGACTTTTGCCAGAAAATACGCATATGGTTGTTATATTTAGTTTTGAGGTCAGTTGCATTAATTTAATTATTTAATATTTTAAATAATAATTTAATATTTTAAAAATCATTTTTTATATACAAGAAAACATCCCAGAAAAATCATTAAAATTTAGCCACAAGAGCAAATTCATGCCATCAAGTCAAAGTCTAAGCTATAATACCAACTTTTAAAAATTAAGACCC
The DNA here is from genome assembly GCA_963921185.1 of Dasysyrphus tricinctus. Lineage (NCBI taxonomy): Eukaryota > Metazoa > Arthropoda > Insecta > Diptera > Syrphidae > Dasysyrphus > Dasysyrphus tricinctus. Next base: position 66,722,017 of record OY992531.1, read on the forward strand.
ATCTGGCAGGAGCTTTCGACCGTTCGTTCTGGTCTGATATTTTTTTTCATCTACAAGAAGATTTCAGCTAAAATATATGTAAAAATCAGCTTTTTGCAAGTAGGTTTGCAATTTTGGCAGTTTTTCGGAATTTCAGAATAAATAAAAAGGTAGGCGTTTTAGTTTTGTCAATTTTATAAAATTCTAAAAAAATATATGGTACCCTTGGTCTTCAGTAAAAGAAACATATCATAATTTGCTGACTTGATTTAATATGTATTAGCAGCTCCGGATCTACGATTTTTCCGAACCGGGACAAAACTTGATTTTGGCGCCCTTGCCGTTCTTGATAAAAATAAAAAAAAAACACGTATCTGCTTGGTTGGATTTTTTGTCACTGTGAGAATAAAACATTTTTAAAGGATGTGCAGCTCATACCTATTCAGCAACTTATTACTATAGATAAGAAAATTAACAGTGCCTAAACAAAGACGATACACAACCATGGTTCGTAGATCAATAAAATATGATTCGTTCTCTCGTGAACAATTCAAAAGAATTTTATTTTTGATTCGATCACGAGTCTTATTTTTTGTTCCTAATAAAATTCGTTTTCATTCGAATCAAATCTGTAAGGGTCTGTAAAGTATGGTTCGTTCCCGAATGTATCATGGGAGAACTATTGAAGATCCATTCTCTGAACCGAAGAAAGAAAAATGTAAATTTACGATAGGACACAATTTCGAAAAGCCATAGTTACGCAAGATAAAGTATCGAAACACAAAGTTCCGAAAAAAATTTTTAAATCCTCGGAACTACGTTGTTCCTTGAGCGATTTCAATGAAATTGACAGAGATGATAGCTGAGACAGAGTAATAGCAGAACAAAATGTTTTCAAAATAGGATGTTTCTTAAATATGTCAGCATTTTGCAACTTCGGTTTTTCTTAAAAGATTGCAATGAAATTTACTCAGGTGATAGCATTGTAACAGAAAAAAATATTTCACAACCGGATTTTTCAAAAAAATGTTAATATATTATAACTTCGTTGTTCCTTGAACGATTTCAATGACATTGACACACATAATTTCAAACCTTTATAGTATACGAGGGCTATGCAACGTCAAAACACAAATAATTTTAGATTTTCTGGTTCTTCGATACGCATGAGAGCAGTCTCTGGCTGGTGATCTTTAATAGCCTTAGACTCGCCTGGCAAGCACTTTAGACCGCCAAACCCGTCTGGCATAATTTTTTCATGCATAACAATGTATAAACTAAATTATAAATAAATTTAAGCCTTGTGTAAGTAGGTTAATTTTGACCCTTTTTTTGCATTTTGAAAAATCAGATGACATCCTTTCAACCACGGCAACCCTGCCAGACCGGCTTTCATACTTAACTAGTCCCAATCCCAAATCGAGCATATACAAAGTTGTAGCCTTGTGTCTAGTAGGTTAATCAAAGTGGCTGGTAGCTCTCCGACTATCATGTCTTCATATCCTCCCAGTGGTAAAATACTTTTGTTAGGATAGAAAACCTGAAAAGGACTATTTTCTATATTTTTTCTGTGCAGGTAGTTACTTTTTTCCCCTTTCAAACAAAATCAAAGAACAAAATCATCTATAAGCTTCATGAATCCATAACTGACGAAAGAATGAAAAAGAATTCAGAATAGAAGTTTTTTTCAAAGACATAAGAAATCTTTTAACAAAATTTTTCAATTCGTGTAAGAAATAGTGTGGCTGACCAATACGAGGAAGGGTCAATAAGTCCCTGAAAATTGAAAAATGGAACGTTTTTTTTTTCAGAAAAAAAAAACTTTATTTTTCGACATAATCTCCTTTTAGCTGGATAGGTACACTTCATCCAACGTTTTTCTAATTTTTTAATTCCCTCCAAAAATAGGTTTTTTTCTAAAGCCTCAAAATATTCACTTGTTTCTTGAATAACCTCAGCATTCAAGTCAAATTTTTATTTCCATCGAGCCATTTCTTCAAATCGAGAAATAAGAAATAGTCGGAGGGGGCCAAATCCGGAGAATAAGCTGGATGGGGGAGTGCAATTTTTCCATCGCGACTACCGACTTGTGCGCAGGAGCGTTGTCTTGATGAAAAAAAACTTTTTTCTTTGCCAAATGGGGTCTTTTTCTCCTTAAATCGGCGTCGAATCGCTCCAACAGGTCAGCAGAATAGAGCACCGCTAATAGTCTTTCCTTTCTCAAGGTAATCGATATGGATGACACCTTGCGCATCCCAAGAAACTGTTGCCATCACCTTGTTTGCCGACAATCCTTCCAATATTAGACCGTGGATTGGGGAAACCAATTATGGATTGTTAAAATAGCTGGAGAAGAGTCACCATAATATTTTAAGGGCTTTTGTTTTGTTTCCGTAATGGATTTTTGCGCAAAAAAATAATGTTTTATCAGCACGCAAAACTTGGACTTTTCCATTTTAATAAAAAAAACTTTTCGACTGCTTCTGAATAAAACCGCTGCAACAGCAAAACTATTTGACAAATCTGAATAAAAATTTCAGGGCGTTCATTCGAAATATCCCTTATGACAACCTGTTTTTTAGATTTGAGAATTCAAGGTGATAAGTGAAAATTTTCAGAAACTTATTGACCCGCCCTCGTAATTTTAATATATAATATAAGAATCCTTTTAAAGCTTTCCAAAAAGCTATAGCACAGCATTGTAAGTATTTCCATTGTTTCTTAATTGCAAATTTTTTATACTAAATCAATGTTTTGGAAATTTATCACCCCGCATAAAAAGGAGGGGTGAATACACCCTCGCTTTATTTTTTTAGAATATCCTTAAATTATTTCATAAACTATTGGCCAATAATTTGGACTCATCCTGTGTACTTCTTACCTTTGAAGAAACAGTAGGGGTATTCATGCAACTGCGTAAAACACTAGATAAGTTTACGATTTGGTTGATTTTATCTTTTGGTTAATGAACTGTCAAATTTTGTATGGGAAATGGCTTACGCAATTTGGTTAATTTTATCCAAGGATTTAGCTGCGGAAAATTAACCAAATATTTGGTTAAACTTATCCAAACGTCTTTGTGACTTTTAGAGATTGAATTAGGCGTGTTTGTGACTTTTAGAACTAGGCATGTTTAGGAACGTGATACAAATGATATCTCGGAGGACTAAAAAAGCTCTGAATGTGTTCTGTAATTATTGCATTGCAATTAGTTGGTGATAAAAGTTGTGAATTAAAACGTAGTTTACACAAAAAAAAAATAATTAGAAGAACTACATTTACTCAACGATTAAAGGCTCTGCCCAACCAACGCGAAATTATAGAGAAGCATTCACAAATACAGTTTTTTGGTCAACGAATGATTCGCACTGGTTTGGAAGATTCTAAATAGTCGGAAGATGTTAGAAAAAAAAGAGAGGGATGATTCATTTTACTTTTCCTCACTTCTCCAGGAGCTCCTGGTTTTTTGTCACTTGAGTTGATTTGAAATGGTATTGAGATTCCAGAAAATTGAATGGCATTGATGTATTTATTTCAATGCAAAAGAAATATAATTGAATTAAAAGGAGTACTTACTACACATATCTATTAAAACAAATATATATTTTTACACACACATGCAAATAAACAGACCATAATGCACTATCTGTAAAACCAACTCCTCGACTCAAGCCAAACGCGCCCAAATATTTGACGTTTAACGAACAGCTGATTCAATTACACAGCATTTAACCAAATTAATAAAAAGGTCGTTCATGCAAACTTTTGCGTAAACTTATCATTTTACACAATTTGTAAACTTTAGGACGTTGCATGAATACCCTTAGTGTTTCTCGTATGAAAATAAATAATCAAAAAAATTAAATAAGGACATTTTCAACAAAACTACCATCCCTTCACCCCAACTTGCTCTCATTACGTGACTGACCTATCTCCTACCGAAAATATGAACAAAACTTTTACAGTAGTAAATTTAATATTCTTTCATTTTGTAAAGCTTGCAATTTTGAACAATTATTGTTGTCATAGGTCAAACTAATCTGAGAAGATAGAGAGCTAAATATTTGTTGAATGCATACTTTTTCCCTTCTACCAATAGGCATTGAAATAAATCGATGTAAAAATTTTTCGTCAAATTTTACACATGTAAGAAACGTGTTTAGGAAGGCAGACAAACGGTTATTAGTTCAACCACTCAAATGCTATTATTGATATGAATTACAATGTTACGCAAATGACTTGACTTTTTAGTCGTTGGCTCTAAGACTTATAACTTGTTTTGAAAAAAATATTAAGTTAAAAATTTTTTGTTTGTAATATATTTCTTTATTTAATTAAATGCACAAATACCTAAACAGCTTTGAAATATTGAAAAAAAAAAATTTTTTTCTTCAGAATTTTTTTTTTTAATTATTTTTTTTTTTTTCAAAAAAAGCAAAAAATAAACAACTTTATTTTGAAACGATATTAGAGGATGGATTTTGGGATTTAAAAATAGGGAGGAAAAACTATTTTCCAATTTGATTTTTGTTAATGGATTATTTGTTTTGTGGCTTACATAATAACTGTTTATTTTGTTTCCAATAAAATAAACAAAAATCATTTCTTGTGTAGTAATATTCGTTCATTTAAACAGAAGGCAACAATTATTTCAAGCAAGTCGATTTTAGAAAAGATACATAAATATAAACCGACTTAAAAGCATTTTAGTCTTTATTTTCTAAACTACTGAACCAATTTTGATAAATTTTTTAAGTCAGTAAGAATTATTAAATTTCTGTATGTTTGTAGACAAAACATACCCTCATACTCGTTAAATTTTAATACTCGTTTAGAAGTCCTAGTAGAAGAAACCTTACAACTGATCATTGAAAAATTAAAAGTCATTTTTTGAGCCTATTTGAAAATTATTTCTTACTAAAAAATTTTAATTAAGTCTTGAGCTTTGTGTGTCCATCAAAATAATATAAAATCATCCTAATGGTCTCAAAATCAATCATTAAAGTTTTCATTGATGAACTGAACTTAATACAAATTGCGCATGACAAAGCCCTCATATGGCAATGATGAGGCCAAGTGAGTAAGCCGGACGAAACGCCAATTTGAAAAACTAAAGGCCATAAAAAGCTATTTTGAATCAAAAATTTTTTTTATTTGTCTTCAGTTTACAGTTTCAAAAAAAAAAATATAAATCTCAATCAGACTGTTCTATGAAAAAGCAAACACAAATGCCAAACCCAATTTTTTTTTCCGAAAAAGAATGTCATTGACATTGTTTTGTACGAAAAAAATTCGTGGTGAATATAAAATTTATTTTCTTTGGGTAGTCCACAGTTCTATACAAAATTTAAACGTCTAAGAATTTTTTTCACAAAAATCGCTCCCATAAGAAATATACAAGCAGTTTTTTTTTGTTAAGGAACTGTATACCTACTTAAGCCTAGAACACTGCTAAAGTCTCCAACTCGAGAACGAAATCAAACCTAGTACGCAGCTGCAGTGAAACGAAAATTTTCTGGGGTCTCCAACTCGAGAACGAAATCAGAAACGAAGTGATTGCGAAAAAAATATGGAGAGTTTTATCAGAAAGATGTCAAAATAAATAAATAAAAAAAAAAAAAACAATTCAAAATCTTAAGTCAATTTTTTTTTCTCGTCTGATGTGAATTCTTTTTTTTCGTGTCGTCTGTTGTGGTGATAAAGGTTCCAAATAAACGGTACCTGCCAAACAATTTTTTTAGCAATTTTAAATAATCGTTTTTTCTCAAAAACGGCTCGAAAAGTTTTAAGTGAAGTCTTCCTTTGGGTGGAAAACCATTTTTCAAAAATGGTTATTAATGGTACCTCCCAAAGAACCATTTGTTTTACTTTTAATTTTCTTCAAAACGATACGACTGTTTTCAATGATTTTGTTTATACAGAAGCTCCCAAAAAAATATAAATAGTTTTGTGTACCAAAATTTTCGAAAAAATATTTTTTGGATTTTTAAAAAATGTTTCATTTTTTTTTGGAAAATCAAATATTTCGAAAACGACATGATCGATTTTTTTGAAAATCGATATTCAAGAGTTTTTTAGTACTCTCTAAAATATTTTTAGAAAAAATTTTATATTTATGAAAAACTACGGTACCTTCCATACAAAAGTTAAAAAACTGCAATGGAAAATATTTTTTGCTTATAAACGACTCCTACAATTTTGATTAAACTTTTTCCATATACTAAAACTAGTACGATCTACTACCAAAAATTATAAAATTTTACACTTAGCAACTATTAATAGTTCCTGTCATAGAACGTGTTTTGATATTTTGAATTTTCTCGTTATCGGCTTAACCGATTAAGATGAATTTTTTAATTCAGTTTTAAAGCAAAAACGGGTTGACAATTTTTTTAAATTTTGTTTTTATATAGGTTACACATAAATTATATACATACTTCAGATTTGCATACCAAAATTTGTTCTTAAAAAATTTGTTCTTATAATACATTTAAAAACCTCGTTTCAAAAAAATTCTTCAACCCGTTTTTGAAATAATGAATTTTCAAAAAAAAAAAAATGATATTGTTTTTTTTTTTTAATCCAAAACTTTTTTTTTTTAATTTTGATATGCGATATTGACATTTAAAAGAAATTTTTCGTGAAAATTTTGATTAAATTCCGATAGTGAAAAAATCGGAAGTAAAAAAAACCGTTATATGGCAGGTACCGTTAATAACAGTTCTTGGCACTGATCTTTTTTATCAAAATCGGTAGAGCCGTTTTTGAGATAAATAAGCTTTTCCTTATAGGTTGTATGGCAACTACCGTTATTTTTGGAGCTAAACAAAATTCAATTTCCCCTCTGGAGGATTACAAACAAAGACTTTAAGTTAAAAATTTGAAGAAAATCGCATCATTGGCTAAAGCTGTAGATCCAGATACAGATACAAATAGCAGGACAGACAGAATTGTGCCACCCACTTTTTTCATGTTTGATTGTTATCTCAACATTTTTTTGTTTGCAGAAATCCAAAACTTGCCCTATAGCACCTAGCTATATCACAAGTAAAAATAACACGTAGAAACTATTAACAGTACCACCCTTAGAACGCTATTTACGAATTGGAATTTTTTCATTATTGGCTGATCAGATTAAAAAAAATGTTATTGCATAAAAACTTCCAATGATACGAGTAAAATTGTTTATAAAAATTTGCAAACTAATATTTTGTGAATTAAAAAAAAAAATCTAAATATTTTTTTTAAATTTGATATAGGTATCAAACAAGGTTTACATTTTATTTTTAAGTTTGATTTTTATCTACAGAATACATAAAAACTTAAAATTTGAATACCGAAATTTCTCCCTAAATCCTCCACACTAAACAATTCCAAGGGAGATAGCTCTCCCTCGGATTTTATTTTTTCCCAGGAGTTGAATACTCTCATCGCCAATCTCCCCCGAATACAATTTCCCCCGGAAATAACTTCCAACTAGTTTCGAAATATTTTGAGAAAATTATTTAGTTTAAATTATTGAACTGTCAAAGTTTGTGAATAAATTAATGAAATACAATCATGTACTTATATTTTTGAAGCATTCAGATCAGTATTTTTTAAAATCTATACCATAGCCTTCAGATTAACCATCGAAGAAAGAGATCGGAGAAACCTCAACAGAATTCGAAGAAACTTAAGGGATGGAAAAAGGTATCGTTTGCGTGTCCGTGAAGTTAGCATATCAAATGTCAGCATATCAAGTTTTTTTTGGAGTTCTTGTCGCATGCACCTGAGTTCTATAGTTCCTGATAGTTTTCCAAAATAGTTCTGTTCGATTTCACAGAAAAAATCGATTTTTAAAAATGGGATGCTAACTTCACGCAGCATATCAAATATCGAAATATAATGAAAAAATATTTTTTTTTCGGTGGAGAAACCCACCCCTAAGAGTTCCTCATACCTAAAAAAAATAGTTCTGCTACCTTCACGCCTAGAAAAAATAAAAACCGTTAGTAAAATGTTAGATGAAAAACTGAAACTTGTACTGAAAAAACGCTGAATTGCAAATAAATTTAAACGTTTAAAATTCTGAAGTATCTAAACGGATAAATATAATGTGTATTTAATGAATTCCGAAGAAATCCTGTTTCTAACACTTTTCTAACAAAAATTATGATTTTTTTTCATAATAAGATGGATTTTTCACGAATTTTGGTAAACGACCTTGATATGCTGGCACTTTTTTGGGAGTTCCAGCCCACATTACATCTATATGTTGAGGTCAATAAGTAGGCTGGAACTCCCAAAAAACTGCCAGCATATCAAGGTCGTTTACCAAAATTCGTGAAAAATCCATCTAATTATGAACAAAAATCATATTTTTTGTTAGAAAAGTGTTAGAAACGGGAGCTCCTTGGATTATATTGTAAACACATTACATCTATATGCTGAGGTCAATAAGTGGGCTGGAACTCCCAAAAAAGTGCCAGCATATCAAGGTCGTTTACCAAAATTCGTGAAAAATCCATCTTATTATGAAAAAAAATCATAATTTTTGTTAGAAAAGTGTTAGAAACAGGATTTCTTCGGAATTCATTAAATACACATTATATTTATCCGTTTAGATACTTCAGAATTTTAAACGTTTAAATTTATTTGCAATTCAGCGTTTTTTCAGTACAAGTTTCAGTTTTTCATCTAACATTTTACTAACGGTTTTTATTTTTTCTAGGCGTGAAGGTAGCAGAACTATTTTTTTTAGGTATGAGGAACTCTTAGGGGTGGGTTTCTCCACCGAAAAAAAATATTTTTTCATTATATTTCGATATTTGATATGCTGCGTGAAGTTAGCATCCCATTTTTAAAAATCGATTTTTTCTGTGAAATCGAACAGAACTATTTTGGAAAACTATCAGGAACTATAGAACTCAGGTGCATGCGACAAGAACTCCAAAAAAACTTGATATGCTGACATTTGATATGCTAACTTCACGGACACATCGTTTGCATTGATTTTCAAGCTCACTTAATACTTGTTCATGATTGTAGGTTTGTAGGGGACTGCATTCTGCAAAAAAAGATAGACGTTAACGTGAGGCATTGACGATCACGTTAACGATAATCATTTTGACGAGTATCATTTTTGAAATTACAGGATGATCCCCAGCTTTCACATATTTACTGGATATTTAAATGAATTCATTGCCACCACCCAAAAAAGCATTTGGCATACCTTCTATCGTCAAACTAAAAAGGTGCCTCAATCCAGCTTCAGGGAAGTCTTGGCAGAAGTCTAATTAAATTTTGAGAGAGAGATCTGCCCCAAATGTATCATTTTCAACAAGGAAGATACAAAATGTTAAAATAAACAGAAAAAAATGGAAGAAAAAAGACTAAAGTAAAACTTACGTGTTATATTTTCAAAATCCTCCAGCTAAACTAAAGTGGATTTTTTCCAGGGAAGAATCACAAATTCTCCTTCGGACAAAAATTGGCGATACCTACTTTTGTCCTAGGAATTTGCTCTTTTTTTTCGAAAATTGTTTACGATTGGAGAGTATCACACGGGGGAAAAAATTCGGGGAAAAATTATTTGCAATAAGGCTGATTAGGTATGTTTCTCAATTTTTTAAAAATGGGTGGATGAATTTGTTTGGAACCAGTTTCTTAAATGTGTTTCAATAAATAATCAAAATTGGTATGCCAAAATTTTATTTTAAAAATCTTTTCAAAATATGTATAGGTATGTGTAAATTTTTTTTTTTTTCATATACATACATAATTCATATTTCCTCAAATGCATAGATGTTTTTGAGCAATAAGCTATTTCACGAATAGTCTACAGTTAAAAGAACAACTTTAATGCGATTTTCTATATTGTCTTACTTGTGATATAAAGTAGTAGGTAGGGTAGAGCGGGGTTAGTTGGACCACGGGGCAAGTTGGACTACGCCAATAACTAAGAAACCGCAAGTGCTAAATGAAGACGATCATACACGAATAAAGCGTAGTTACTATATCATACGTGCTAAACGGGTTTAAGGTGGATTTCTTCTGCCAAAGGAAAACCACGCGCTTATTTGTATTTTAGGGGTACAAAAGTAAAAAAACGAGTTTGTTTCTTTTTGTGTTATCGTGATGAAAACGTACGAATTTTTCAACAAAGTACAGTAATTTTGGGAGTTCTGTTATATTGAATTTTTATATTCCATTTTTTCCATTGTAAAATTCAAAGTATTTAATTTCAAAGTGACGGAATATATTAATCAAGCTAGGTGTGGGGTTAGTGGGACCAACTTGCCCCACTGTTTATATTATATTGGAAAATAGTATGAAAAATTTTGGACACATAAAGTTTCAAAGAGGAAGAAGAATATTATTGCTGTTTGGTGTTATCGATGTGTATGGAAGCAAATTCTGAGACCTAACCCGATGAGGAGTGGGTGCAATACCATTCTTGCTGGAATCCAGGCCCAAACAAATTCCCTATTACTGGCCATGGCACCATGGGGTCATTTATGTTAACTTAAGTTGTGATTCAAGTTAAGTTTTAGTTTGTGATCAAATTAAGTTCAAACAAACGGCGTTTATGTCCTTAATAGAGCTTCTTTTTCCATTGTTCAAGCTTTGGTCCAACTAACCCCATCTACTGGCCCAACTTGCCTCGCTTGTGGGGCAAGTTGGACCACTTAGACTTGGTGTATTCAAAGTAGATAATCTTATTGTTCTGCTATAATATATTTTCAACTTTTTCAAATTTATTAAAGAAGCCGAAGTTACATTATTTCTAAAGATTCCAGTTTCATTGTTATGTTATCAATAAGTAAAAAGTTATAAGACTTCAAGTAAACAGTGGTCCAACTAGCCCCACTCTACCCTACTATAGGACAAGCTTTGAATTCGTGGACAAAAAGAAATTTTGAGATAACAGTCAAACACGACATTTACGATGATAGATTGCACAAAAAACTAGGTGGCACAATTATTCTGTCTGTCTATAGTACCTCGACCAACAGCCCAAGCACTGAAGTGATTTTCTTCGAATTTTGAACTTAAATTTTCTTTTTCTAATTCCCAGAGTAGAAGTTTAAATTTTTGTTTAGCTCTAAAAGTAACGGCACTTGCCAAACCATCCATTAGAAAAAGCAAATTTATCTCAAAATGGCATTTGGGATTTTGTTAAAAAATAATCTGTGTATTATTGTAGGTATGGTGTACTTTTTGGTAAGAAGAAAATACCAAAAAAATTTATAAACAGTACCTGCCTTATAACGGTTTTTTAAAATTATTATTCGTGTTAACGGCTTAACAGATTTAAAGTAAAATTTCTATGCAAAAGCTCCCTTAAAATAATAACAAATAAAATTCCATATCAAAATTATAAAAAAACTAAATACATTTTTTAATAAAAAAAAAATATAATTTTTTTTTTTGAAAAATAAATATGTCACTTTTGTATTTTTAAAAATAATCATCTACATGTACATATTTAAATGGCACAGGTACTTGTTTTTGAGCTCTTAACTATTTTATCGAGTTAAGAACGATTAAATGCTTTTTTAATATTTATTCTATAAATAGTTACTTGTATAATTTAAAGGTTCTTAAGTTCCAATCAACTTGCACTATAAGAGAAAGAACGTGTGATCCAGTCGTGCATTTTGTAACGGTGACTGCCACACAATTTGTTTTAACAATTTTTCAAAATCTAATTTTTCTAAAAACCAGCTTTATAAAGCTTTTCTTTAAAAAATTCAATAAATTACTTTTAGGAAGAGCTTACGTTGGGTGGAAAACCATTTTTCAAAAAATAGTTATTAATGGTAACTCCCAAAGAACCATTTTTTATGTTTGCTTTCTTGAATACAATAGGTATCGCTTCAGGGTTATAACAGCAAAAACCAGCTGTTAGGACCCTGCATCCACTCAATGTGAAATTGTCTGGATTTTGTGTACTTTTATCATATTCACCCAGTCTTCCTCATGTTACAATTTTTTGAAATGCTAGGTAACTAATTGACCATAGCCCTTGAAGATAATTAACAGTTACAAAAAAATAAAATGGAAAATATTTTGTATATGTTTCTTTAAGAGTACATATGGGTGATTCCGTCCCAACTATGATTCCATGTGTCCAGTGCTTTTTTTGTTATTTAATGTAAAATGTTCGAATATATTTTTGGTTTGAATTGTGTAAATGGCTATTTACTACAATCTATGTACTTGTACATTCAATCAATATCATGACCAAATTTGCTACTTCTTCCACATGGCTTGGAAAAGTGTAACATAAATGTCAGTTTTGTGGCATGTCCGCTCATTGTTTTTCCGATTAAATCTACTTTTTTCTAATGAAATATTTCGTTAAATAGAAATGTTGTCATTAGAAAAGTTTGAGTGCAATACTTGGTTGACAAAATTATGCAAAAATTAAGTCAAATAATTATTGCTGAATAAAATAATCATGAATGAATGTTGTCCGAGAATTTACTTTTATTTTTGAATTCAAAAGATTTCTCGCAGAACCGCCATTTTGTTTTAGTTTCAAGACGTTTGTATGGTGGTTCACTAAAAGAGGCACTATTTATATATAAATGATAACAATCACTTTATTTTCTTAACGTTGTTGTACTTTAAGAGTGATATATTTTCATTCAAGGAAAGTGTGTCCCAAATATTAATTTGTTAGTACCGTGGTAGTATTTTGTAAGCATGTTATAGCATGTTTTTGGTTGATTATCAGAATTTTGTATTCCTTTAAGCGACATATGTTGTAATTGTCCCAGAAATTATTTTTCTCATTAGGTCACATAAACTGTCTAAATGTCAGTACCGTGGATGTCATTACCGTGGCACCGTGAACTTTAGTTAAATTATTTCTTGCAATAATATTTACTTTCTACCAATTTTCTTTATTAAAACGGTAGCAATACCTCGAAAAAAAACCAAACAAAAATTATTCCGTGCAACACAAAAACTAAGTAATAACCCAGCACAATGAAAAGGGTTGCCATTCAGAAGAATAGCCTACAAAAACAAAAAAGCTATACTTATTTAAGGAACATAAGAGAAGTAGAAATGTCAAGAGGTCAAAACATAACAGTTAATCCAGAATCTCAACAAAAATATGGTCAAAAATAGAAAAACAGAAATAAGAAACGTAAGAGAGCTTTATTATCGTCTATTCCAATTTAAGTACATTTCACGATATTTTTTCTTCTTTAAAAATTGTAGCAAAATGCTTTTACAGATATGATACTCTGACAAAATGAAATTGAAACAAAAATGATTTCCAGTAAGTTTTAATTTTTGAAATAAGAAACAAAAAGAATCACAGTTGGCAGAGAATCACCCATATCTACTTAAGGGAGAAGGAAAGCAACTCAAAAACTTCTAAAATAATTGCCACCCTAAATTCTTATACGAACCTACCTGTTTATAAATTTTTTTTTCTTTTTTTTTTTAAAGTTCTTTTATTTTATCAGCTAACTTTGTATATGTTTTCTCATACTTATTAAAAGTTCTCAAACTTTGCCTTTGTTATTTTCAACTGCTTTGTATGAATATAATTTTTGATTATTTGAGCTCCCTACAAAGTTGATTCTCAATGATTCCAAAATATGTAACATGAATTCTATCTAAGAAAGTATTAAATAAATTTTCACTTCCAAGAATTGTCCTGTTAATTATAATGTACTGCAGAAATCTTAGAAAAAATGTTACGTTGATCTTCGATAAAGAATTTTACCATGTAAAAGAGTCTTCTCAACATGAAAAATTTCGCTGAAAAGGAACAGAGCTCGACAACAATAATACTCTAAACCTCACTACAAAATGTTCCACATACGCCCTAGTATGCCATTGATAAAAAACCATCAAAATATTCTGCCAGCAACTAAAATATCAAATTCAATAAAATATCATGTGTACTGAACATATATGATATAAAATTTTAAGTTTAAATTGTCATCCGTTTTCTTTCATCTCCTTAGCTGATTTTCTTTTTGAAAGACGGAAAAATATTCTTATGAAGGTATAGGTACTCCTATAACAAATGTATATGTATGCTCTAAGGATGAAAACTTTTAAGCAGCCTCCTAATTTGATTCAAAGCAAACTTTGACAAGGAATATTACCAAGAAGATTTTTTCTTGCAACTTTGTTCGATTTATTTTTATTTCCTTAATTTTTCAAAAAATCCAAGAAAATCCACAAACTCGCGCACCCGTATCCCTTTCGAACACACAGAAGCAACGAAATCAAATAGGGACAGAAAAAGATGTAAAAAAAACACGAAAAGAATCTCCGCAGCTGCAGAATGATTTCATTGCACTATTCTTTGGGAGCAGGGTATTTCCTCTGAACTAAGGATGCCCTGAAAAAGACTGGGTGCGTGCACTTCTAAACCATGTGTGTAGGTGTATATAAATCTGCAGCTATACGTACATTTATAGAGTGTTGCAGAGCACCACCATGCGCTGGTTGTGCATTCATCCATTTGAACGCAAATATAATATTTATAGCGTGTGTGCATGGGCAAAAATTTTCTATGCAAAATTCGCTATGCACACATTCCAGCTACTTCTCTATGGGTATATGGGGTGACGATGAATGATAAAAATAATAAAAAAAAATAATATTCAAAAAAGGACGAAAAATGCATTACGCTCCAACATCGACAACGAAAAACATGAGAATCGACAAGGAACTCTTTTCCGGGATGTGAATTTCTCGTCCTGAAAACTTTGAACAGGCATCCTTAAATTCCTTACACATGCACAGGCAGAATCATCATCAGCATTTTACGAAAATGTGTTCTTATATTTGCTACTTTCATCCATTGTTTGCTTTTTGGATTCATTTTCCATTTTTGTTTTGCTTTTATTTCTGTGCTTTGCTTCACACAGCTCAGGGAAATTCTGTGTGAATATGAAAAAATCAGTATGGCGCTCTTTGTGCAATTTGCACTAGGTACACGCTCTTAAAGTGAATAGCAATAGAAAATTTGGTGATTTTTATTTTGAAGGGTATCTACGAGTATAGTGTTAAGCAATATATGTATATAAGGGCCTTGTAGCCATAGTTAAAGTCTATCCTTTAAGTTGGACCAAAAATTTTTAAGCTGTGTTTTGACTCAGAGCACATATTACACAAAATAGAATCAAATCCTTTTTTTAGAAGAAGATGGCCAATTGTTGATATACCAATCGTATCTTAGGTTTTAAGGCCAATGTACTGTTGCAGAATTTGGTGGGAAAATGTACTTACTTTTAATCAAAAATATTTGTCGATATTGATATACTCCTACAAACCAAAGCCTATGCTTCACAAAATTTTGAAGGACATTTATCTCCAAAATTATTGCATACAACTACTTTTTGCCAGTCAAAATACACCCTTCACTCGTTCCTGTCTCTAAGGTTTCTACATACACTCGCATTTTAGATTCTTTAACTGGATTTCAAAAGTCAGATTTATGTATGCGCACTCCAGATGTGCTCACATAGGTATAATATAGATTCTCACGTCTAAGATTCTTCCATCTGAACCAGCCATTTCCGTTTGCTTTCATTGAGGTTAAATTGATGTTTTTGCGTCTTCTTAAAAATAAATAAAAAAAAACCTTTGAATTCGAATCGTAGGACGAAAAAGCGTTGTGTACGTGCGAGAAATGATTCCATTCAAGAATCCTTTTGTCTTACCTATTTTACATACATCCTTACCACCCCCTCTTGCAGATGACACACAATTTTTTTGGGGGAGAGATGATAAAACAATAATTTTTAATCGCGTACTTTATTTTTTTTTCGATATCGTACTTCAAGTTATTTTTGATAAAAACGTGACGATCATTTTCAAATATTAGAGATTTGTTGCTATGGGGATTTAAAGAATAGATATTACAAATGTCAAAAAATGATTTGTTAACAATTGTCGAGTTTATATTTGTGAGCGCTCAGAGAATTTCCCCAGTTTGGCTGTCAAAAGCTAACGAAAAAAAATCTTTGCTCCGTCAGCTCAGTGAGCGCTCATGAAATATAATCTGAACAAATGAAATATTGTGGAGTACCTAACATGACACAGTATACAAATCTATGGTATTATACTGCGCAGGTTGTCAGTCAAAAATAAAAAATGGCTGTGAGCGTGAGGAAGAAAACACACGTAAAAATAACAACAAATTAAAATTGAAATTGTCAGAAATAAAAATGGCTGGGAGTGTGATGACTTAAATACACGTAAAAACAACAACAAATACTGACATTTGACATAAATTTTGTTATATGCGCAGAAGAAACAAAAATCAAAACTCTAATGATATTACCTTTAATATGTGTACTGTGCTAACATGATACAACCTTAACCAAAGAATTCCTATTCCTGTATCTCTAACTCTTTCCGAATAAAAAATTTGTCCTTAGACTAATTATTTTCACTTACGATGAATTAATGTAGGTATCTACTTTTTGGAATTAAAAAAAAAATATATTTATTGTTGGTCGGTATCTCCCAAGGAACCCATTTTTTTAACTTTCAATACAAATTGTGACAGAATTACGAAAGTTTTAAACTTAACAACGTTTACGACGACTTTACGCCATTGCATGAATACCCATAGTATGAATGATTACTGATTTAATAATTTTTCTTTGCAGAATCAGTAAAATGTCAATAAAACAGAAAACTGTAGTCGATACAAGAACCAAGTCTCCACTTATTTTTCACATACAATGTCTGTTCGTGTACTTTCCAAAACTACGAATTCCTACGAATTTTATATTTGTTATATGAGCTTTGACAGATCTTTGGGCTAAATTCGTAGTTTTGGGGAGTACGTGAACAGACATACAATTAATTGACTGTTCGCGTACTACCCAAAACAGCCAATTTCTACCCATTTTAGTCCAAAGTTCTGTCAAAGTTCATATAAAAAAATGATATTGACAGAACTTTGGACTAAAATGGGCTGTTTTGTGTAGTACACGAACAGAGGTTATTATTTTGAGTTGAATTTTATTTGAAAATGGAAATTGAAGAAAATACCGTCAAAACGAACTGAAGAACACAAATCGTCTGCAAAGTTCAGGGTCATGTTATTTTTGGTTAAAAAAAAATGAAAAAACTTGTCGGCATAAACACCAAAAAGCACTATGTACCAAGTTTGAAGAAAATCGATCGACCCATTTAGGCTGTAGACGAACAGACAGACATACAGAATTGTGCCACCCACTTTTTTGGTGTTCTATGTTTCATTGTTATCTCAAATTTTTTTTTCACACGAATCCAAAACTTGCCTTATAGTAGGTACCTACATATATCGCAAGTAAAAATTGGACGAAAAATCTTGAAACTGTACTAAATAATACCTATCATTTTTTCAGGGATATTTTATAAATTTAAAATTAAGTTTCCTAGTTCTTACAATCAGGGAACGATATACATATACAAATTCAATTTTTATAAAAACCGCTTCAACGATTAAATTTTTTTTGCATATATGCCAATTATTCCAAGTTATAAAATGGGATACTTTAGTTTGAGCACTTAGCGATTTAAATAGTTTCAAAACAACTTGAACACAAGAGCAAGTACGTGTTGTCCAGTCGTGCATTTATTTATATGTATTTTGTGCCATACCGTTCCGAGGTTAGCACACAGAAAAAGTTTGTTCAAAATCTTAGGAATCATTTGCAAGAAAAATTGGATTTTTTTTAAGTTTTAAAAATTTCTATGAACTGCTCAGTTATTTTTGCATAAAAGTATAATAAAAATAAATATTTTTATTCGTAAAAGTGTTAAAACATCGTTAAGTATCAATTTTTTAAAATTCTATACTATTTGAGAGCAGAGCCCTTAAACTAATTAAGTAGTGTATTGGTACTTACCTTGAACTTAAAATTTTTAAGTACCAGTACAATTCCTTGGTACTTGTACTTAAAAATTTCAAATACCAGTACCGGTACTTGTACTGGTACTTTAACTCCACAAAAGTATTAGAAATATTTGTATTGATTACTTTTGTACTTATAAGTTGTACTTAAATACTTTTCAACTCCTTTTTATTTCCAAAAGTACTAATAATTCCTTTTAATAACTTTTAATGCCTTTTCGAAAACAAAACGCTTGAAACGATTCTAAGTATTTTCAATAGAATTTTTTTAGCCAACAATTTGAAAAACATATTTTGAAAAAAAAAATCACTTTGAAGAAAGCTAAGCGAGATGATGGCAATGTCATGGCGAGACCAAAGCGAGACCGTAAAAGGAATAATTTACTCCGTATAGGAGGAATTTTAGGATTATTATGAACTGAAATTAAAGTAGTTTTTAATGCTGGATCTAATAGAATCGAAATAAAGACAAAACAATGACCCTACAAAATTTTATCCAACCTTTTTTATATGAATATGACAGTGCATAATTTTTTTGGGACTCTTTTAACAGTTTTTTGTTTTTGTTTTTTTAATTCAGTAATTATTCCTGAAAGTATACTTAATATTCTAATATTTTTCTTCTAAATTAAATCACAACAAAAACATAAATGTTAAAAAAAGAGCCAAGTTCTTTTATGTACAAGAAACCTGTGCGTAAAAAGTCAGCCAAAAAAGGGGGTTGGGGTCATAATTCTGTATGTGTCAAAATTCGGATTGCAAAATTCTGTATTCCAAAATTCTGTATTTCAAAATTCTGTAAATCCAAAATTCTGTAAGTGCCAAAATTCAGTTCTCAAAATTCTGTAAATCTAAAATTCTGTGTATACCATAATTCTGTCTTTCAAAATTCTGCATTTCAAAATTCTGTATTCCAAAATTATGTAAATAATAAAAGAAAAATTGTTTTGATAATGAAAAAAAGTGCGCACTTTTTTTCATTATCAAAACAATTTTTCTTTTATCATTTACAGAATTTCAGTATACAGAATTTTTAAATTGCTTAGATAATGAAAAAAATACTCACTTTTTTCATTATCAAAACAAACTGAGAAGTTTAGTCTCAAATTCTAACGGAGCACTCCCGAATATTTTTCTTCTTTGGCTTACAGCTATGTATTGTAGTAGGAAGAAGTAAGGCTGGAAGCTAATTGAAGATCTAAGAAAGGAACTCGTTTTTTCTAAAGCGCAAGTAGCTTCAGTTCAAAACGGGGAACATATTCCTAAAAGTAAAAACAATTCTCAAAAATAAACAGGTTAAACAAAAAAAGAAGAGCCTTAAGTCAGACTGAGTATTTTAAAAGGTTAGCCAAGAATCTTTATCTTGATTAAATTATAAAGTAAAGCATTTTGTTTTTATTTATTTATTTATTTATTTATTTATTCATTTCTTTCATCAAGCAGACTACATATAATAATATATAATCTTATAGACTAGTGAAATATACTAGTAGCATGCGATACCTTACAATTTACTAATACTTAATAAATAACCACCAGGATTAATTTACGTTAATATAAGAATAACATGTTTTTTGAAAGTATCACGACTTTGATTGTCATGAAAATCAATATGATCACAAATTGTGTTTGTTTGTTTAATGCACCGAGTTATTGGCTCATTAAGTCCGTAATTAACTCTATGATGAGGAACAAAGAATAAGCTATACGCCCCGCAGAGCCCTCACAGGAACATACATTTTTATAAATGATAGGAGATAAGAACAGTCAATCTGGTTTTTTAGAATATCGCGAACAAAAATAATTTCGAAGTACTTTCTCCGAGTTTTTAAAGACTGAAGATCAAGTAAATTACATCAAGTAGTATAACAAGGCATTCGAATATTCCAGTTTACTCTATGGACGGTCAGTCTAGTAAAGCGTTTTTGGATGCGTTCAATCCGATTAGAATGTATGTCATAGTACGGATTCCATATAACACAGCAATACTCAAGAATTGGCCTAACGTAGGAATAGTAAAGTGCCCTAAGAGTATATGGGTCAGAAAATTCTTTAGAGTTTCGGACAACGAATCCGAGTAAAGAACTTGCCTTAGCCACAATAAAATCAATATGAAGGGAAAAAGAAAGCTTCGGATCAAAGATAACACCAAGGTCCTTTTTTTTAACTACCCTTTGCAACGGAATATCATCAATATTGTATATAAAGTAAATAGGTGAAAAGTTACGACGGAAAGATAAGAAATTGCATTTAGAGACGTTTAGAAACAGCTGGTTAGAGCTACACCAGCAAGCTAAGTGCTCTAAGTCTTTTTGGAGTAGAAAACAATCGTAGGGAGATTTGATGCAGCGAAGAAATTTTATGTCATCAGCAAACATAAGACAAATTGAACTTTTCATTGAATCAGGTATATCATTTATTAGAAGTAAAAAAAGCAAAGGACCCAAATGGCTCCCTTGTGGTACACCAGAAGTAACGTTAATAGCATCGGATAGTATATTATTTATACGTACATACTGAGTGCGACCAATTAAATAGGATTCGAACCATTTTAATAAGCTCGAATGAAAACCTAGCGCATGAAGTTTTTTGATTAAGATTGTGTGATTAACCTTATCAAAAGTTTTCGAAAAGTCGGTGTAAATGACATCACATTGATATCCATCCTCGAGATATCTAGTTACTTCGTGGCATAAAATTGAAAGATTTGTTGTTGTCGACCTTCCAGAAACAAACCCGTGTTGGAATGGGGAAATAAGTCCTTTAACAATAAAAGATAACTTATCATAAACCAGTTTTTCGATTAATTTTGGAATAGTAGATAGTTTACTTATAGGACGATAATTATTGACGACTTGTTTAGGTCCAGATTTATGTATTGGAACAATAAAAGAAACTTTCCAATCATTAAGGAACTGGCCTGCGTTAAGAGATGCGTTGAAAAGCAGAGTTTAAGGCTCTAATAGGGCATCTACACATGCTTTAAGTAAGATTGGAGGAATACCATCGGGGCCAGGTGGTTTATCTGGATTTAGATCACCTAGAGCTTTTTTAACATCGAAATAACTTAAGTTTAAAGAACCGATATTGACTAGATTTTCTTAAATTTTGGGGGAAACGTTTACAGGGATAGATGATGGAGAATAAACCGACTGGAAAAATTTAGAAAACATATTACAAACCGTTTTAAGATCACTAGATGTGGAATCCGAGTATTGCATGCAATTAGGAATACCGTTCGAACACTTTTTGCTTTTAATAAAGGTCTAAAAACTTTTACTATTTTGCTTGAGATTAGATTCAGTGCAATAAAGATAACCTTTATATAGGAACTTATTTAAAACATCGAATTCTTTTTGAAGTCTTAGGTAATTATCACGCAAACAAATATTATTATTGGACTTACGAAAAAGTTTGTAAGCTTTGTTTTTCTTATTTGATAAGTTTCTTAATCTATTATTGAACCAGACCGGTTTTGAATTTTTCTGAATTTGAACTTTAGGAATATATAGATCTATAGCTTCTTGTAATGTTCTGTACAGTAAATTATAGGCATCAGGTAGAGGATCATTTATAAAAATGGAGCTCCAAGGAGAGGCATTTATAAAATTATTTACTGAATTAAAATCACCATTTTTGTAATCATATTTTGCTAAGTTACCAATGGAAGGTTTGAAATAGGAATAAGATTTAAAATTAATACAAAGCGCTAAATGATGAATTGTACTCAAAAATATTGGACAAATACTTTTATTAATATAAGTAGAGAGTTCTCTATCTACGAAAACAAGATCAAGTATTCGATCTAAATTATTTCTAAATTTATTAATTTGAACAAGATCTAATTCAGCAAGGGAATCAATAACTAAGGATTCATGATCATTATTAACA
Organism: Dasysyrphus tricinctus; assembly: GCA_963921185.1. Classification (NCBI taxonomy): domain Eukaryota; kingdom Metazoa; phylum Arthropoda; class Insecta; order Diptera; family Syrphidae; genus Dasysyrphus; species Dasysyrphus tricinctus. The sequence continues at coordinate 66,743,759 of OY992531.1, forward strand.
TTAAAAGGGATGAGACATAGCTCATCAGGGTCGAGAATCCAGTTTACATTGCATAGGTTAAAATCACCCAAAATAATTGAGTGTTGATTTGAATTTAAAGTATTTAAAACAAAACGAGTATTTTCAATATGTAAATTGTATAATTCAAGTGAACTACCTGGTGGTATATAGCTTTATATGATGAATATCTCTGTTAAGTTGTTGATAGAAACACATACAGCAAGTTGATCAACGTCTAATTGAGATGAGCGAGACGGTAAGTTTATTTCTCGAGATGAAAAAGACGAACGCACAGCAATCAAAACACCTCCTCTTGACTGCTTCGTTTTCGTCACACTACGATCTTTACGAAAAACCGAGAATAAATTTTCATTGAATAGTTCAGAATTTAAATAATTATCGTTAAGCCAGGTTTCAGTAAATGCAAAAAAGTCGTATTGTGAAGAAGATGAACTCATATGCAACTTATTAGTTTTTGTGCGAAGGCCGCCAATGTTTTGATAGTAAAAGAGAAAGTCATTTTTTGTATTTGGATTTCCATTTTTAAACGTTAAATGTCCACTTACGTTATCGAAAGAGCTTTGTCGTTTTTTGGAAGTTCAACAAACTCTTTGACCCTCACTGCATAGGGCCAAATAGAAGAGTCATTTAGAAGACTTTCAAAGTTTTCAGCAGGCACACACAATTTAAAGTTGACAAACTTTACTTCAGTCAGAGGCATATCTTTTTTAACAAGTCTAAAACATTTAATTAGATTGGCAGGAATGCATGTCTTTGATACTATATAATTGATGATATCGTCAGGTTCGGTATTAGAATGAAATTTCGAGATATGAATCCATTTCGAAGCGTATACTACATTTAATGAAGAATTAAAATCAGCTCCCACCAAAATAGGATGAGTTCTATGATTGGATTTGATTAGATTAGATTTTGTTTTTTTTTTTATTTGAGTTTATTTTAGAACCACCAGCCATAAAGCTTTGTTTCGAGGCAGTTAATTTAGAAGCAGCTAATTTAGCCGCAGTCAATTGAGCATCATCATGAGAATTTGAAGGATAAATGTTTTCATAATCAAGAAATATACCATCAGCAAAGTTTGTAGTATTAACACCCACAGCTTCATCCAAACCGGCAAGATTAGCAATAGCCACATCAGCAATTATAACATTGTTTTTGTTTTGGTTATTGTTTTTTTTTTTTTTTGTTATATTTTGAACGTTTTTCTTAGTAATTGAATAAAAATTGTTTAACATGTTTAAAATTATTACAGAATTTTGTTTATAAGCTTGGATTTACAGAGCTTCGAAAAGCAGAATTATGGATAAACAGAATTTTAAAATACAGAATATAAGATTTACAGCATTTTGAAATATAGAATTTTGGATTTACAGAATTTTGGATTTACAGAATTTTAGATTACAGAATAGTGGAAAAGCAGAATTATGGAATACAGAGTTATGTTCATACAGAATTTTTTATTCATATACAGATTTTGTTCATACAGAATTTTGGAATACAGAATAACAACCCGTTCCCCAAAAAAAGTAATGAGATCTAAAATATATGCCAAGTTTTAAGTTCATGAAGTTTAGTGTCAAATATCTAAAGTAGAATAATATCGAAACGATTCCAAATTATGATAGAAATTTGGTTTTTAATGATTACTGATTAAAAGTTAGTGGGCTCACTGGTCAAGTTTTTATACATTCTAAATTTGTGATTAAGTAAGTATTTAAGAGAAAACTTTAGTAATCATTAAATACCAAATTTCTGTGATTTGGGATTGTTTCGATATTATTCTACTTAAGATATTTGACACTAAACTTCATGAACTTAAAACTTGGCATATATTTTAAATCTCATTACTTTTACTGGCTGACTTTTTACGCACAGGTTTCTTTTACATAAAAGAACTTAGCTCTTTTTTTAACATTTATGTCTTTCTTGTGATTTCACTCCTTTTTGCACAGATTTATTTTGCCAGGTGAAAATCAAGCCCTACCGCTCTATAATAATAATTTCACGACAACCGAAAGTGCTCCATATAAATAAAAGCAATCCTCATAAAGTGGGTGGATGGTACGCCCCCTGAATGAAAAATTCCAAATTTTCGATTTTTTTCTTTCTAATTACTTTAAGCCCTACCAACCTACCAATTTTCATCGTTCTACAACAATCGGAAGTGCTCCATATAATTTATAAGAATGTGTAGAAAGTGGTTGGATGCCACGCCTCCTGAATAGAAAATTTCAGATTTTCGATTTGTTCCTTTGTATACACCACAAGGCCTACCGTTGTGCGAAATTTCAAGTTTCTACGATGTCGGGAAGTGCTCCATAGTTTTGATGATCTGTCAGTGAGTCAGTCAGTTACGGTTTTTGCGATTTTTCTATGTCCTATATTTTGGGAATTTCTAATGCTATAAAAAGTTGAAATTTGGTGAGCCCCTTGCATTTTATCAGTTCAGCAAATACTGCGAATTTGAAGTATCTGACTTTATTGGTACTTATGTTAGAGGGGGGTTGAAAATCGCCTGAGTTTGTTCCTGTTAAAAGGGTGTAGTGCCGCGAACTTGGCTGGGCACTACCGTGCCCTTTGATTAAAATCATTTGGAAATCTGTTTTAATTAAAAACAAAAAGCAAATAAAAAAGAAAATTACCAGGCGATAGTTTCAAGATTCTGTTATTTTTTGAAGTTTTTATAAAAAGTCAACACAGCAGTGCTAGTGACTTTTTAAAACCAAACTTGGCAACCCATTTAAATTGTCTAATGCTTCTTAAATTTTACCAGAAATTTACTTTTTTGGCTTGAATTATGCACAAATTCATGGCAATCAGTTTGTACTTTTTTTCTTATAAATTTAATAATTTTTGTATGCAAACTATCACTCTCCTACTTTACACACAACTAAACACAACCTTCTATCATCTCAATCTTATAGTTGTGATAAAAATAATTTTACTCCAAAATGACAAAGAGCATACTGTGCACATAATTCATGCGACCAAATGCAATCTTATTTCTGGTGTGCGCTATAAGACAGCCATTAAAAATTACGTGCAAGGACTTTTTTATGCAATCACACATTCCATCCAACGAGTAAGACCAAAAAGGACAAGCTATTCTGACAAAAAAAAAGAAAATCAAGGGAGAGCGAGCGATAGAGAAATGTAGAGAGAAAGTGCGGGTGTAAGAGGGAATCCAATCTCAGGCAATGAAAAACCATCATATACTATAAGAACCTGCTTTTACTGCAACAACAACTTAAATCCAACCACTATCTCTAGCACTCATGAAAAATCCTCTCAAAGTGGTTATATCCCAAGCATAGTTATGGGAAGACATTCCCTTAGATAAATGGGACATGATTTTTCCATAAACGGCGCAGCCTAAAGTAAAAGGATATAATAAAAGAATAATATTCAAGTTTGGTTTGTTATAAAAGGCCGGATTTATATCATTTCGTTTGTTAAGAGGGTAACGGACAAAAAAACAAGAAAAAACCAAAGCTTTTAGCACAAATGCAAGCCATTCTCCAAAATTAATAAAACAAATTCTTTAAAACTTCTTCACACAAATGCTTAGAATAAAAATAGAATAAGAACAAAAAACAAAGGGGTGTTTTTACCATCATGGGTATAAATAAAACTACAGACGTGAATTCCAACTTGCGCAGCACACTTAAGTCCAAGGCTTGAATAATTCACATTATTTAGGTAAATTTGCATACATATTTTCTAGAACAAAATTACCGAAAAATAAACCTCAAAAATATCAGACAAAAAATTACAAGATTTTATGGGTGACAAGCTATAGCAAGGCAACAGTTAAGCGGGCCATTCACGTTAAAACTGTCGTAAGGACTGTCTGACAAATTTGAGTCGTATACTACAGTTTCTACCGTGAATGTCCTTGTTTTACATCGGACCGTGCGACTAACGACAGGATGGAAGTCCGTTGAAAATTTCAACGAACCTTGATGTGACACGACCGAATGGTCGTATAGTGAATGACATTTTTTGAGACAGTCCTTGCGACCGAACTACAAGACGAAATAAATAAAAAACAAATTGAAGGAATTTTTTGACACACTGTTCGTAAAACTGGTTCGCAACGTGTGTGCGTACTTTCGACAGTCGTTGCAACAGTCCGATCGACAGCCCGTGTGACAGTCTTAACGTGAATGGCCCGCTTTAGTCATTAGTTAGTTGTGACAAATTAAATTTTGCCATGCGATATTTTCTATCTATTTTAGGGTGATATGTTTTCTATATGAGTGTCAAATTAGCAATGAAACTTTAACGAACTGAAATATGGGAAGGTTGATAATTTGCCATAAATTAGTCGTGACAATTTTGAATATGTCGGTCGATGATATGTTTTTTTGGTGCTTGGCTAATTTGACATACCTCAAATAGCGGTAAGAACTTCTAATACTCAATAGTTTTTGGCTTCATAATTTGTTGCTGATAAGTTTTAAAAATTGTGGATTTGTCGTGAAATGTTTGCTTTATTTTTGTTGTTGCTTTGCTAACTTGATATCAAGTTAGCACACCACCACCTCCAAAAGGCAGACAAATGGCCTATACAGAATGGTTTATGGCTCAATAATGTATCGTTATTAGTCTTCAATTCGATGTAACCATTTAGAATTTGTCTTTCTATGTTTTTTCGAAAATTGATACAAAATTTTAAAATTTAATATTTTATTGCTGAATAATCTGCCAATAGCAATTGGTTAAATAGTTGTGATGGCTGATTAAACTGCATTGTTCAAAGTTTTTGTGGGTACTTTGCTAACTTGATATTAAGTTAGCATGCATCCAGGCACCCACAATCCATAAGCACATAGAAGTTTTTTTTTTACCATTTTTCGAAAAAAAAAACATAGAAAATATAGAACGAAAAAAAAAATATTTACAGGACAAATAAGCAAAACCAACGTCTTACCGAGTTATGTAGTTGAGCTCAACACAATGTTCTTTGTTGGCGTGGTGAAGATATTTTTAATGATTAGAATTACCTTATGTGTCCAGAGCTTGAATAATGCCATTATATGCAAAATTATCTGCTTTTTTGATAATTTACCTGCAGTTTTTGTCAAGCAAACTTTTCTTTGATTTGGAATTTTCGTTAATAATGAAAATGTATTTTCTTTAAATTCGCGAAAATCTAATTAAATAAATTTCAAAGCAAATTCTGAGAAAAACTATAACATAATGAAGCTATATAAACAAAAACCCGTCTCTCATGAAAGTCGTAAAAGCAAAAAGTGCGTCCAACGATACTATAGTAGAATATCTCGTCAAAAGAAATAAAAGAGAGAGGGTAACTTTCTTTTAGTGTGTGACAATTTACTCGAGTGTTGTTAATTATTTCGTTACACAAAGATGAATTGAAAGGAAAATGGTATATACATAGTAGCGGACAGACATGGACGCCACTGAGCCAAAAGTTAAGGAAGAAGAAACAGCATCCTGCCGCTGCATCCTGGCACACTACATAATTTAACACGACACAGACTGACAATAAAATTAACTGCTGACTTCTGCATAATATAAACGATTACAGTACAGCATCAGACGCGCAATATAGCTAGCCTTGGTCGTTCGTCCATCCTTTTGTCGCAGCTCGAAAGTTCTTTTTTTTTTTCTTAAGCACCATCGTCGTCTTGGGTCAGCATGTATTTGTGGCACGAAATTCCGTTCATATATAAACACATAGGAGAACTAGAAAGAGATGAACCTTTGGTCTTTGCTGAGATATAAGTAAAGCGGACGGAAGTAAACAAAAACAAAAATAGAAAACACTAAAAAAGCTTCTTCGCAGGGCTATATGTTCGACTATCCTGCGGGGAAAAATTTCAACTATGTACAGTTAAGATAGTGCTATAAGGACTAAAAGTTATCTATGTACAGTTCTGCTGAAAGCATTTATACCAATTGACAATTATTCCGACAACTAAGAGAATCTTATAATAACCCAAGAAAACGAACGTAAGTTGCACTTTGCAACTGATAAATCTCAACGGGAATACATTTATACAAGTTAGCCTTACAAAGAAAAGCAACGAAAGTCGACTTAAAAATACACAATCCTGATGCTGGGGTATTAAAAATTTCTTACAAGGACTTTGGTGTGAAGTTTTGTTTTTATGATATAGTCCGACTTTCACAAAACACTAGGGCAAGGATTTAATTTTAACACTTTTATTTTGACGTTTTACAAATTCATTGTACATTTTGTATAAAAAGCAAAATTTGATTTCTCATACTCGTAGCTTATTTTATTTATAGCCAATCAAGTAATAACATTCTTACTAGCATCGTTTAATGGGATAGTGGATTCTTGCAAAATTATACTTGAATCAATCCTTATACCTTACACGGCACAAAAGCACAACATTTTTGGCTGACTTTACTTAAAAGAGAGCTTTTAACTATAGAGATGCTCGGAAAAGGAAGAAAAGTACTAGGTAATTTGGAGTTTTAAAGTTTGCTGTTACCTGAGTGGTATAAATTATAAAAAGATTGTCTATTTTCGACCATATTAAAGGGTGTTGTTCTTAAACGTGTGGTTTTCAAGAAGAAAAAAATATGCATATAATTTAATGTTAAGCCAAGAATTTACTTTATTATAAAGATAAGGGTTTGCCATTATGTTTCAAAAATTATTTCGGGCAAGTGGCCACCGCGGCTGGCTCGAATTAATTTCAGCCGAGAGGCCCAATTTTCGACCACTTTTTGCAGCAATTGGGGCCGTATGTCAGCAATAATGCGTTGTTGATTGTTTCATTGGCTGTATGGCATATAGCGCCATCTTGTTGGAACCAAAGGTCGTCAACATCAACCTCCTCCAATTCAGGCACGAAAAAGTCATTAATCATGGCTCTATAACGTTCACCATTGACTTTGGTAATAAATTTGCACGATTTTCAAACGTTGTTCAGGAATTAGTCTATTTATTATGAAATGGAAAACCAAACTGAGTATAAATCAAGTGACAGCTGTCAAACAGACCAACTCCGAAAAAAGTATTGCCAGATTGAAAACCATACGTCTAAGAAAAACACCCTTTAGAAGTTAAATATTTTTCATGTAATATTTGACTATTCTCACATGTCACCTAGGACAATACCTATATAAGGTTATAATGAAGAAAATGCAGACAGTATCGTTCATTTATTAAAAGTAATTGGTAAGCTTGTCAAATAAATAAAGTGCACTGATAAAATGCGACTTTGATGCTTAACAAAGTTAATAGTAGATCAAACCGGGTAATTTTTGATCCTAAATAAAATTCATTTGAGGAAATTCTATAATTAAATTTACCTTAAACAACTACTTTAACAGTTTGAGGTGAAAAAATAGAACGCAATCTCAATAGCTACTTGTCAAATAAAAATGTACGGAAAAGAATTTTAAAAATCTTTTTAGTGATTTCTTAAAAATAATTTTTTTGTAGATAAAATTCTTAAAACATTTTAAAGTAGATATTTTGGTTTGCAAAACTTAAAATTTAAAAGTAGATCTATAAGAAAAAAATGTTATCGATTCTTTAAATAAATATCGAATTAAAAAACTGAAATTTTTTAAAAATACCAAAAATGGATTTTTGAAAATTTTTAAGTGCAAGATTCTTTAAATGTTTTTAACATAAAAAGTAAATTTCAATCCGAATAGTGACAATGAGTGAAATCAAAACTGAAAAAGTTGTTCTATGAGAGGTTTAACACTAGTCAAAATATTGAAGGAACAAGATTGTTTTCCATTTTTGTCAGTAATTTTTGAAGAGCTGTATCTTATGAGTGGTCGTATCGAGTTGAAACAAAACACATTCTTCAGCTCTATGTTTCTTGTTTTGATATTTGTTTTCAAGTAATTTTTCTGGTATAGTACCGTTATTGCGTTATTGCAAGAAATGACACGAGACAAAAATTTATTTATTTTTTTTATTTTTCAAGGTCATCATTTGTATGGATATATTTTTTTTTGTTTGAGTTAATCAAAATTAATCATTGGATAACTTTTTGATTCAGCTCTAATTCATTTTTTTTTTTGTTCTTGTACAATTTTGTTTTGCATAAGTTATTTGACTTTGAATGATAAAATATACTTTTGGCTTTGATTACCAATACCTCAGCAAATAATGAGGTCAAGGCCAGTTTTGGAAATTTTAATAAACTTATTTCAAGATTTGTTTAAGATTTTGTAGAGATTTTTTTGTTTACTCTGTACTCTTTGAAGAATTACTTAAAATAATTGTTCGTGGTCTTTCGGTGAATATTTGATTTCCTTGCTAGTTTTGATTGAATGATTTGCATTGGTATGTAGATATATTTGTTTACCTACTTTTGTAGCATCAACATTCCATTAAATTTTCTGATTTTCAAATTGATTCACATAACCGTTTTTCCTCGCCAAATTTTCAAAGACTTAAAACTCAATTAAAGGAACAAATTGTAGTGTTCCAAGACATTGCGTAGTCGTCATCAAAATGAAAATATGTAAAAACAATAATATTCTTGTCGAATTTTTTCGCATTTGTTTTGGTTACATTTCATTTAACTTGAAATTAGTATTTAGTATTTATTGTTCAATCTACGATTTGATACATCAACAGATTTTTCATATAAAATTAAGGATAAATAAATAAATAAATACAATTTTCATAATATATGTACATAGAAAGGTAAATTTTTACACAAGGTATATATTAATTTTTAAAATTTATTGCTTAACAAAAGAGTATTTTTGAATATTTCTCTGGACATACAAGTGTCAACATCTTCATTAAAAACATTAAATAAACTGACACATCGGGAGATAGGCTCACGCTGCCCGTACAAAGTTGTGTGTCGAGACTCATACAAAAACAGTCTTGTTCTTAAGGACCTTGAGGGGGCATACAAATAAATTTGAGATAGAAGACTTTCACTTTTAATCGAGAAGCATAAAATATCACGAATAAACATTACACTATAAACTTTTCTTCGCTTTTCAAGAGTATCGATTCCCAACAATAAACATCTTGTATTATAGCTTAATATCACATTTCCAGTCAATGAAAAATTTCTTAGAGCAAATCTCAAAAAACTCTTTTGAACCCTCTCAATTCTGTTAATATTTTGTATAGTGTTTGGGTACCAAACAATACAGCAGTACTCAAGAATAGGTCGCACCAATGAGCAGAATAGTGACTTCACTGTGTATGGATCTTTAAAATCTAAGGTGTTTCTTTTAACAAATCCTAAAAGGGAGTTTGCTTTTGAAACAACATAATTAATGTGTAGTTTGAAGGAAAGTTTTGTATCGAATACTATTCCTAGATCTTTTATTTCGTCGACTCTTGATAGCTTATATCCATCAAGAATATAATCAATCAAAATTGGATGCAAAGTTCGATTATAAGTCATCGACGCACATTTCTTATAGTTAAGTTTAAGGTCATTAGATCTGCACCAATCCTGAAATACATTAAGTTCATTTTGAAAAGAAACACAGTCATTTACATTTTTAATCTTAGAGAACAACTTGATATCATCGGCAAAAATCAAAAGACGGCAATTTTTAATAACTGTGACTAGATCATTTATATACAATGAGAACATGGAAGGTCCCAAATGGCTACCTTCAGGAACTCCCGAGAGAGCAAAAATCTCTTTTGAACGATAATTACCAATTGTCACAACTTGCTTTCTTCCTACCAAATAAGATTCAAACCATTTCAAAATTACACCGTCAAACCCGTATGCTTTTAGTTTGTCTAGTAAAATACTCAGATTGGTTCTACTAAACGCTTTAACGAAGTCTGTGTAGCAAACATCAACCTGTGCACCTTCTTCCATGGCCAATGAGCAAAAATTTGTAAACTCTACCAAATTAGTGCAAGTTGACCTACCCCTGTAAAACCCATGTTGAAGATTAGAAATGCCATTCTGAATAATATCAAAGAACTTTTGCTGAACCAGCTTATCAAGTAATTTGGGTACTGTAGGCATTTGACTTATAGGTCTATAGTTCACGATTTGATCCTTCTTCCCTGACTTGAAAATAGGAGTTATACAAGAAGTCTTCCATGCATCCAAAAAAATCCCAGAGGACAAAGACCTGTTAAAAATAATCTGTAGTGGTAAACTCAATGAATTGACACATGATTTCAAAGCATTGGGATAGATTCCATGGAGATCAGGAGAAACTGTGGATTTTAATTCCTTTATTGCTGTAGCAACCTCAAAAGTTTCAAAAAATAAGCTACAACAGTCTGTTATTGGACTTATATTATCATAAGTGCAGCCTGTTTGAAAATTTGAAGGACTATAAATAGTCTGAAAATGATTAGCAAACATTTCAACTATTTCGGAGGATTGAGTTGATGAATGCCCATCATATTGCATAAGTACTGGGAACCCGACACTTTTTCGTTTTGTATTAATAAAGTTCCAAAATCTTTTGGGGTTTTGCTTTAAGCTTTGTTCAATTGACTGAGTATAAGAGGTACACAAAAATTTAGATAAGAAAACGAATTCTTTTCTGAGTCGACAAAAAAGTTCATAGTCATCAAACGAATTAGATTTTTTAAATTTTTTGTGAGCATTATTTTTCGCATTTTTAAGTTTTTTTAATCTAATATTATACCACGGTGGATGATTATCTACCCTCTTTTTAACTTTTGGAACGAACAGATTTAAACCCTCAGAAAACAATTCAAGAAAGATGTTGAAACTATCTGTCAAAGATTTACTTTCAAACTGAAAATTCCAATCAATGGATTCAAAATAGTTATTTAATAACATCAAATTATTAGAATTAAACCTAAGTACAAAATGATTAATATCGTTAAATTTATTAAAACTAAAATTTAAATTTTCAAAAGTAATCTCTATCGCTTTATGATGAACTGAATTTGATAATAAAGGAATACATTCAGACAATTTTGATTTTAAATTTTCACTAACAAGTACAAGATCAAGTAATCTCCTCAAAGAATTGTGAATCCAATTTACTTGCATAAGGCCAAAACAAAAAAGACTATCAATTAAAATTATTTCATTATCTGAATTGACACGGCTCGGCAGCATTTTATCATCATCTGGTTTCTGTTCCCAAAGTATTTCTCCCAAGTTGAAGTCTCCAAGCACGCAAACATTTACATCCACATAATTTGAAGATGACAAGGTTGACTCGATGTTAGACATATGTTTACTATACAGTTTTAATATAAAACTAGTTCTATGGTGGTTTTGAGTTTCAGGTTTTGAACATATTGGTATTGTTCAAACAAAAATTGACATCTAAAACTTGAAATCAGAGTTTTAGATGTCAATTTTTGTTTGAATAATACCAATATGTTCAAAACTTGACACTTGAAACCCTTACAAAACTAGTTTTACGTTAAAACTAGTTTTGTATCGTGTCAATAATAGGGCTGTAAGAGTTTTTCAATAATAGAATATGAAGAAAATTTGAAAAGAAATTCTTCTGTTTAAGTGGAGTGACTGAATATTTATAATTCAAGTTAAGGTGCGAAACGCAATTATGGAGTTGAGCTCACTTGAACTTTTAACTCGAATTATGAGTTTTTCTTTAATTTTCAAGTAGGTAATAATATTTTTGGATATTTTAAACATTCTCAATTTTTTTTTTGAAAATCAAATATCATAAGAACTGAATGGTTGAATTTTTCAAACTCGGTATTCAAAAGGTTTCTTAGCACATTCTAGAATATTTTGAGAAAAAAAAAATACTTTTATGCAAAAATAACGGTACCTTCGATACAAATGTTTAAAACCCGTGGCTCATACTTATTCTGTATGCAAAATAGTGTGATCTACTACAAAAACTATAAAAATTTACACTTTGAAACCAGTAATAGTACCTCTCATAGACGTTTTTTTAAATTAATTTTAATACACAAATTTCAAATAGGACTTAATAATAAAGGGTGATTTTTTAAGAGGTTTAGAACTTTAAAAAAAAAAAACACAAAAAATTCGAAAAAATGCATGAAATATTTATTTGAATCGATAGTTTGTACCTTGCAATTTAATGTTTAAAGATAATTTCATGCAAATGTTGACCGCGGCTGCGTCTCAGGTAGCCCATCCGCTGAGTCCAATTTTGGCATACTCTTTCACACATATCGGCCGGTATCTCACGAATGAATGCATGGATGTTGGCTTCCAGTGCGTCAATCGAAGCGGGCTTGTCCCTATAGACATTAGCCTTGACATACCCCCACAAAAAATAATCTAATGGTGTCAAATCGCACGATCTAGGCGGCCAATTGACCGGCCCGAAACGTGAAATTAACTGTTCACCAAACTCGCCTCGCAATTGCGCCATTGTTTCGTGCTGTGTGGCATGTGGCACCGTCTTGTTGAAACCACATATCATGCAAGTCAAGAACTTCCATTTCGGGCAAAAAAAAGTTTGTTATCATCGCTCGGTAGCGTTCACCATTGACAGTAACGCTGCGATTCGCATCATCTTTGAAGAAATATGGCCCAATAATGCCGCCGGCCCATAAACCGCACGAAACAGTGGCTGTTTCGGGATGCATTGGTAGCTGTTGCAATGCTTCTGGCTGATCTTCACTCCAAATGCGGCAATTATGCTTATTTACGTACCCATTCAACCAAAAATGAGCCTCATCGCTGAACACAATTTTTCGATAAAAAAGCGGATCCTCGGCCAGCTTTCCAAGAGCCCATTTACCAAAAATTCGGCGTTGTGGTAGGTCGGCTGGCTTTAGTTCTTGCACCAGCTGTATCTTAAAAGGCTTTACGCCCAAATCCTTCTGCAAAATTTTCCACGTAGTGCTGTAACAAAGGCCTAACTGCTGGGAACGGCGCCGAATCGACATTTCGCGGTCTTCTGTCACACTAGCTGATACGGCCGCAATATTTTCTTCACTACGCACAGTACGTAAACGTGTTGGTGGTTTAATGTCCAACAAAGTAAATTTGGTGCGAAATTTGGTCACAATCTTCCGAATAGACTGCTCAGAAGGTCGAGAATGCCGACCATAAAATGGAAGCAGCGCGCGATGAACATTTCGAACCGAGCACGAATTTTGATAGTAAAATTCAATAATTTGCAAGCGTTGTTCATTTGTAAGACGATCCATGGTTAAATTGCAAACCAAACTGAAGCTGTTTGACAGTGACACAAGGTACTAAACACACGTCAGCTGTCAAAACCAGTGTTGCCAAAACCAAACCAGCTAAAAAATCACCCGTTATTAAGGTTATTCAGCAAAAGCGTAAAGTCTTCGTAAACGTAGTTAAGCGTAAATCTGCCAAATTTTGCATACAAATTGTGACAGTATTACAAAGTTTAAAACTTTACTACGTTGATGACAGCTTAACGCCTTTTTTTGAATACCCTCATTGTGTATCAACATTTAAAAAAAAAGGTGTTTTGAATTTTAAAAATTTTGTCAATTTTTTTTTTTTGAAAAAGCTATTTCTCAAAAGTGGGTTGACAATTTTTTGTTTAAATATATAATATATATACATATATAAATACTTAAGATTTGCATACCTATCTAACAAGGATGGTATTCCTTTTTTTTTTACTACTCAAACTTTTAAAGGATTTGCTTAAGCTAATTTTTCATTTTTTTTTTTTTTACTATTTATTTATTTTTAAGCTAATTTAAAATTCATATTTGATGTTTTTCTTAAGAAAAATTATGGAGCCGTTTTGAGAAAAATACATTTTTTTATGGCTGGTACGGTTATTTTTAGCTCTAACAACAATTGAAAAAAATGTGTGTGAAGAAAATCGATGCAGCCGGACAGGCTGACAGACAGTCTACCCTATCATCGTAATGAAAAGTCTGATCAAAATCTTAGGTTCAATTTCTTACAAATGCATAACTTGCCAAAATGTACAGTGGTCAGCATAATTATTTTGACCAAACAAAAAACGAACCTTTTGTTTTTATTGAACAAAATTTACTTTGATGATATGGTAATGCTTCCAAAAAAAGATATGCAAACGTAAGATAGATAATTCAACATCAGAATTTTTGAATAGAAATTTTTATTTCAAAAATATATGGCGGCAAAAGTATTTTTACAAAATTAAACAGGCCGCTTATCTTTTTGATACGGTCTTGCAAGAATTGAATTTCAAAAGAGTATCAAACCCTTTTCAAATCAGTTTTAAACCAATTTCAAATCAGTTTCAGAAAAATTTTAAACCAGTTTCATCGCCGTTTCAAAGCAGTTTCAAAGTGGGTTCAAACTGGTTTCAAACCTGAGTTTCAGTTTAAATTTTTCCAATGTCTTCTTACTTTTCGAGAAATTTTTAGGTAAATGTTATTTTAGGAACCGGATTGGAAATGGACCTAACTGATGATTCCACCATATGCTTGGGCGAAACGCATTCATTGGAGTAAAGGCCGCAATTACCTTACTATTGAATAAACAGAATAGGCATCAGCAAGGATTTATGGTTCGCTCCCAGATGACGGTAAAGAGTTTTTCAATTTATATAAGCATAACCAGACTAAGCACCACTAAAGGACTCTGATGATCGAGATAGCATTTTTGAAATAGATATAACTCCAGCCTATATACCTACTTGCAGGTAACACACACAAGTTGTTGTAGTTCATTCAAAATTATGTATTCAATATAAATTGATGTTTAATTCGCATCAGCACCATTTCTTGACTATCATATGTAGTGCCATATCATTTTATAAAGATTTCAGGTTTGATTTATCTGGATTTGGTAAAACTTACAAACCATAGGTTATAAGTACAAAAATATAATCACGAATAAAAAAAACGAGGATACTTTTTTCCATATTTTTATTACAACTCTAGTTCCACTTTGAAATGTTAAAATCATAAATATAATATTTTCCTCATTGATTGAGTCCAAAATCAAGTACAGAATACACAAAAATAATAATATATCTGATGATGATCAATCATTCAAATTAATACAAACACAATTTTAATTCATTTAAATCACCAATTCCCATTCGCATCAATTAATGTTTATTCACTTCAAATTATTATCCAACCATCCTCTGCTGCTGCTGTTGCTGGCCGTCAGACTCATCAGTCCATTGCAAGCGAAACATTGCCAACAAATTTATCGATTGAGCCGAAGCAGCCTTTAACCTAAATTAAAATTTAATTACATCATCATGCATGAATCGTAATCGAATCCTTGAACTCACAAAAAAAAAAAACATTTTTTTTTTCTCATCCTAAAGGAGATGGTGTAGGAGAAGGACGAGAAATTGCAAACGCGATTATAATCATTGAAAGAACCTAGGGAGGGCATAGCATACAAAAGTATTAACAAAAAACAGAAAAAAAGAAATAAATTAAAATCTCAATGACCATTGCAAATATTTTACCAACCAACCAACCAACCAACGGCCATTCCCAATTCGATGATTACATGACCCCTAACGTATTATAAACCTACTTGCTCTTCAATGACAGAACATTTTCGCGTTATCCTTTCACAGATTTGATACCGTGTGGCCATGCAATAAACTGGCGCCCAACGGGAGACCATCAGCCACGTTTCGTGTTCGTCCTCATGCAAGCATGTAGGTATCAGCCATTTCTCGTTCGTCCGGGATATGGCACCATCTCACATTTTACATAATTAAACATCAACCAGAGCCGGAGAAGAAAGGAGATCCTTAGCTACACACACGAGGGCACCTACTATACCAACACCAACACTCTTCGACTTTCCCTCGCATTCTGCCGTACTTATTTACACCATGTATACGAGTACTATATCTGGTTGGTTGGTATCGACCGACATCCGTGGTGAATCTATAGTACTCTAGCCAGGACCAGGATAATATTTGAACTGGCTATGGGGTTGAATAAATAAATTCCATCAGGTAGCCCAATTTCCTAGAATGTCATCTATATTTTCAGGACATCTCTTCGCTGGATACTACTCCTATCCTATCCACTCTGTGATGCTGTGCTCAATGCTCATTCAGAGATATACTCGTGTTTGGAGTTATTCCCATTTTTTCGTCGTCCTTTTTCATTACCCTCGACTAATTTTGTTAGTTCCCCAGGCAATCAAGAGTGTCATTTTAGGTGTGAGTTTGTAATATTTAGTTGACCTGACCAGATCATCACCGTGGTCGAGATTAGTCCTTGCTTATTTTTTTTTCTCTCATCATAACACACCATAAAACAATTTGCTCAAATGGATTTCAATAGTAAGAGAGAAGGATGAGCTTCTATTACAAACAAACACAAGCATCATGATCGAGGAAGGATTACTTTTGCTGGAAAGGATTCTCTTGCATTTGAGTGCACTCAAGGATTTAGAAAGATGTTTTTTTTTTGCTTTTGCCCATATCTTGTACTCTAAATCACTTTATGGCCTCAATATATCGTTGTCCTTCTATACTTGGAATGGTGATGGTAATGGTGGTTGGTACTCTGTCTGCACTTTCTTTGCTGTTGCTTTCACATACCCGCTTCTATTCACAAAAGGTTAAAAGTTTCAACAAAAAAAAGGCACAAACAATTTCTATTTTGTAGGATTTAGCTTTCAAGTGATGTTGCTTTCTATGTTGGGGAGGAGAGAATCAGCAAGAGGAACAGAAACCAAACCAAAACAGGAACGGGGGGTATATCGGGTCCTATATATACGTATCCAAAAATGAACGACTAACTTTAGAATTCACTGCAGTTAAGTAAAAGCCGCGAAAGTGAATTTCCTTGCAATCTAATTTACGGTCGAGTGGAAGTAACAGTATAGTTGTTCGCAAAGACGGAAGAAGTATTTCGTTAGGATACGTTCTTTTCGGTTGGTTGAAGTTTAGTGGCATTAAGTTGTACGATATATACTGACAATTGGTTTCGACCTTAAAGCTGCGATGAAATTTTCAAATTAAAGATGAATTCAAATTTGGATTTTAAGTTGTTTTAGATATTAAATTTAAATAAAAATAGGAATTGACCTTCTCCTATATTTTTGTAAAGATTTGCTTGCAAATCGAATCTATTAATCAAATTTTAAGCTGCTAACCGGATTTTTTTTTGCAGGTGACATAAAATTTTGAATTGCAATCATTTTTTCTGTCATAAGGATTTTATTTATTTTTTTTTTCTATAACGAGAGTTGCAGAAAAAAATGTGCAGGTATGTTATTATGATTTTTTTTTATAAATTTTTCCATAAAACAAAAATAAATAAATTTGATAGCGCAACAGCTCGTGGAGAACCAAGGCCTAGTGACTTACAATTCTCAACCATTCCTGTGTTGTGTACGTGTTGTTGGGAGGAATGGAGGGGACCTACAATTTTTTGCCGAGTCCGAACGGCTAGATGAGAAGCACTTATTCATGACAACAGATATTCTTGGAGGATTTGTCTGTTCCTCGCAAGAGTCAGTACCTCGGCAAAAACATTTTTGTTTTTTTAGGTGGTTGTGGCTGAGAGTCGAACTCAGACTTTCGACGTAATAGTCCAACGCACAAACCATTATACCATGAGGTACTAAACCTGAAAAACTTTTCCATATCCAATGGTGAATTGAATTGCAATTGAAAATTGAATAAGGTGTCATAGTATAATGTATCACCTTTTCTTGTATAGTTTCTAATTGCGATTTAAAGATACTATAATATGGCAAGTACAGCACTCAGTAAATAAAAATCGCATTACGCATACATTACGATAATTGCGAAGGCGACAAAAGTACGGCTGCTGCATAAACGGATGAGTCGATTTTCTTTAAACTTGGTACATAGCGTTTATTGAACATTTCCCCACAGGTGGTTTTTTATTTTTTACTGAGTATCTACAAAAAATTATGAGGTTGTTTTTCGAAATTTCGCAAATTTAAATCTCACATTCAAAAACTCACATTGCGAAGTCTTGAAATTACATAATCTTGCTTTTCATAATATCACAATTAAAAAACCTGCTTTTAATAATATCGGAATTACAATAACCCGCAAACTTAAAATCTGGAAATTAAAATATCTCAAAATTTGACTGCATTGTAACAAATAAATTTTCTTAATCAAAATCTTGCAAATTAATTTAAATCTCGCAATTAAATCTTGCAAGATTTTCTAACTTCTGCAAAATAAATCGAGTGCCTTGCCAAACATCTTTTAGATCATATTGTTATTCATAATAAACAGGCATAGGATTATGTTAACTTTGCCTTGTTTTTGTGTGTAATCGTATGAAAGTATCGAAAATAAAACATTTCCTCTTGCAGCCAAATCCTGCTCAAGAAATTTCTTTGGGTAGAAATTCTTTGGTCTGTAAAATGCCAGGTTGACGTAAAGGTCAGATGTATGATACATACAAACAAATTCAAACATTTTTCAAAATTTGACAGACTGCCACAAAGGAATATAAATTTGGCAAGTGTTCTCAATTTTACCAAATTTTCGTTGATATTCTTCAACGAAAATTTGGTAACAGCGAAGGGCCGATTGCAAATGAAGTAAGTGTTGAAGAGTTCTTAACTTCCCGAAAACTTTGAAGTGAATGAATGTAGGTATGTATATTAGGGTGGTCGAAAAAAAGGTAATTCCGGATGGGCCTAAATCGGCTCTAAATGAAGAAAAAAAAAATCCCTAATTTCTCATATTTTTATTTTCATCCCCTATAGTCGCTGAAGCTTATTTAATAATATTTTTGTTCTTTATTGTTGAAGAGAGTGTTAAGAACCCCTTTAATACCGAATTTCATACAAATTGGCATGTAGTTTTCAAAATATTTGATTTTCAAGAAAAGAAAAATATTTAAACATTTTTTAAAAATCCAAAAAATATTTTTTTGAAAAAATTGGTAAAACAAACTATTTATAATTATTATCAAAAAGCTTCTTTATAAACAAAATAATTTAAGTGAGTAATAGTAAGAAAATCAAAACTAAATTAAATGATACTTTCGGAGAAACTATTAATAACACTTTGTGAATTTTTTCTATGCAGCTTTAAGAAAGTTTTAAGAAAATAGAAAAAAAAATGTTAAAAAAAAAAAACAATTTTTCAAAAATAGTTAGGTAGATAAGTACCTTTTAATAGTATAGGTCAGCGGCTCCCAAACTTTTTAAGCTGTGGAACCCTAAACAATGCCCAAATATATTTCGGAACCCCATCTTGACAATAGTACAAAATGAAAAACAACAAATTTCAAAATCAATTTTGTATTTATTTTGAAGGATGAATCTATATCATTGTTTGATTTATAATTGTTTATAAATTAACTTCTATGTCCGAAAGTTGTATTCGCATATCTGGGGCAGCGTCCAGACTCTATCTGTATTTAGTTTTTGTGTAATTATACGCTGAAAAGCCTACTCCACAGCGGTACGTTGTAACAAAAGGTAGCAAATTTAATATGTAAAGTCAAATTTTGATGAAGAGAAGCTCTGCAGATCTATCAGGGATTCGTATGGTATACTCAGGGTCATAGGCTTGATGGTTTTAGAAATGGATATTGTGCCCACTCGACGTCAGTATTTATATCTGGAAAGTTATCCAGCCTGGATATTTTGAGACTAACCAAATGGAGAGCAATAACATTGCTAATATCTGCTCTGAGTTCAAGCATGTTTTCTTGCAAGAATTCATGTAAAACTGGAAAACACTCAAAATTGTTCTTTTGTACCCATGAGATAGTCAAGTCATATTGTATTTTTACCATTCAAATTGTGGGGTAGTTTTGCTTTGTTCGCTCCTTTATGTTTTCGGAGGTGCTGAATCCGAATCTGAGGTTTGCCAACAAAATTTCGTGACACAACATGGAAAAAAATACAAGAAATGATGCAAAAATGCATTATTATGGAGTTTTTCACTAATGGCTCGAAAACTATCAACTATTCGAAAATAACATCAAGCCACCATTGAAAGCATACACAATTTCCAATAAATCCCTATTTAAAGTTTTTTCTGCGAAAACCCATTTGGGCTCAAGCGCTAGTCGAAAATTGTTGTATTTTTACTGTTTTCGAAAATACGCTCTAAGAAATTACTTTGTGTGACAAAATTTGAATTTTCGTCTGTAACATATGAAACAAGATATATTTTTCTGATGGTCTTTAACGCGCTGAGTTCGAATCTGGCCTTGAAATTGCTCTATCACATCACGTTTTTGAGATATTCAAATCTAAAAATTTAAAATAAATGCATTTTTTATACAAATTTATGGATTTTTTTTCTCGAGGTAACTTTTTCGAAAAAATGTTTATGGTCATTCTGAAGTATGAATCTTTCAAAAACCTCCATTCGTCTTCGAGAAATCTTTGGTTTTCGTCTTACTACCTAATTCGAAAAATCCCACAATTTGCCCTTTTGAACACAAATTGACTAGATTTTTCGAATTAGGTAGTAAGACGAAAACCAACGATTTCTCGAGGACGAATGGAGGTATTTGAAAGATTCAAATATAATAGAATAGAATTGACCATAAACATTTTTTCGAAAAAAAAAATTACCTCGAGAAAAACATATAACTTCAAATTTGTATACAAAATTCAATTTTTTTAAATCCTTAGATTCAAAAATCTCAAAAACGTAATGTGATAGAAAAGTATATCTTGGTTCATGTTACAGACAAAAGTTCACACAAAGTAATGTCGTAGCGCTTTCGAGTGGATTTTCGAAAACAGTAAAAATACGTAAATTTTCGACTAGCGCTTGAGTCCAAATGGGTTGTCGCAGAAAAAAATCTTGAATAGAAATTTATTGGAAATTGTGTATACTTTCAATGGTAGTTTGATGTGCTTTTTTAATAGTTGGTAGTTTTCGAGCCATTCGTGAAAAACTCCGAAGAAATGCATTTTTGCATCATTTTTTGCGTTTTTTTTCATGTCGCGTGAAGAAATTTGGTTGGAAAACCTCAGATTCGGATTCAGCACCCCTGAAAACATGTAGGAAGGAAAAAATCAAAACCACCCCACAAATTTCTCGCAAAGAGCCTTTTTGAGCACAAATTAACTGGACAAAGAACCAGAAATTAATTTTTCTTTTCAAAGCTACCAGTTTGTCTCTCGCAAAAATACTGTAATTGATTTTTCCTGCAGAGCTGTAGCAGTTTCGTTGATCTTCTCGAAATACATCAAAGTGGTTTGCAGTTGAAGACATATTTTTTTCCAGTTTGAACACATTCAACTCATCACGAAGTTGAAATAACCTGGATAAAGCTTTCCCTCTGGACAGCCAATGGATTTCAGTATGAACAAGAAGCGATTTGTCCTGACTGCCCATATCTTTACACACTAATTTAAACAATCTCGATTCGAAAGGACGACTCCTTACAAAATTTACTATTTTCACAGCTTCACCGAGAATTTTTTTAAATCAGTTGGCATTCTTTTCATAACAAGTGCATAACGATGGAAAATACAGTGTTTGCTGGTACTTCTAGGAGCAAAGTTTTTTGTATTTGAAACAACCCCTTTAACCTTTCCCACCATTGCTTCGGCTCCGCCGCTGCATATATCAAAACATTTTCCCCAATTAATGATGTTTACTAATGAAACAGTTTATGACCTTAAAGTTCACACTTCGATTAAAAAATATGAACTTCAAAAAAAATTTAGCTCAAATGTTTTTTTTGTGGAAGTTTTTAATTTGTTTTCTTTTATTGTTTGTATTTTACTGTTGATACTTCAAGAAATTTGTGGAACCTTGAAAACTCTCCCGCGGAACCCCAGGGTTCCGCGGAACACACTTTGGGAACCGCTGGTATAGGTACTTCCCAGGTAACCATAATCGAGTTTAATAATTTTGTTTATGTTGAAGCATCTATAAATAATATTGTGTGCCAAAATTTTCGAACAAAATATTTTTCGGATTTTTAAAAAATACTAATTTTTTTTTTTGAAAACTTAATACATAGTATGTTTACATACATACATATTACATAATTGATTCTCCACATGAACTTTTGGTACTCAGTTTGAAATTTTTGATACTCACTTTGATCGACAAATAAAATTATTTAATTTATAGACAGAATCTTGAAAAGTTTCTTACGAATATAAATTTGGATATCGTTTATTTTTGTTATTTAGTGTCTTGTGATGTTTTTTAACTGTTGATAGCAATAAAATGTAAAAATAAAGTTGTTGGCTTAGTTCGAAATAACTCTTCACAATTTTTATTTTGAATACAAAAATTAATTGCTAAAATTCACACTTTTCCGCATCTCAATCCATTTTTCTTGTGGTCGTACGTTGGGAAATGAAAACTATGTCGTGAAATATATAACGAACCGGTTCATACTTTACTCTCGAATTTGGATACTCACTTCTGGTCGTGAAGTCCATCGCTGTGAATTAAACGACATTTTTGCATGGAAGTTTCACTTTCACTCGAACTCAGGCTTAAATTTCCAATAAATTTTTTTCTGAGCATAGTAGGCAAAAATAGTGCAAATTGCAACATTCGATTCGATATAAACAATTTTCTCTCAAAATTTCAATTTCAATGCCTTCTTGAACATAAAATCAAGTACGTGTGAGCAAGTCTTTACAATTTATATTTTGATTATATTGAAAAGATAAAGCTAATTGAATTTTCCAAGAATCCCACGAAGACCGTTTGGCCCCGGCAGAATAAATGGATTTTCAACATCATTATGAGTAATTGCAAGTTAACAGTTCTTGTTCTTGGTTTCTGGGAAGTAGCTCCAATGATTTAGATAAAATTTTCAGATTTTGTTCTTTTTAATAGTGAGAAGATTTGTTTTGCTTGCCAGTTGCGTCTTATCATCAATAAGACATTAAGATAACTGTCAGAAGGTAAATTTTCTATCTTAAGGATGCCACTCACGTTGATACGGTTTCACGGAGGATGTCTCAAGGTTTGTAGAATTCCACGCATCTCAGATTTTACGTGGCCAATACAGTAGTCCCTGAAATATTTCCATTGATAATCTCGAAAAACCTTCTTACGGCCGTCGTTTTGTAAATGATTTGCCTTAAGAATAAGTATACTATCTGATTTTTAACTAGTTTTTTTGGAATATGTTCTCTTAATCTTCTGAAATTCAACCAATTGAAAAACTTGTAACTTGAGACATGTCATCGTTGAAAAATATTTGTTAATTAATTTAAATTTCCAGTCTCAGTGGAGTTCAAAAAGCTGTTCAAACCATTAAAACTTTAACCAAGTGCACTTATTTATATTTTGCTGAAGGTTTTCGAAAATAAAGAATTATCCCCCATTGTACTTATGCGCATAACAAAGTTTCCCTTACAACCATCATTATAAATTTTTGAAGACTGCATCACTGGTGTTTTGCCACAAAACTATGTCGAATGAAATATGAAATTAAACTTTTAAGTATACAAACAAAGTAATAACTTTTTTTTAATTAATCCAATTAAATTATTTAGTCATTTCTGAAGTAGTAATGATAGTTTCTTTGGCAATAACAACACACAAATAAACACGAACTTTACTTATCTGGTTTTTGTTGAGAGGAAAAGTTACCTACAGGATAAAATGATTCATTTCAATATAGGTTTATAGTGCACCTTACTCTCATCTGATGGTATTTGCCCATATTCGATTCTTGAGGGGGGATGATGAAAAGGCTTTTGGGCCAGGCTTTTCACAAAACTGTGCTAAGTTTGTATTTATATAGTAAGCTACGATGATGACGATGAGGATGACAACAACAATGACTTCACATTCCAATTAGACGCAGTAATTGGAGTTGCCAACAAAGTTTACCAGCCACCGGGACTCAAGCATCCTACCAATGATTTACTCAAAAACAAGTCCTTTAGCATTTACGACTCTGCAAACACATTGTCAGAGTTTTGTGTTTGAATACCAGAAACGAGAACCCCTACATCCTGCCCTACCTATACCTATACCTACAAACGGAGAAATGACATAGAATGTCTGCCTCAGGTTTTGTGCTATATCCCACGCGACGAACAACCAAGGACGACAAACCACTCACTACAACAACTAAAAGGTACACACGAATTTAACAAAATTGTGAGCATATCCTTTAAGTAGTTTATAGGTAACCCATATAGCATCATATGGAATTCTCGCCTAACCGAAGGATGCAACTTTCGATGGTGTTAAATGATATCCGAATAATTAATCTAACACACATATGGAGCGGAAATGTCCAGTTAAATTTTGTTTGCAGTATTTATAATTTTTTTTTTTGACAGATGAACATAAAACAAATCTATTTGCGTGCGAAAACTGGGCAGTAGTCCAAAATTTTGTAATTATAAAAATAAAAAACAAATAGGTGTATGAACGATGATGATCTGAACTGTGTCTATATTAGAGATTGTATTTTGAAAGTTTTTTTTTTAATGCTTAATATTTATGTACTGCAAACAAAAGAATATAATTTAATAAAAATAAAAAAAAAAATAACTATATTTTGGCAATAAAATGAGTTGTATTCTATTCAATTGGATTGATTTTATTGAACCAAGTAAACAGTATAGGCAAGGGCATGCTTATCAACAACCGGTGTAAATCGTATAGGATAGTAATCGTAATCGAGACAGTATTTGTTAAAGCTTTTTTAAAATTTTGTCAATATAGTTGTTTTCTAAATATTTATTGCAAAAATATTTTTCAAACAAAACATTTTGAAAAAAAAAAATAACTTAGTTTACTAATTTTTTTTTTTTTAATTGTTCGTTATTAGGTTAGGATAATTTTTGTTTTAATAATTATTCAATGCCATCATTCATTTGTAAGTAAATACTTAAAGCCGTATGCTAAATTGTCTCGTTGTTTTTGAGGAAATTGAAAATAACAAACACTTGTTTTCCTGTAATTTGACAACCGGGACCCAGGGCCAATGTTTAGGGGTGGAACAAAGGCGCAGTTACTCCAGCAGGGCCGTAGCTAGAGTCGAATTTAAGGAAGGGCAGCGGTTAAAACAGGTAGGGCTGAGTTAAAAATGTTACTTGGTATAATGAGGTAAAAGTTGTTCTTAATATTGTCGGGAGGAAGTGATAGGTAGATAAGAGCAAAAAGTTTATTTATTTAACTTAGACAATAATGTTCAACACATCGGCCATTCAAAAAAAATTGAAACAAAAGAACTCAATGTGAAATTAAAGACAAAAATATATCTCCAGCTATCTGTCAAAACCTCGTAAGGCCTTACTCTTTAATGTGTTTCAGATGAAACAAAATTTCTGAATTCAAATATCAATGTCTCGTAACTTTGTTATGGTTCCTTTTGGCTCCTTCAACTAGTTTCAAAGACTTTTTTGATCTAAAAACGTTTTTGTGTCCTCTACGCCAGCGTTTCCCAAAGTGTGTTCCGCGGAACCCTGGGGTTCCACGGGAGAGTTTTCAGGGTTCCACAAATTTCTTGAAATATAAACAGTAAAATACAAACAATAAAAGAAAAAAAGAAAACATTTACACAAAAGAAAATTTGAACAACATTTCTTTTTTTGAAGTTTATATTTTTTAATCGAGGTGTGAACTTCAAGGTCATAAACTGTTTCATGAGTAAACACATCATTAATTGGGGAAAATGTATTGATATATATGCAGCGGCGGAGCCACAGCAATGGTGGGAAAAGTTAAAGGGGTTGTTTCAAATATTAAAAAGTTTGCTCCTAGAAGTACCAGCAGTCATTGTATTTTCCATTGTTATGCTCTTGTTATGAAAAGAATGCCAACTGATTTAAGAAAGGTTCTCGGTGAAGCTGTGAAAATAGTCAATTTTGTAAGGAGTCGTCCTCTCCAATCGAGATTGTTTAAATTAGTGTGTAAAGATATTGGTAGTCAGTACGGATCGCTTCTTCTTCATACTGATACATACCATCCGATGGCTTTCCAGAGGGAAAGCTTTATCCAGGTTATTTCAACTTCGTGATGAGTTGAATGTGCTCAAACTGGAAAAAATTATGTCTTCAACTGCAAACCTCTTTGATATATTGCATGATGAGCAATGGATTACGAAATTAGCTTATCTTGCAGACATTTTCGAGAAGATCAAAGAAACTGCTACAGTTCTGCAGAAAAAAATCAATTACAGTATTATATGCCAGAGACAAATTGGCAGCTTTGAAAAGAAAAATTAATTTCTGGCTCTTAAGTCCAGTTAACTTGTGCTCAAAAAGTGCATTTCTTGGGAGTTTTTCACAAATGGCTCGAAAACTACCAACTATTCGAAAATTGCATCAAGGTACCATTGAAAGTATACACAATTTCCAATTAATTTCTATTCAAGGTTTTTTTCTACGACAACCCATTTGGTCTCAAGCGCTAGTCAAAAATTGATGTATTTTTACTGTTTTCGAAAATCCACTCGAAAGAAATTACTTTGTATACAAAATTTTAATTTTTGTCTGTAACATGAACCAAGATATACTTTTCTGATGGTCTTTGACGGGTTGAGTTCAAATCTGGCCTTGAAATTGCTCTATCACGTTACGTTTTTGAGATATTCAAATCTTAAAATTAAAAATAAATCTATTTTTATACAAATTTGGGGATTCTTTTTTCTCGAGGTAATTATTTTCGAAAAAAATGTTTGCCTTTTGAGCACAAATTGACTGGATTTTTCGAATTAGGTAGTAAGATGAAAACCAACGATTTCTCGAAGACGAATGGAGGTATTTGAAAGATTCAAAAAGAATTTTGAAGTAAAATGTTCATACTTCAGAATGACCACAAATATTTTTTAGAAAAAAATTAACTCGAGAAAAAAAAAATCCCCAAATTTGTATAAAAAATGCATTTAAATTTAATTTTTAGATTTGAATATCTCAAAAACGTGACGTGAGAGAGGAATTTCAAGGCCAGATTCGAATTCAGCGCGTCAAAGACCATCAGAAAAGTCTATCTTGGTTCATGCTACAGACAAAAAATCAAATTTTGTTACACAAAGTAATTTCTTAGAGCTTTCGAGTGGATTTTCGAAAACAGTAAAAAATACATCAATTTTCGGCTAGCGCTTGAGTCCAAATGGGTTGTCGCAGAAAAAAAACTTAAATAGGGATTTATTGGAAATTGTGTATGCTTTCAATGGTACCTTCTTTGATATAATTTTCGAATAGTTGGTATTTTTCGAGCCATTCGTGAAAAACTCCCAAGAAATGCATTTTTGCATCATTTTTTGGGTTTACATGTTGTGTCACGAAATTTTTTTTTGGCAAACCTCATATTCGGATTCAGCTGCCCCAAAAACATAAAGGAGCGAACAAATCAAAACTACCCCACAGTTTTGAGTCTTTTCCAGTTTTACATGAATTCTTGCAAGAAAACATGCTTGAACTCAGAGCAGATATTAGCAATGTTATTGCTCTCCATTTGGTTAGTCTCGAAAGATCTATGCTGGATTTGTTTCCAGATACAACTACTGACATCGAGTGGGTACAAAATCCAATTCTAATGAAAACCATCAAGCCTATGACCCTGAGTATACAGGAATACGAATCCCTGATAGATCTGCAGAGCTCCTCTTCATTAAAATTTGTATTTGATTCTGTATCATTAAACGATTTTGGGCTGGTATTAAGAATGAATTCCCTGAGCTTGCCAAGAAAGCTATATTAAATTTGCTACATTTTGTTACAACGTACCGCTGTGAAGTAGGCTTTTCAGCGTATACTTACACAAAAACTAAATACAGATCGAGGCTGGACGCTGCCCCAGATATGCGAATACAACTTTCGGACATAGAAGTTAGTTTAAAACAATTATAAATCAATAAATCAAACAATGAAACAGATTCATTCTTCACACTAAATAAAAAATTGATTTTGAAATGTGTTGTTTTTCATTTTTTGCTATTGTCAGGATGGGGTTCCGAAATATATTTGGGCATTGTTTAGGGTTCCACAGCTTAAAAAGTTTGGGAACCGCTGCTCTAAGCAATTTTCAAATTGGACTTACATACGTGGTTTTGACAGAAAACCGACGATATATAGGTAGACCAATATTAATCATATATATAAGAATTAACGAAAAATCTGTAGACATAGAATTCTACTTGTTGTTGTAAAGTAGAGAAGTGATAAAAATAAAATGCACGACTGGGTCGCACGTACTTGCTCTTATGTTCAAGACACTGCGGATTTAAGAAAATTGTATATAAAAACATGGAAGCAATGTAGAGAAGCATGAAATACGACATTTAAATTGGCTAAAATAACTCTTTGACAGTTTGAGGTGAAAAAAAAGAAAGCCATCTTAATTGAATATGATTGTATTGTACAAATTTAAAATCGTCGGAGCGGTTTTTTTTTTTAATATTTTATTATATATAAAATTCTTCAAACATTTTTAAAACAAATGTTGGTATCAAATCTAAAATTTATATTTATGTGTATATAAAAACAAAATTTGAAAAAAAAATTATCAAACCGTTTTTGAGATACCGAATTTAAAAAAAAAAAAATTGAAACTTTTTTTAAAAATCCAAAAACTTTTTTTTTTTTTAATTTTGATAGGCAATATTATTATGTAATTTTATTTGAAATTTGTATATAAAAAAATAATCTAAATCCGTTTAGACGATAACGAGAAAATTCAAATTAAAAAAATACGTTCTATGACAGGTTCCTACTATTAATAGTTGATAAGTGTAAAATTTTATAATTTTTGGTAGTAGATCGTACTAATTTTAGTATATAGAAAAAGTTTAATCAAAACGTAGGAGTGGTTTTTGAGAAAAAAAAATATTTTCCCTTGCGGTTTTTTAACTTTTGTATGGAAGGTACCGTTTTTTTTCATAAATGTAAAATTTTTTCCAAAAATATTTTAGAGAGTAATAAAAAACTCTTAAGTATCGAGTTTCAAAAAAAATCTATCATTTCGTTTTCAAAATATTTGATTTTCCAAAAAATATTTTGAAACATTTTTTAAAAATCCAAAAAATATTTTTTCAAAAATGTACCCTTTTGAAGAAAATCAAAAATTAAAAATGGATCCTTGGGAGGTAACATTAATTACCATTTTTGAAAAATGGTTTTTCACCCAAAAGAAGCCTTTACTAAAATAAAATTATTAATTTTTTTTTTAAGAAAAGTTGTCGAGCCGTTTTTGAGAAAAAAGCGATGATGTAAAATTGCTAAAAAATTGTATTGCAGGTACCGTTATTTTTGTTTCTAAAAAAAAATGAAAAAAATGTGTGGGCATAATCACCAAAAAACACTATCTACCAAGTTTGAATAAAATCGATGGAGCCGTTTAGACTGTAGACGAACAGACAGACAGACAGACAGAATTGTGCCACCCATCGCGATGTGCAGTGAAATTTTGACAAGTACTTTCAATACACTACTAAACTCTGGGACTGTTTTCTTGATAGGTGTGCTGTAGAAAAAGATATACCCTGAACATTTAATGTCTTCTCCGTTACCAAAATATTACAAAAGTTGTTATAAACGGTAAAATTTATTAGTATTTCTAATATTGTTCCGCATACAAAGCTAGACTTGAAAAAGAGTTATTGTGGAATTTAAAGGTTTTAATATCATGTCTAACTGACTAAAACAGGGTTACAGAGAAGACAAAATGTCACTTTTCTCTCCCGAATTTCAACTACTCACATGAAGTTTTTTTTTAAAGGTCTGAATTTCTTTGATCCCCACCCTTAAAAGTGATGAAGGTAATTAAAAAACTTATTCATATGTCAAATTGCATTGAAATCGCTCAACGCTTACACTCGTGCTGGCGAGCACTTGAAATTTTTGATGCAAAATAAATGGTGTTTTCGCAGTCTTTTACTCTAAGTGTCGGTTAAAGTGTTAAAGTTGATGGAAAATCTCTAAGCTTAAAAATTTTAGAAATGAGTGAATTTATATTAAACTCTAAACAAAAAAGATTGTGACACTTTTTTTGTAGGAGCAACAGATTTTGATAAAATCATGGAAGAACGTTAAAATTAGAGCTGCTTTTAACTGTTCTTAATGCAATCTCGCCTGGGTAAAATAGTTAATAAACCTTTCCACCAAAATTCAGCCTTGTTGGAGTTTTTTTTGAAGTGAAAGTGTAATTTTCCCGGGATACTAGGGAACCACAAAAATACTCTGTGCCAACATTTGAAGCAAATTATTGATCCACTGAATTAGGATATAGCTCGATGTATATGTACAGTGGACGCATAGACGCAAAGACCGATGGACGTCATTACCAAACCCACTTTTTTGTTTATTCCATCATCACAATGTAAGAATAATTGTTTAAAACCTAAACATTTTTATTTGTGATTATGAGCCACTTCCTTCAAATCCCTTTTTTGTTTGTGTTTTTTTTCGGGAATTAAAAAAGGGAATATATTACAGATAGTTGATGATTTTTTTTAAGGTAGGGCATAAATATTTTAAGGTAGGGCTTTGCCCCTTACTGCCCTACCGTAGCTACGGCCGTGTACTCCAGGCGCCTTGTCGTGAAAGGCAAGATTTACAATTTTTGTCTGTAAACAAAACAGGTTTCAAGAAATAATTGCTTAAGTTTACACTTTTTTCAAAAAATAAAGTGTGATATTAGACATTATCAGCCTTATTTATTAGATTTTTTAGGCGGTTGACTAGTTAGACAGTTTTTTAAAAGTCCTGAATAGTTGGAAATATGTTTTATTTAATTAAATATAATGTCAACTTAGACAAATCTTAGACAACCGATGCCGTTGTTCAAGTTATACAACATAAGGACAACAGTAAACAAAGTTTATTAGTAACTTTTTTGAGTTGGGCGGTAGTCTAAAGTTAGACAAAGTTTGTAAATAAGACTGTATTTGTTTTTTAAGATTTATCATTAATTTTTTAAGATAACTCAGGCACGAGTACGATAACATGGGCGCCTTAAATTGATAACAGATTTTTGTAGAGGGTTCAAATAAAGGGTCCGCCATCTAACGTTTTTTTTTTCAACTAGTGCTTATTTCGTGAATGGTAACACTTAGCTCATGTCTGATTTGACAGATAATTAGTTTTATCCTTCCGCTGAACGAATATGGTTGTGTATACGCTTGAACAACGCTGGGAAATATTGAGACATTACTTTGAAAATCATGGTAATGTTGCAGAATGTGTGCGAAAATTGCGTACGGATTTTGGAAGAAGAGAAGCACCGTCAGCTCCGTATGTTCGTTATCTTGTGAAAAAAGTGAAAGAAACTGGCATCCTCATCGATTAACCAAAGCGTGAAAAGCCAAAAACAGTGCGTGCACCCGAGAATATTGGTGCTATGGCAGAAAGTGTGCGTGAAGCACCATCAACATCAATTCACCGTCGGCGTGTCGTTCTCAACAATTGAACATTTCGGAGACATCATTGAGACGAATTTTGCATAAAGACCTTGGTATGACGCCATACAAAGTCCAATTGTTTCAGGAGTTGAAGCCAACTAACCATCCAATGCGTTTTCGCTTCGCTAAGTGAGCCTGCGATCGACTTAGAGAAGATGCCGATTTTGCCAAAAAAATCATCTTTTCAAATGAAGCTAATTTTGATCTTGGCGGGTATGTAAACAAGCAAAATTGTCGCATTTGGGCCATTTTTCTTCGAAAATGAGCAAGGAGTGGCCGTTACAGTCAATGGCGATCGTTATCGGGCCATGTTGAACGAATTTTTGTTCACAAAAATTGAAGAGGAGGATATTGGCAACATTTGGTTTCAACAAGACGGCTTTATGTGCCACACAGCCGAAGTTACACTCGATGTTTTGCGCCCTGTTCTTGAAGATCGCATTATCAGCCGCAGAGCTGATGTCGTTTGGCCACCTCGGAGCTGCGATTTGACACCGTTGGACTATTATTTGTGGGGTGCCGTAAAAGATAAGTGTTACGCCGACAAGCCAGAGACAATTGACGCCTTAAAGGACAATATTCGTGAAGCCATTGGTGATATACAGCTGCACACAATAGATAATGTGCTTAAAAATTGGACCGATCGTCTAGGCTACTGCATGGCCAGCTGAGGCAGCCATTTGAATGAAATTATTTTCCATTATTAACCGGAAGGTTTGACTTTCAAATAAAAAAAAAAATTTGAGAAAATATTCATTAGTTTTTTTTATAGCATTTTACAAAAAAAGTTATTTGGCGGACCCTTTACAAGTATTTTTTACCATCGGAGGGGAGGTCTATCTCATCTAGCTTAGGAGGTAGGGGCTATTTTCGAAAAAACGACTTAAATGGATAAACAAACATTAAAAAACAACGACAATACTTAAATGATGTTTTTAGAAGCCAGAAATCTGTTCTTTAATCCTACATTTAAATTATATAATATGTGTCAATAGTTTTCATAAAATTTGCATTCAAACTCAAAATTTTGATAAAAAGGAAAAATGTTTGGATCATATTTTCTCAAATTGAAATGGAAAACTAAATTTTCTTTTTATGGTCAATTCTGAATCTAACACAAACAAACAAAAAGCTTTAATATCTTATAGCTTTTTAGAAAATTGAAAATTACGAGAACTACTTTTTTGTCTTAGTGTAAGCAAGTAAAAGCTTATTTATCTCAAAAACGGCTTAAACGATTTTGATTTTAAAAAAAATTAGTTCAGTACTGTAGGCATATTGAATGCACTTATGTACATAAATGTTTACTTTTTGGTAAAAAAATGTACACCAAAAATGTTAGGCTAACGGTACCCACCTACCATATAACGGTTTTTTTTATTTTCTTGAAACGGCTCCACTGATTTTAATTAAATTTAAAATTTTGACAATATTCCGTACCCACCAAGACTTTAAAAAAAAAACTGTTTGTTTAAAAAAATTCTTTTTGAAAATTCAATGTTTCAAAAAAGGGTCAATGACTTTTTTTTTAAACTAGGTTTTTAAGAGTATATTAGTAAGTATTCATAGTTGGCATTGAAAAAAAAAAAAAAAAAACAAACAAAAATTTGATATATAAAAAACTATTTTTTAAGAAAACCGCTTTATTTTTAAAAAAGATTATGAATTTTTTTAATCAGTGGCAAATGACAGTTTCTTGTGAATTTCTTAATAAATGTAATTTTTTTTTTGAGTTTCTATTATTGCTCATAAAATTCTACACAAAACAGATTATCAACTATTATTCAATTATTCAAAACAGATTATGACAATTTTTTCGTAGGAGCAACAGATTTTGAGAAAACCGTGCATAGAAACGTTACAATAAGAGCTTTTTATTGTAATGAAAAGTGTCAAAATCTTTCTTGCATAGAATTTTATGAGATATTTACAAGAAACTGTGCTATCTGCCCTCTTCACAGAAAATAAAAAGTTTAACTTTGACACGCTATAGCGTCAAGGTAAATAAACCTTCCGAGTTTGTTAACAGCTCATTTTTTAGATAATTTTATTGTCTAAATATTATTTCTTCATTCTCGAGTTTAAACCAAATCACTTTCATTTTCAAGATGGTGTCCTTCCCCTTACCCCGGGTACCCCAAAACCTTGGTTTTATAATGAGGAAATGTATCCAAACATCGAACAAAAACTTTTGCCCATCGATTAATGAAATTTTAATAAGTTTTTTGACAAAATTTGTTCCACCATGAAGTTCTTTCGCTGAATTTACGGAACTTTTTAGGGAAATCGTCGGCTTAGAATTGGTTAGACGTATATACCATTTCCATATCTTCTTTCTAATTATAATAACCTTAAAGCCCAGTCTCTTTTAGTTTATTATTTATGAAAACATTCCATTTATACCTTTTAGGTCGTCCCTTTAATTCATATGCACATACGGCAAACCAAAACTTAACTTTTTGTTTTTGTCGACGTGTACGTGTATACAATAACATACATATTTATCGCTTATAAGCAATACGCTTATAAAAAAACCTCGCTTAGAAGAAACTTGAACAAAAACCCCCTGACGCACTTTCCCATATATTTTAATGTTGAATTGTGTGTTTATAAGAAACGCGTTTATACGAAAAACACTGATAAAAGAAACATTCGTCAAGCACAAACTTTCTTTTTTCTATGTAAAGTTGGTTGGATTTAAGAAACTTGCAAAAAACTCACGAAACTCATAAAATATGAACATACCTTTAAGAATAATTTTAAAGCAAACTATGCAAATGTCATTTAAGATGCAATTTGAGTTCAGTCTTCATTTTGACATTGAATTTGTTATTTGTTGTGTTTGTGTTGATTTTTGTTTCTTATATCCGTATAAGAAAAAGGATATAAGAAAAACTCGTTTATAAGGAACAAATATTATGCAATTTTTGAGTTTTTTATAAGCGTTATGTACTGTACACGTATTTACTTACTAACATGCACGTACGTCAAAACTATTCTGAATATACTTTTTAGTTTTCTTGTCGTATCATAGAAATCTGTGGACATACGACAAAACAATACTAAAAAAAATGGAATTGTATTGAAAATTTGACGTAGCCCAGTGGGAAATTTTCAAAAATTCACCAAGGAATCCCCTGCTATTTCCTCGAGGAATGGAAGCTACACCCAAGGAATTTGAGGTGAAATCATCGAGGAAATTAACATGGGGTTGTCATTGGCGTTCCCCAAGTGACTTTCTTGGTGAATATTCAGTAGTGAAATCACTTAGGAGGTGTAACTTGTTAATTCCATAGTTAATTGCATTTGATGAAACATACCGTGAATATACATCAGTGATATCACAAGGTACGTGAAGTTGCTTTTTCACCAGGCCATTACTCTTAGCTGAAAAATGTTATGAATGTTCACCAAGGAAATCACTTTGTGAATAGAACTCACTTATTCATCTAGTGAAATTATCAACATCGGTAGTGTATTTTCTAATTTAAGATTAAAACGAACCAAGAGCAGTTCTCATTTCAAATCAAAAGTTACATTTGTGTTTTAACAAACGCAATTTGAGTTATGTTCAGTTCATCTTACATTGATATTCTTACAGAAAGTCACAGTGAACTTTATCTAACAAGATGAAAACAAAAAATCACAAGCTCAGGACTCTGTCTATTACTATTCATCGTTGAAATCCTCGTGTTTCTCGAAGCATGATTTTTTGCAATGAAATTGTATACTGCATGGGAAGCATTGAATTCAGTTGAATTTTAGCACCAAGCAAAAGAAAGGGTGATGCCATGAAAATAATGAACTAATGAAAAAGGCAACACCTTTTTCTAATGAAATCATTACATACATGTTCATCGTAAAAAGCATTTCATGAATTCATTATGTTATTCACCAAAATTTTTCCTTGAGGACGAAATTTCCTACTGGGAGGTATATCCAAAAAATGTCGTTTACGTCAAACCAATATTCTAACTTATTAATTTGGGTGGTTATACGTCAAAATAATGCTAGATATCTCAGGATTGGTAATAAATAGGACCAAATAGTTAACAAAGTTGGAAACAGCATAGTCGGAAATATAAGACCCCATTCATATAGTCCAAAAAGTGCATTTTGGCGTACACGTCAAACCAATTCTCAGCCGACGAAGTGCTTAAGACGTCAAAACAAAGCCAAAGTGTATGGCAAAAAGTGAAGAAGTATTATGAATGAGGCGGCAATTAATCTGACAACAAAATATCAGCTGTTGACGACTGGAATAAGTCATTCCAGGACTTTTAAAATTTAATAAGACAAAAACGAGCTTTCAGTTTACGAGGGCATTTAAAATCTTCCCAAATTTAAAAGCATTTGGTGAAACCAAAAAACATAATTTAAATGCTAAATGGCTTTTTAAATAATTAAAAGCCTTTCCTGAAATTGGCATTAAAGTTTTTTACTTGCGATATATGTAGGTACTATAGGGCAAGTTTTGGATTCGTGCAAAAAAAAAATTTCGAGATAACAATCAAACATGACATTACGATGATAGAGAACACGAAAAAAGTGGGTGGCACAATTCTGTCTGTCTGTCTGTCTGTCTGTCTGTCTGTATGTACCTGAACCTACAGCCTAAGCCACTGAAGCGATTTTCTTCAAATTTTGAACTTAAGGTTTTTTTGTAACTCTCCAGAGGGGAAATTAAAATTTTTTTTTTAGCTCAAAAAATAACGGTACTTGCCATACAACCGTTAAGGAAAAGCTTATTTATCTCTATAACGGCTCCAACGATTTTGATAAAAAAAAATCAGTGTATTACTATAGATATGATGTAAATTTCAATAAGAAAAAAAATCACCAAAAACATTTATTAACGGTACCTGCCATATAACGGTTTTTTTTATTTTTGATTTCCTCATTAACCGCTCGTCCGATTTCAATGAAATTTTTTGCACAAAAGCTTTGTTAGAAAATAAATAATACTGCATACCAAAATTTTTGAAAAAATAAATTTTGGATTGTTAAAAAAAGATTCAAATTTTTTTTTTCAAAATTCAATATTTCAAAAACAGGTTGATGAATTATTTTGAAGTTTCAGTTTTAAATATATATTAATATATACTCAAAATTGGCATACCAAATTTTTTTTTGAAAAATGTAACAAAAATTTTATATATAAAAAATTAATTTTTAAGAAAACGGCTCCAACGATTTTTAATTTTTTTTTGCATTTATTCATATTTTTTCAAGTAATCAAATGGCATACTTTTTTTTGAGCTCTAAGTTTTTATCAGGCTGTTTATACAATTAAAAGAACGATTTAAATGCTTTTTATACTTTTTCTATAGTTACTTGAATATTTTTTAAAGTTCTTAATCCCCACACAACTTGAACATAAGAGCAAGTACGTGCGATCCAGTCGTGCATTTTATTTTTACTAAATTGCGAAATTATTGAATGCCTTTTATCTTTTCGGAATAATTATTGTTTTCTTGTTGGATTACCAACAGAAGTTCAAGTAACCTGACCACCGTTTTCTAAACAGTCTAGGAACTTTGTTGACGAATAACCTTTTTCGCAATTTGAAATGCCAAAAAATTAATACGTCAGGATAGATATTACTTTTTTGAATTATGTATGCATTATGAGATATTTTATTGATTCTTTGAAACCTCGCTTGAAAACAAAAAAGAAAGCATCAGCATAAGCAAATTTGCACATCGTACAAATATTTTATCACAAATTATCAAGGCGTTTTTAAGCTTTCCCAAGTGATTACGGAGCCTTAAGAGAACTCACAGGTTGCATAAGAAATTCTACTTGATTTATGACAAAATCCATAATACCATCAATGAAATCATTTTGATTAAGCCTCCTGGTTATGCCTCCTTTACTTGACTAAAATTCTGCCATTTTCACTTTATTAATCTAAGACATAAGAAATAATACAAAATATATAAAAGAGCAATAAAAAAGACAAAATAAATTAAATTTCACTCAAAACATTATAAATAATTACAAAAGTCAACAAAGTTACCCACCTTCAAGCCTTGAAAAAAAATCCAAAAAAATACAAAAATATGTCTTTTTTTTAATTTGAAGAACAAAGAAGCCCCTTGAGTCTCATATATTTTTAATGCGATAAGATTCATTCGTAGATTAGCTACAAAAAGAATATTATCCATTCCTTTAATCACCCCATCCACATGGTTTATTAGTGATGGCAGAACAAAGTATGGATTAAAAATTACTTCAAGAGTGTTCAGTGTTCACGTTCGTTACATTGTCAAGTCTGTGATATCATCAACCCTGAATTGCAATACAAAAACAGGGTGCTTTCAAGGAACAATTCTGAAATTTTCAATGGGGTGATGGTTTTTTATAAAATTTTAAGACAACGATCATTCAATAGGTTGGGTGAAAAAGCTACAAAATTTATAATAGTACTTATCGGGCGTTTGAAAGAACATATTAAAGGGTTTTGAGATTGATTCAAAGTAAGAAACTGTCGTTTCTTTATGTTACAGTGAAAATGCCTAAGCTTTTTTTAATTAAATTAGTTTGAAAACCTTAAATTAGATGTTTGATTATTTACTCTTTCAAATGGTACACTATTAAACCACCTATTTAAAAAAGCATATTTTCGTTTCACTGCAAAGCACCCTGTATCAAAAGGCTTAGTGTACCAACCTACTTCCTTAAATACCTAAAGGATCTAAGAGCCATTTTTTTAACAATTTTGTTTTCCTCTGTTTTATTATTAAAAAGAAATCACTCCCTTGTTGCATCTGGTAAATCTTTGTACCTTCTATTTTCTTGCGATATGCCTTGTAACAAAATTACAAACAATAAAACCGAGCACGCTACTTGGGACCTGTCAAGTTTAAAGACGACTCAACTAAAGGTATACGACAACGCGCTGCTTCTGCACAAAAAAAAAAACCCCAAAAGGAACATATTGGCAGACGACGAAAAGGCAACAGAAAAAAAAATTAAAGACTCCCGTCTATATCAGACCGTCAAACGGTACCTACCATATAGTGGGGTGGTAGAAGTAGTGGTCGTAAAGAAAAGCGCAGTTGGTAAACAATGATAACGTTAGGCAAACTCCTTTGTGAATTAAAATTCAATTTTCTTCCTTTGAATAGAGCAAACGCAGACCGTCCAAACCAACATACAGCCACATGAGTGTGGCGGGGGAGGAAAGCTGATGGTGCTTGTGCTGGTGGGATGTGTTTTTGTAGGATTACTTCTCTTATATAGCCTGCTTCTGCTAGTGCATCGCGCCATCATCAACAACGCACCCCTTTGGCTCCAGGCCAGAAGTGATTTAAGTTATTATCTCCGGTTCTGGAGTAAACATAATCGACAGGAACAGCAGCACATACACGAACACGATGAGGGGCATTCCTATGCATAGAATTCCGTCGTAGTTTGGTTGTGTATAGTATATGTGTTCATTATGTTGTGAAAAAGGCAGGCTGGATGAGTTGTCCTTGCAGAAAATCAAAAGGGAGCTGAAATCCTTTCGCCAAGGCGGCTCTGTTTGCACTTACAACATACTCGGGTCCATACTTGAATGTCAACATTGAGCCGCCGCCGCTGCCATCACCATCACCACCACCTACCGTCATCTTCACTCTGAAACGAAAAGGCTGTACATGAATAGTGATGATGCTTTGGTATGGCTCGTCCTTGTCCTGAAGACCCATCATACTCACATTATCCTCAAGGGCAATAATTACGGCAGCTATGGTTGACAAAGTGACTTAAGGATGAGGCTGTTGATGCTGCTGACGATGATGACAACGATGGTTATGAAGCTTTGTGTATAGAAGTTCAATGCTTTCGACCTAATCCACTCCGCATTCCAAATGGGTTCGGCTAGCAAAAACAAGCCTTTTGAATGACATAGCATTCCATGGTCCAATAAATGGCAAATTTTCTGTCTTTCTATAGCAGTCCGAAATGTATTGCGTTGCTATCGATTGTCTACAACTCATATGGGGAAGAAATATATAGACATATCCGTATCTGCAAGAAGTCGTTGTCCTTGTCGACATCGTCTCTTTTATATCATCCGCTCCATTACTAATTAGTAACTTAATTAATGATGATATCCTTAAGGGCTACAATAAACTTTGGCGGAGATAATAAACTAATAACCAACCACCAGAGCCCACGGATATTGTCTGTTCTTTCACAAGAATTGACGTCTGAAGTTGTAGTGAATATAAAGATGACTTATGAATAGAGTGATAAATTAGATTTTATGAGTGATTATCTCCAATGCTCTTAAGGGAATATGTTAAACAAGTTCTTTGTTCTTCTTTTATGTTTCAAGCCTACAAAACTCTGTCCAGCATTAAAGTTCGTTTGAAATAAAATAAAACAGAATATCTAAGGAAGCATGATGAGGCAAATAATAAGAGAATTTATAAGCTTGTGTGATGAACAGAAAACGAAAAAAGATATCTACCCTTTAATGCATTAGCACTGGCTGAATAAGTCAACAGAGTTCTTAGGCAATTCCATCAGAGGCCGTTTTCGAAAATATCAAATCAACTTAAATTTCACTGTCAAATGAACGTCATATTTTGACGCAGATATTGCCATGATTAACTTTGCAATCACCATCATTATTTAATCAACGTCAGTAAATTTTCCTGTTAACGAATTTGACTTTTACGAAAGTGCTGCTCTCTGACTTTTCAATATTTTTGTAGTAAACTCAATTTTTTTACTGCAGAGTTTCTTATCAAATACTCCAGCAAACTGCGTTACCGAAATTAATGCTTCTGCACGATTTAATACCAAAAGAAGTACTAAGCCATTCGGGATTTGGCAATTCGAGATTTTGATATTCGGGATTTTGAAATTCGGGACTTTGAATTCGATGTAGTACATCATGGCATAATTTAATTATTTAGATATTCTCTTAATTCAAGCTTATATAACAATAACAATAATAATTAGATAACTTATACCATCTAAAAAAACTTATTCTAATAAAAAAAAACTAAAGAGGGATAAATAGAGTAAAGGTTTTTTCTGAGGGAGGAGACTCTAGAGTTAAAATCAAGTAGATGCTGTGCAGTAGCGTAGCTACCGCGGTATCAGCCGTATCAATGATACGGGGCCCCCGAAATAAAAGGGGCCCCACAATACAGAGGACTCGATGCGTAAGAAATTTTTCATTGATATGAATACGACATACAATGTCGATTTCTTTTTAAAATATCGGTCAACGTTGTCCCAAAATGCGTTGACGTGTTATATTTACATATGTGTTAACGCGATTGGTGCTCTTTGGTGTCAACGAATTGACACGTGAAACTTTGACGATTACACTACTTGACCACATCCAAACATATGAACGTTGACGCGGAGTGGACAAGAACAAAATTCTATCACGAACACATGACATTGGCTGTACTCGTAGTGTTATCGAATGGATGAAAAAACCCCTAAGAAATCAGAAATTTTTTTTAGTTTTCTTACAGCTTCGGAAAAAAGAGATTTTAGGGTAATTGCGTGACATTTGGAAGAAAATATACCTTTGCCGTCAAAATATAGTTTGTCTTCCATCTGTCAAGCCATCAAATGTCAAATTCCATCGAAAAATGGCTACAATGTCGATGGATTAAAAAACCTAAAAACCTAAAAATCGAAAATTTGTAAGTTTCCTTACTGCTCCGGGAAAAAGTAGTTCTAGGGCTTTTCCGTCAAAAAATTGTTCGTCTTGCATCCGTTAAGCCATCAGCTGTCAAACTCAACCGAAGGATGGCTACGATGTCGATGGATTAAAAACCCCTTAAAATCATAAATGTTTGTAGTTTCTTTACTGCTTCGGAAAAAAGTGATTTAAGGGCAATCGGATGACATTTGGATCGAAATATACTTTTGGTATCAAAATATATAGTTTGTCCCCCATCTGTGAAACTATCAAAATATAGTGTGTCCCCCATCTGTCAAACTATTTTAACTGTCGATATATTAAAATTCCTCAAAAATATGCAAAATTTTCTATATTGATATGAAGGTCAGCGCAAGCTACGTTGTTATGACAGAAAATTCTGCTGTGTCAACGTTAGAAAACAGTCAACGCGTTGGTGAACGTGTCCTTACTTTGTTGACAGAGTGGTTACACGGCCAACGAAAATAATCATCGCATTGACCCTTAAATTTGTGTCAACGAGAGTCAAAATGCACCCGTCAACGCTTCGATAGTATTCTGCGTTGTCGATCACATGACAAGACAACTTTGGGATAGAATTTGACGTCACTTTGACGTCAGAGAGTCAACGCGTTGACCATTTGCGTTGATCGTCTTACCATAGCTTAACTTATATAAAATTCTTTGATTGC
The DNA here is from genome assembly GCA_963921185.1 of Dasysyrphus tricinctus. Taxonomy (NCBI): domain Eukaryota; kingdom Metazoa; phylum Arthropoda; class Insecta; order Diptera; family Syrphidae; genus Dasysyrphus; species Dasysyrphus tricinctus. Next base: position 66,785,355 of record OY992531.1, read on the forward strand.
TATACTTTTAAAATAAGTTGATGTAAGTTTATTTTGCAGGAAACAAAAAAGGTAGTGCCATTTGCCATTAAGAAGGGGGCCCCTAAAATATGTTTGATACGGGGCCCCTGAAGTACTCGCTACGCCACTGATGCTGTGCACTGCTGGCTAATAGTAACATTCTAGAAATTGGGTTAAAATGGGCATAATTGCTTGGGTGAGTAGGACGGCGAAAGAAGAGAACGATCTAAGGTCACGTGGATTGGTGTTAAAGAAAATTAACTCAAGAAGTTGCGGAGAATCGATGGCCCCTGTAATGACTTCGTGAACGAAGAGCATGTCTGCAACAGCAAGGGTATTTAATCCAATCAGTTGTAAACGATGTTCGTAAGAGGAAAGGAAAAGAGGATCAGACCATGGAAGATTTCGTAAAGCGAAGCGGCGAAACCTGCGTTGCATGCTTTCAATTCTAAATGAGTGGGTGGTTTGATAAGGAGACTAAACTTGACTGGCATACTCAAGAATAGGTGTTACATATGCGATGAAGAGAGATTTTGTTACGTATGGGTTTGAAAATTCCTTAGACCAGCGCCTTGTAAAACCAAGGGAACAGTTTGCTTTTGCAATAATATTATCTATGTGAGAACTGAAATTTAGCTCTTTATCATATAAAATGCTGACATCACGAATGGAGGAAACTATGGGAACCGGGACGTTGCAAAAATGATAAGACAAGAGGGTAAGAACATGCGTTTACGAGAAAAATTCATGTGTTGACATTTAGTGACATTGAGTTCGAGGAAGTTTTTGTTGCACCATGTGAGAAAAGAATTTAAGTCATTTTGAAGCAGGGAAGAATCAATTGGAGTAGATATTTTTTCATAGTTCTCATGTCGTCGACATAGATAGAAAGGTTTGAGAAAGAAATAATTGTCCAGTTTATATTTCTGAGGGCTCAGAGAATTTCCCCAGTTTTGCTGTCAAATACTTAGTAAAAAAAATGTTTGCTCCGTCAGCTCAGTGAGCGCTCATGAAATATAAACTGAACAAATGCTTTCAACATCATTAATGGAATGGACAAATTAAAGTGGCCCGAGATGACTACCCTGAGGAACACCTGAGGAAGCATAAATGGGAATCGGACATGGAACATCTGAGCACAACACTATATTGGCGGCTTTCCAAGTAGGATCTAACCCATTGGATCATTGGATGAACATCAGAGGAAACCCAAAGGCTCCTAGTTTAATATACAAAATTTGGTGAAAGATTTTATCGAACGCTTTGCTGAAGTCGGTAGTGATCACATCAACATCGTAGCCTTTTTCCAGAGCACAAAGTGTCATGGAAACAAATTGAGTTAGGTTCTTCGTAGTGAACCTGCTCTTAATAAAATCATGTTGTAGTGGGGAGAGTAATGACTTACAATGAAAACAAAATGCGTCATAGACAATACTTTCGAAGAACTTGGTTTAGAGAGTTTAGCTACCGGACGATAGTTAGAGATTTCGTTCTTCTTTCCCTTTTTGTGAATTGGGAAAACAAATTAATTTTTCCATCAAGTAGGGAAAACTGCTTGCGAAAGAGAGAGTTTAAACACGAGGTTCGCATAACACGTTAGTACATTTTTTGAGAAAAATGGCTGGAATGCCATCAGGACCAGGAGAACAGTCATCCTTTAGCTATTTTATTTTTTCACTGACTGACGAAAGAGAAATATCAAGAGAGACTAGTGAAGTTTGCGAACTGCTTGACAAGTACTCAAAATATTCTAGATCAGTATTATTAACAGCATCGCTATAAGATTGACTAAAAAAATAGCAAAGGAGGTTAACAATCACTTCGGGATCAGCAGGTGAGGTGTTGTTAAAATTGAAGGTAGAGGGATGACCATTAGATTTTCTTTGTGTATATTAATGAATTGATAGAACCGCTTCGGCTCAGAGATGACACAGGTTTGCATTTTGTCAAGATATGCATGGTTTAGTAGAAATCGCAGAGGAGAGAGAAATTGAAAATCTGAATATGTTCGGGATTTTAAATAAGTTTTCCATAATTTACTCCTTCTATTTCAAACAGTTAGTTCGCAACTCCATAGTATAACAGGGGGGGTGATGACAAACAATTCTTTTGAGGTACGTAAGAGACACATAGGAGCAAGCATTCAAAGATTGTAGTATAGTAGAATGAAAGGGCAATGCGAACGGGGGTGTTCAAGTTAAAAAAAGGCTGAAATCAATATTGTTCTAAGGGATCTCAAGTCGATTAAAGCTAGTTCGTTGGACTGTCATGCTAAAGGTCAAGGTTTGATTCTCAGCCGCTGCTATCTTAAAATAGTAATATTTTTTCCGAGGTACTGCCTCTTGCAAGAAACTGGCAAATCCTTCAAGAGTATACTTATCATAAATAAGTGCTTCTCATCTAGCCGTTATGGCCTTGGCAAAAAATTGTAGATCCCCTTTTATTCCTGTCAACAACACGCATACAGGAATTGACGAATGGTTGAGCGCTGTAAGTCACTAGACCTTAGTTCTCCACGAGCTGTTGCTCCCCCAAATTTGTTTATTACTTTGAATTCGGGATTTTGAAATTAGGGATTTACATGCCAAAATTTGCACCCGGGGTATTTATACTCGGGATTTTCGATTTTAGGATTTTGAATTTGGGATTTCAAAATTCAGGAACCAACCTGCCGAAATTGGAAACCCGAGATTTCGATACCAACCGCAAGTGACAACAGCCCTGACGGCTACGTAGCCTGGGTCTGCATATCAGATCAATTGTTCGTTATTTATTATAAATTGGGCCTAACTATAGTGCAGTTTGTTAAATTGTCCCACATACGACTGGATTCCGCTATAAAAAAACAAAAATGTGTTGGATATTTCTTGGATAACCAAATGGATCATTTTGGGATTGCCGCCAATTATCTTTCAAGTCTGGATGTCTGATTATTCTATGGAGCTACTATAGACTCGGACCTGTTATGGTAATACTTTAAGCACCAATGCAAATATCCATGATGCTACAACCCCTAGCAGGTGGGTTGGGTCCCTAATGGACAAAATCCCGAAGGGACAAACCTCCGAATCGAATGGCTAAAATGCCAAATGACAGGTACAGGATTCCAAATGCCTAAATTCTGAATGGCTTAGTACTATTTTTGATATTAAAAATATAAAGCCTTATCGCCAATTCCTAGAGAGATAGCACTCTCTCGGACTTTATGTTTTCCTCGGAGTTGAATACTCTCATTGCCAATCTCCTCCGAATATAATTTCCCCCGGAAATAACTTCGAACCAGTTTCGAAATATTTTGAGGGAATTATTTATGTAACTAATTAGTAAACTGTCAAAGTTTGTTAATGAATTGATGAAATACAATTATTAGGTATCTACATAAATTTTTGAAACATTCAGATCGGTGTTTCTTAAAATCGGAGAGATCGGAGAAACCTAAACAGAATTCGAAAAAACTTAAGGGATTGTTCAAATCCTAGAACTACCACAGGCGCAGGCTTGGTAAGCAGGGATTTACATTATTTAAAAAGTAGTTTTTTTTTTAACTAAAAATTAATTTTGCTACAGATTCACGCAACATCAAACCATGTTAGTGCACCAGGGCACTCATTCCGTAAAACGATTATCAACCGACGATAACGTGTTTTGATGATAGTCTTGAACTCCTTAAAACTGGAAATGTTTATCGTTTGGGCAATCAGTTTGAAAATCAAATATTTGTTTCACGTAATGACCCTCCTAGGTTTCAAATATTTACGATATTTAAACGAATTCAAAATCCTCCAGCTAATTTTAAGTAATTTTTTTCCAGAGAAAAATCACTAATTTTCCTTCGGAAAAAAAAAATTGGCGATACCTACTTTTTTCCTTGGCATTTTTTGTCGAAAATTGTTTATGATTGGATAGAATCACACAGGGGAAAAAATCCGAGGGAGAATTTATTGGCGATAGGGCTGATATTCGCTTCGTGTACACAAACCCGCTGGCATGGATAGTATCTCGCCAATTGACGTTGGCATAACATTTTTGAGCTAGACCAATGGGACCATGGCAGGAATTTGCAGTGCCTATGCTTTTCTCAGCAATCGGGCTAGCTAGGAATCTGAAATAAGGCTCTGAATTTGCAGTTTAATTTGCAGTTCCAGAAAAGGAAAAAACCAAATTTCTAAATCCTTACATAAAAAAAATTCATACTGTACTGCTAACTTCACTGTGAAGTTAGCATAAAAGTCCTTTTCTCAGCAACGGTGATACTTAAAAATTTGCAGTTAGGCTCCAAATTTGCAGTTTAATTTGCAGTTCAAGAAAAATTAATGTCCAAATTTTTAAGTCCAAATCTGAAAAAAAATCGAATAAATTCATTTTTCACTGTTCACGTCACTGTGAAGTTAGCAGTATATACCCTTTTCTCAGAAACTGAGCAAGCTAGAAAATTGCAATTAGAGTCCAAATTTGCAGTTTAATTTGCAGTTCAAGAAAAATTAATGTCCAAATTTTGAAGTGCAAATTTGAAAAAAAAAATCGAATAAATTAATTTTTCACTGTTAACGTCAGTGTGAAGTTCGCAGCACATACCCTTTTCTCAGGAACTGAGCCAGCTAGAAAATTGCAGTTGGTGTCCAAATTTGCAGTTTTTCATGCACTTCAAGAAAAAACTAAGTTTAAATTTGTATGTCCTAGCTTGCTCAGTTCCTGAGAAAAGGATATGTACTGCTAACTTCACAGTGACGTTAACAGAATGCAAAGTGAATTTTTCGATTTTTTTTTGTCAAATTTGGACTTAATAATTTGAACTTAGTTTTTTCTTGAAGTGCATGAAAAACTGCAAATTTGGACCTCAACTGCAATTTTCTAGCTGGCTCAATTCTTGAGAAATGGGTATGTACTGCTAACTTCACACTGACGTTAACAGTGCAAAGTGAATTTTTCGATTTTAGTGCCAAATTTTGACTTAAAAATTTGAGCTGCATTTTTTCGTGAAGTAAATAAAAACTGAAAATTTGGACCTTAACTGCAATTTTCTAGCTGGCTCAGTTGCTGAGAAAAGGGTATGTACTGCTAACTTCACAGTGACGTTAACAGTGAAAAATGAATTTATTCGATTTTTTTTCAAATTTGGTTTTAAAAATTTGGACATTAATTTTTCTTGAACTGCAAATTAAACTGCAAATTTGGAGCCTAACTGCAAATTTCTAAGTATCACCGTTGCTGAGAAAAGGACTTTTATGCTAACTTCACAGTGAAGTTAGCAGTACAGTATGAAATTTTTTTATGTAAGGATTTAGAAATTTGTTTTTTTCCTTTTCTGGAACTGCAAATTAAACTACAAATTCAGAGCCTTATTTCAGATTCCTAGCTAGCCCGGTTGCTGAGAAAAGCATAGGCACTGCTAACTTCACAGTGAAGTTAGCAGTATAATCGGTTACACCCACTATTTGGTGAACTGCAAAATCCGGAATAGAAATGCATACAAAATGCAAAAAAACTGCAAATTCCTGCCATGGTCCCATTGGTCTAGCTCAAAAATGTTATGCTAACTTCACACACGTCTCCAATTGTTCTGAAGAGGTGTTCTTCAACGCTGGAAAACCCATTGCTTAAACTTTTACATCTGTCCTACTCTACTGCCCTGAAAACGGAAAATCTTCGCCTCCCTCCAACCATTAACAATTTGCATTTATATTCCTTCTCTATGGTCATGAAAACGCTGATTAACTATCAGCTTAAGAAATATCTTGAAGAACGAATGCTTCAAAATGACTGGCTTTCATAGCAATAGGTCTACTGGTAATCTGATGGTATCTCACCGAACAGTAGAACCAATCCTTACATCGTTTTGAAGAAAGTAAAATTAATGCACTTCATAGATATTTCTAAAGCAATTGATAGAGTTCGGCACCAACCTCTCTTATCGAAAATGCGTGCATTTGCCTATATTGATGAATCACTTCTTTATTGGATTATAAATTACCTTTCAATAAATGGTGGTGTATGCCCCAGGGCTTAGAAGTGTTTAGGTTTTCTTAAAAGATGCAAGAAATTTTCCTCACCTTCTGATCTAGCTATTATCTACAAAGTCCTCATTTGCCCAAAGCTTAAAATCCAAATCTTGTATTTAGACAGGTGCTCCCATAGTCTCTTAGATAGAACTCAAAAAAGAGCTCTTAAAATGATAGCTGATTGAACCTTAATGAAACATTTGCATCTCTTGTGCATCACCGTAATGCTTCACATATCTTTCCTTATTTTATCGCAATTTTTATAAACAGTGTTGTGGCGAAATAGCCAGCTGCCTTCTTCCCCTAACAGAATTCCACCGTAATACTCGCACTTCTAGCACATCAGTTTACTCTTTAGCCCTATTTTGGACGTACTGTAAAGTACAGGCTTTCATTTTGTAGCTGAACAACACGAATGTGGTATTGGTATCTTCATTTAAATCCTTATTTTTTTTCTAACACTTGCACTGTGTTCTAAATATTTTAAGGGTAGTCAAAACCCCTTAAGTGCGTATCTTAAATCTATGGAGTCTGATCAAAACAACATAAGTCCAAAATCTTAGTTTTGAGAAAAATGCATTTTAAAGTTTAAAAATTTCCTCTAAATCGGGTTTTGGTTATTTCAAAAATATTTTGATGCAGTATTTCTATATATAATGGTATTTACACAGAAATAATAACATAATTCATAATTTATGTTTCTATGTACATATGTTTTAAGGGAGATATGTTGTTTTGACCAAACGGTTTCTTTTAATGGGTGGAGATAAGACCCGTACTGAAATAATTTGTATGAATATAAAGTAAAGCAAAAACAGAAACGAATAATGGAGTTTTCAAAGTATTCAATTTAGTGGTTTGTACTTTTTTGATGGAACTAATATTCTTCATCAGAAGAATCAATTGGATCAGGATCTTAATGGTCTACTCTCTCCTTTGATCTAGAGTTTTTAAAGAAATTTTGGAAAATTGTTGGAATCAACGACATAAGAGAAATTATATCATATTTTTCTTCCGATACCTATCGGTGCTGGTATGACATTTTTTGTTGCAAAAATCGATGAATTTCTACCTGTTTTGTGAAGTTTACCACATCGGAAATTTGTTTCTACATTTAACGTTGTTTTGAAAAATAATTATCGGGTATCTGTTTTTAAATATCGTTTAAGGCGCCAGTTATAGCTTTCATTGAAACTCATCATTGAAAATTTTAATGACTGATTTTGAGACATTAAGGAAGTAAAATCATTTATTATTTTGATAAAAAATTAAAGCTAAAGACTTAATAAATATTTCTAGCCAAAAAATTGTTGAAATATGTCCAACTTTTCACATAAAAAGACTTTTCTTATTTCAATGATTGAACTTCCTTACCAATGATCATTGAAAAATTAAAAGTCAATTTTAGTGGAAAGTTGGGCCTATTTGAAATTTTTTTTTGACTAGAAATATTAATTTAGTCTTGAGCTTTGATCGTCCATCAAAATAATAAACGATTTTACTTTCTAAGCGTCTCAAAATCAATCATTAAAATTTTCAATGATGAGTTTCAATGATAGCTGTAACTGGCACCTAAAAACCAAACATGTTTCCATTGTCGTCTTTTTTGGCAACACCAACTTCAACCAGTATACCAATTAAGTCAGACGATTCCAATTCTAAAAATTGGCTAAACTAGGCCGTATAGGTAACGTCAACTACGTCAAAAAGTGCATTTGCAAAATGTTCTTATACATGCAAACTGCATGTTTGAAAACGAGAAAACAAATGTTACTCCAATAAAATTGTGTTCGATAGTGTAGCTTGCTAAAGTCAGATTCAAAAACATCATCCGCGCTGCACCTGTGCAACAACAAAATTTAGTTGACGAACTATATATTGAAAAGCCAGAGAGCTTATTCGAAAGCTTCAAATGCGTTTGCAAGGATATTGACCGACTTTGATCAAAACACTTTTGCATATTTGACGATAGCAACTTCTGCGTCAAAAAATGACGATCAAACTGATTTTGATTTGACGTATTTGAAAACGGCCCTAGTCAAGTTTAGGTGCTTCACCGAATTTCAACTTCTTAGAATTAGTGTTTTCTAAGATACAGTACTTAAAAAATCACTGAAAGCGTAACCGACTGATTCATCACTCACTCACTCACTGACGGATCATCAAAATTATGGTGCACTTCCAAACATCCAATGTAGAATCGTGAAATCTTTGGAAAAATGGAAAATTTGAGGTTTTTCATTTATCCGCCCATTTTCCCAAAATTTGTATTATATTATATGGACCATGTCCAATCCTAAGTTTTGTAGGTTTAATTTTTATTGCTCAATTACCCACAGTTTAAAAGGCTTTTACGAGTAAACCTAGCTAATTTTAGTCAGTTAATATTAAATAAAAATTCTTTTCATATCTTGGAGTTATTTCGATATAACTCAACTTAAACTTAGAAGTTGGCATACCTATTATCTCTTACTATTCGTCATTAATTTGTTTAAACTTAGAAAACTTAGCTCCCTTTGAAACAAAACGATTGGTTTTTGAAAATAAACCGTCGTTTCTAAACAGCAAGCATTTAACTTTACTTACGAAATAAAAGCAATGGAGTTATGTTATTTTGACCAGATTTTTATTTGAAAAATTGAAAATTCTTGTTCGGTTAAAACAACACAAGTGGAGTTGTGCCGTTTTGGCCAAACATAATATAAAAATCAAAGCCGAAGTGTTGTTAGGGCCATAGAATATCTTGTGAATCGGTTTACTTAGACTTAGCTGTTAAGACCAAACGAAACTAGATTTTTTTGTGTATAGTTCTGCATTCATAACTCAATTTTGAATGGACTTATGCTGTTTTGACCAGACTCCATAGATATAAAAAAGGTCCAAATTTTACGCGCGAGAGTGTTGGCCGTGTTCTTCTGAATCCCTTTACAGAACCCGCAACCAGCGTTAAGAGTAGTGAATAGTGGAAATACCACCAAAAAGTCATAAGAAGTGGCGACACTGATGTGCTGGGTTTTACTTCGCAGCTACAACGAAGACCCTGGATAGATAAAGAGTGGAAGTTAGCACATGCAAAAAAAAAAATAGGCTTACACTGAAAATGTTGCAGATTAGAACCAGACTTACTAAGTGAACAGCCTGAAAGCTCTACGGATAAAAATCCGTAGCGAGGAACACTGACTCCTTAAGCCAAGTTCTTATGAATCATGTCGTGAATGCATACAAAATTTTCATTCTTTTTCATCCGTAAACTTGCTTGGAAACTATGTGGATACAAAAGTGGAGAGTTTTCGTTCACGAGCAATTCCCGTGCGAAATGTACTCTCGGTGAACATTTGACAGTTCGATTACAAAGGAAAGAAAAAATTTGTTACAGTTCGTAGTTTCTCGCTTCTGTTTGTGAATAGAAAAATTGAAAAAAGATCTTTAGCTAATGGATTCGATGGTTTTGAATTCCAACTTTTTTTATGTTTTACTTTATTATTTGAGGCATCGTCGTTACACACAGAAAAAAAACGATGTAAAATCAACAAAAACAATAATGACTCAACATATTTTGCCCAATGTTTTTGCTCCATTGAGCATTCGTTTTATTTTAACATGACTTCTGTATAAGAGAAATCAATATTACATCATGTTGAAATGACATTGTGTTTATAGTTGAATCAATATGTTTTAATTTTGAAGTAATATAAAAAAACCTACAAATAAATTGGAATCCATAGCAAATGAATGCTAAACAATACGATTTCATGTAGAAGTACCGCGATCATCATGTTGAATCGCCATGACCATCATATTAAATCTTTACTACCATCATGTTTAATCATTATTATCATCATGTTAAGCCATTTCTATTATCATGTTGAATCACCATGGTCTGAAAGTATAGGAATAGGAATTCATTATATATTTATTTTATTTTAAAAATACTTTGTGATACTTACTGAGTTTTTAACTGGGAACCTTCCGCACACGGAGATAGCACTCATCCACTGGGCCAATTCGCTACGCAAAAAACTAGTGCCAAACGTCAACTTGAGGTACTTTGACTTGGAATTAATATCTGAATCATTTTATTTTAAAATAATAGAGCGGAGTGACTAAATATAATTCAAGTTAAAAGTTTAAATGAGCTCAACTCCTTATTGCGTTTCGTCCAGGTACGATAGTTGGGCTCATCAGTTAGATGACTATCGTACCCTTCTAAGACGCAATTTTGTATCGATGTTTACCGACTAATATAAAAACTCAGCATTCAAAATACTGATAATTTTATAATTCTAAGGGAATTTCTTTAAATTCAGACACTTCATTTCAATGCCAACTATCGCACCTGGGCGAAACGCTATATGGAGTTGTGCTCAATTGAACTTTTAACTTGAATCATTTTATTTTAATTCTATTTCAATGCTAAAAAGTGTTCAATCATGTTATTTCAACAGGGTCTCACACATGAATTAATTTGTAAATGAAACCTTAATGATTTAATAATATTTCCCTTTGAATACAAAACATGTTAAATCAAAATAAAAAACAATGTTTGAGTGTATGTCTGGTTATTTTTACATCAAAACGCTTTTTTTGACATGAATTTCTTTTAACTTGGAATTTATATACGAATAATTTCATTTTAACACAACTTCAAAGTTAAAACAAAGCAAAAACTGAATAATTTTAAATAAAATTCCTGATGTTTACTTGTTTTCAATTTTAAATTAACAGGACTAAGTCATAAATTAATGTTTTGAAATGTTAAAATAAAATGAAAACGTATTAAATCGAAATGAAATCCAATGATTGAAAAATTCATCCTTTTTATCGAAATAAATACATAATTCGTCATGTTGATTTTACATAACGTTTTTTTTCTGTGTGTATAAACGTCAAACTTTCACAATAAATTCGGAAGTCTGTACCAGTGAGGAATGTCAAAAAATCACTTTCTCTATTGGCGAGTATTCACTTCACGAGGTAGTAATCATATGTACTTACTAGGCTTTAGAGAAATATTAGGTATTACGAGTCAGGAAACCATGCCTATTGACGATTATTTTGTTATATCAATGGGTGAAGTGATCTTGTAACCAATGGCTACAAACTCAAAGCTTTGCCAAGATGAGAGTTTAATTCGGGATATACACAGTCACTGCAGATCTGGAAACAAATATTTTTCCTTATTATTAAACGGTGAAGATAACAAAAACATTCCTTTGCTAGACAGAACTCATCATTTTACTTGGACGATGATGTGTCCATCCACCAGGTTAATAAGAATAGCAGAAAGAAAGATCAAACATAAGACGTTCATATTTACATTGCATAAGGTTGCTCTGGTCCATGGCGCACCGAATGAAAAACGGGAAAATGACTTGCAATGGAGCATACCTACACCAACTTAGGTATCTACTCAATTTGATTGGTGGAGAGTACCTATTCCCAATGACTGTGTAAACACTTAAAACCTTTATCGAACTATCTGAACATCACCCCCTATCAGTATGAATCCATTTCAGGCCAGATAATCATATATTCTCACAGATTTTTGAAAAATACCACGAGTTAAGTCCCTCCTCTTCAATATGTGCATCACAGACCACCTTTTTTCAAAATGTCTGATATCAGTATAAAATATGCATACCAAACTCTTTTTATACAGACATCAGACATCATATTTCATAAATCAGATTTAAATAACTTTACCCCATATGAAATTTCATAAACAAACCTTTTGGAATAGCTACTCCCATGAAACTTCTAAGATCAATTAATTTTCAAGGAAAATATTTCAAAGAAAATACTCTACTTGCCAACTTCATACCTAGTACGACCATCCTACTACTATCAAAGTATTAAATGTCAACATTTTTACAAAATCCCTGAATTAATTACATATATCTTATCCGTGCATAATAATTCAAGACAAACCAGAAATAATAATTCCTCCTCTCAGATAACAAAAACTCATTCTCTCCTTGCTTGTTTCAAGTTGCAGCTTCTTTCAGGTTTCAAGAGGACTTTCTCTTCAAATTGACCATAAGGCACTTAATATCCTTACAACTTCTCAGCCAATTAACATTATTCATGTTTTCTAATTTTTTGTTTTCTTTTTTGTGTTTTTTTGTTTTGAATATTGTTTTTGTTCGTCGTTTCCATGTTTTCTCTTGTGTCCTGTTTCCTAATTTCCCTTTGCCATTCTTATAGTATCGAAGTGTTTACATCTTCTTGGTGGCATTATCAAGTTTCTTGGAAACCAAGAGAAGATATCCAATATCGCACCAAGCTAAGGATATTACTTCAGCCAAGAAAGAAACATAGCAGCAGCATCTTTGCTTGCAACAAAAACTTTCAAAGAAGTCTTCAAGAGCATGTACCCATGTACGTGTTTGTATGTATCCAGAGGACTTATTCTTGGATCCAAAATTCTATATAAATGTATGTATAAGGAGCACGTTTCATTTCCTTGCTCTGACATAACGCAGTCCTCTTGTGCCTGTGCTCACACAAACAAAACATTAAAGCTCCGCAGCATCTCATAATTTCGTTACACACAATTAACAATGCTGTTTTATGGAGTGAGTGAAAGGATGAGGCTCTGGAAGCTAAAGATCCTTGCTGGCATCCAATTTTCAGAAACCGATGACGACGGAAAGGACTTTGCATAGTTTTACACAAACGAAAGTCAATTCCAAGGAATTATGCGCACAGGACATAACCTGCCCTGGATGGATGGTAATTTTCTTGATTTATTTAGTTCGGCTCACTAAGGACTAACGTTGCTTTACCATCATAGTTCTCTAACTTTGTTTCCACCTCTTACGTTAATGGGCATTTCATTAGTGGGTGAATTTTACCAGGGAGATACCTTAATTCTGTCAGGCAAAAAATGGGATGTGTGTGAAGTGTTGTTGTAATTAGTTTTAGCATTTCTAAAATTATTCCAACTAACATTTAAGAGTCGAAGAAGGAAAGTGTGCTGAAACTGCCTAGAAACGGCAATAATAGTTCTATTTTCAAAAGCTCAGAGCATCTTATAGCAGTCCGAATCAAAGTAAAACCAGAGTAAAAATTGGGGTAAAAGGACACTAAATAAAATATTTTTATTGACATACTAACTACATGATGACTTAAATGAGACACTTTAGATTAAAGTCATGCTTAAGAGCCGCTATTTGTCAAATAAATACATTTTTTGAAAAAAACGTAGGAATCTGAGTTCTGAGATCATTTGAATGTTTAATTCGCCCTGCCAGACGAATTTCACTTAAAATTTTGAATGTTTTAAACGGTCTGGTAGAGCGAACTACACACTCAAATGGTCTCAGATTCCATGATATGTGATCCGAGGAGCTGATCTAGGGAGGAGTGAAAACCAATTTCGGCTAACACTAACACGATTATCCTCCAAGTTGCATTCATATTTTTTTTTTTGATGCACTGTTTCTCGCAAAGGCCCCAGTTGTGAGTTCATTTTTTGAATAGCCTTTAATGAAGCTTTTGAAGCCTTTACTTCTTTTTTTGCTATCACTCACACCCAAAATTTTCTGTGGGCTGTCGGTCAATTAACTTTGAAACTTAATTTCTCGAAAACTAGTCACTTAAACAACTTGATTTTAAAAAACAATAAAACAATGTAGTAAAACTTTCAAAATAGCTATGGAACATACATAGCTGTTTGTGCTTTTGTTGATTTTGAATAATCTTTTTTTCAGCCTCAAGGAGCCGAAAAATAGAATTTCCCCCTATACAATTTTTTCTTTTCATCAAAATATTGCAATCGTATTACGTTTCACCGTTTAAAAAAAGCATTTTTTCATAAATTTATCTTTGATATTTCAAAAAATGTTCATAATTTTCATTAGTGCAAGAAATCTTTGACTTCCATTGGCGTTTTTTTAATTAAAAAAATTTTGATATGCATTCGTTAAAAGAATCGGACTCCAGAATTTAATCAAAATTGTTATTACGATGATAGAGAAGACGGAAAAAGTTGGAATCACAATTCTGTACGTCTGTCCGTTGAGCTACAGCCTCAACAGATGAATCGATTTTCTTTAAAACTGGTCTATACTGTTTTTCGGTCATTCCCCCCAGCCATACATGTTCTTTTACAATTTTACATAATTGTTTTATCTTAAAAACGGCTCCACAACTTTAAAAAAAAGAAAATGGGAAACTATTTTTGACAAAATGGTTATTAATGGTACCTTCCAAAGAAACATTTTTTTTATTTTTGATTTTCTTCAAAACGCTATGACTGATTTCAATAAATGATTTATAAATGGAAGCTTCTAGAAAATATAAATAGTATTAGATATCAAAATTATAAAAAAGAATAATTTTTGATTTAAAATAAATTTTCAATTTTTTTTTTAAATCAAATATTTTGAAATAGACATCTTTGTTTTAACTTTTTTTAACACTTTCTAAGATACCTTAATACAAAAATATGTTTCTAGAAAAATAAGGGTTCAGGAAGGTATTTTTTTTTTTGGCTCCGTGAAATTAGGCCCCAGGAAATAAGGCCCCAAGAAAAAAATGCTTACAAAACAACAACAATGAAAATTCTCGAATATTGGGGTGTTATTTAATTTCTTGCAGCATTCTTCCATTTATTTTTGGGGTCTTATTTTATTATGAAATAAGGCCCCAATGAAAAAAGACTCCAACATTAAAATTGGGGCTTAATTTTATTTTATTTTATTTTGAAAAACCATTTGGGGCTTTATTTCAATTTGCATAATTTACTTGAAATTACAAAAACAACATTGCTTTCACAAAAATATTATGAAAATCCGCAATTCGAGGACTCAGAGCTTGCAAAGTACCGCTAAGTGTCGTCCCAGCAAGCATTTTTCAATGTAAAACCGAGGTGATGTAAAAGCTTGAAAAGAAAACGATCGGCATTCTGGTTAAATCAGATCATATTGAAAAGCATCACTAATAAGTAACAGAATACTTGAAAAAAAATCGCGTGATTTTTGTCAGCTATTCTTTTACTTTCTAATACTTTTCAATATAAGGTTCGTGTTTAAAACCTTCAGCGTTGTATGTAGGGATTTGCGGGCAAATGTTTTAAAATTAAAAATTTGTGCTGAATGCAACCTCAAAATTTAAGCTGAATCTATAGCTGAGTGAGAGGAGAACTGTTAGTGCCATTGTTGCAGAGAAGTTATACAGGAAACAATCCAAGTTTGTTTGATGATCTTGGGTATAATTTCATTTTTGAAAAAAGCTTTAAAAATTGGTGTCTTATTTCAATAAAAAATAAAAAGACATAACAAGTCGGGGCCGTATTAATTTTATTTTTGGTGCTTTTTTTCATTTCGATGGGGCCCTGCTTCATTCGGGCATGGTTTCATTATGAAAAGTTACACCAATTTGGGGCTTTATTTCATTTTTACTTGCGATATATGTAGCTTCTATAAGACAAGTTTTGGATTCGTGCAAGAACAAATTTGAGATAACAATCAAACATGATATTACGATGATAGAGAATAGCAAAAAAGTGGGTGGCACAATTCTATCTGTCTGTCTGTTCGTCTACAGCTTAAACGGCTCGATGAGTTTTCTTCAAACTTGGTACATAGTGATTTTTGGTGATTATGCCCACACATATTTTCATTTTTTTTAGAACCAAAAATAACGGTATTTGCCATACAATTTTTTTTACCAATTTTACATAATCGTATTTTTCTCAAAAACGCCTCAAAAACTTTTCTTAACAAAAATTCAAAAAAATTTACAGTAGCAAAGGCTTCCTTTGGGTGAAAAACCCATTTTTCAAATATGGTTATTAATGGTACCTCCCAAAGAACTATTTTTTTTAATTTTTGATTTCCTACGAAATGGTACGACCAATCTATAAATATATTAGACCGAGAGCCCACAGCAGATTTTAGGTGTGAACGATAGCAAAAAAAGAAGTATAGTTGTCGAAAGCTTCATTAAGGACTATAAAAAAAATCAAAGTGTTGCAGTCCACAACTGGGGCCTTTGCGAGAAACAGTGCATCGAAAAAAAAATATGAATGCAACTTCGAGGAAAATCGTGTTAGCCGAAATTTGTTTTCACCCCTCCCTAGATAAACTCCGCGGATCCCATATCACGGAATTTGAGATCATTTGAGTGTTTAATTCGCCCTGCAAGACTGTTTAGAAAAACCGTTTTTTACTTAGAATTTTGAATTTTTTAAACGGTCCGGTAGAGCGAACTATACACTCAAATGGTCTCAGATTCCATTATATGCTATCCGAGGGGCTTCTCAAGGGAGGAGTGAAAACCAATTTCGGCAATTTTTTCGATGCACTGTTTCTCGCAAAGGCCCCAGTTATTTACTGCAAGACTTTGATTTTTTAATAGTCCTTAATGAAGCTTTCGACTCCTATACTTCTTTTTTTGCTATCGTTCACACCCAAAATCTGCTGTGGGCTCTTAGTCTATATAATATAAATAGTTTTGTGTACGAACATTTTTGAACAAATAATTTTTAAAATAGCTTTTTATGGCCTTTAGTCCTACAAACTGGCGTTTCGTCCAACTTACTCACTTACAGTGACATAGTGTGAGCTTTGTCATACGCAATTTGCATTTTAGTTCAATTCAACTTACATGAACTTTTCAACGAAAATCTACTGTAAACTATATCCAACAAGATTAGAATTCCTAATCATTAAGCTGGAAGTTCCAAAATATTTTTTGGATTTTTAAAAATTTTTAAAAATTTGTGTTGGAAAATCAAATATTGCGAAAACGACACGATCGATTTTCTCTGTAGTACTCTTTAAAATATTTTTAGGAAAAATTTAACGTTAATGAAAAAATAACGGTACCTTCCATACAAATGTTAAAAAACCGCAGAGGAATTTTTTCTTGCTTTAAAATGACTCCTACGATTTTGATTAAACTTTTCCATACACTAAGATTAGTACGATCTACTACCAAAAATTATAAAATTTTACACTTAGCAACTATCAATATTACCTGTCATAGAACGTATTTTTATTTTTTATTTTCTCGTTATTGGCTTAACAGATTTAGATGAAATTTTTATATACAAATTTCAGATAAGATTTAATAATATTGCATATCAAAATTTTCAAAAGATAAGTTTTTGAAATTGAAAGAAGTTTCAATTTTTTTTTAAACTCGATATCTCAAAAACGAGTTGACAATTTTTTTCAAATTTTATTTTAATAAACACATAAATATATACTTTAGATTTGCATATCAGCATTTGTTCTTAAAAATGTTTTAAGAATTTTATATATAAGAAATTATTTAAAAAAAAAAACCGCTCCAACGATTTGAATTTCTTTTTCCACTACAATCATATTCAATCAAGAATTAAGATGGCATTCTTTTATTCAGCTCAAACTGTCAAAAGAGTTGTTTCAACCAATTTAAATGTCGTATTTCATGTTTTTCTCTCATAGTTTCCATGTTTTTATATACAATTTTCTTAAACCTGCAGTGCCTTGAACATAAGTGCGCCCCAGTCGTGCATTATATTTCTTTTGGAGTCTAATTTCCTGGGCCCTAATTTCACGGAGCCTTTTTTTTTATCAAAAACGGCTCCTACGATTTTTATTCAATTTTTTTCTCCATGCTAAAATTAATATACGATCTACTACTAAAAAATTTAAAAAATTACACTTAGCACCTATAATATTAATAGTATCTCTCATAGAACATTTTTTTTTTTAATTTTCTCACTATCGATTTATTGCTAGTGAACGTGTGACGCAGTCGTGTATTTTGTTTTTTAATTAAAATATTTTTTGGATTGCATTGATATTTTTTCTATTGGGAAATATTATTGAATTATGTTAACATTTTTTTCTGCAAGTAACCCACATACATACATAAATGAAGTGCTTGGATACCGGAGCCCTTTATTTAAAATAAAATTTATTTTTTATTTGAAGAATTTTAATATCTCTATTAGGGTGGTCCTTATTTTAAAAACTTTCGAGCACCCGTTTTTTTTTGTTCATTGACATCTTAAAACACTACCCTATTTTTTTTTTAATCACATTAACACGTGCCGCATTGAGCTTAAAGTTGATGCTCCTGTGAGTGTTAGGGCCTATTTAAATACTTTTTTAGCTCCAAAAATAACGGTATTTGCTATACAACCGTTATGAAAAACCTTATTTATCTTAAAAACAGCTCAAACGATTTCGATAAGAATTCTAAAAAAAATTGTATAATTACTCGAATATTTTAAAATATTCTTAGTTTCCAAGCAAATTGAACTCTTTGAGCAAGAACGTGCGACCCAGTCGTTCCTTTTATTATTTTTCTTTCGAAGCAAGAGTAGGTAACAGATTTGAAAGTGCACTTTATTAATTCTGCAAATCAAATTTTTAATAGCCCCCGGTTTTGGTGGGTTTTATGAAAATTCAAATTTTCAAACTCATTGCGGCACGTGTTAATACAATCCGATTAGCATCAAATTTTGTTTGTATACACGTTTTTAATGTAGAAGAACAAAAAAAAATGGTGCTCAGCAAAAACAAACAGTTTTTTTTCCTACATACAAATAAGGACCACCCTAATTCTCTATGTATAAATTTAATAACTCACACAGGGTGCCGAAACTTGTAAATAAACTAATTTTATTCTTATAATAATTAACACCTAAGTAATAACTAACACGGCAAAGCCTAAGAAAAAACTAATAATTAAACCTAAAAGATAGATTGGCAGGATTTGAAAATTGTCGCGTTTGGTTGTAAGGTATGGGGGTCGGCTGCAGTACTAATTTTGCTGTGTGGCCTCGAAAAATTGGATTACGGGATTACGGCCATTCCAAAGTAACGGAGAAGACAATCGGACGCTTGTAGTAAGGTTTTTCTTGTTAAGAAATTAATATTTTTTTATGAAACTCAGTGGTTTTTAAGAATTCATCACAAAGTACACGACACAGAAGTTTCACCAAAAAATTATGAAATTTAGTAAGTTTATTCAAAAAAATAGACGGTAACGGAGAAGACACGTACGATTTAGAGATTTCCGACCATTGCCTTGAAGTTTAAAATTCTGCGCCGTCCATTAAGATATGAAGTTGATTTTTTTGGCACACTTTCATAAAACCAACATTTATCAAAAACCATCCTTGGTTTAATGCCAAGTTTCATTTTACTAACAGAAAAAAATATGAAAGATGGTAACGGAGAAGACAGCTAATGGTAACGGAGAAGACACGTACGATTAAAGATTTCTTTTTTGTTCAGTTATATTGAAATTCGTATTTTTAAATTATTCTCATCAATGATAAAAGTGAATCAGGCAATTGAAAAAATGTGTGTAAAATTTCATTGAAATCGGTTCACGTTAACACGTGCTAGCGAGCACTTGAAATTTTTCATTCAAAACACATGGGGTTTTCACAGTTTTTATTCAAAATATCAGCAAAATTGTAAAAGTTGATGAAAAATCTTTAAACTTGGCACATAAATTAACTACTGTTAGGAGTATCAAAAAAAAATATTTCCAATAGTTTTGCATAATATTAACCCAATCAAAAAATTTAATAAAAAATCGTTGTTTTTGCGCATTTGTTGCTATTTTAAATGGAGTAACTGTTGTTTACAAAAATAAAAAAATATATTTGTATACTCCGTATGGTATTTAGCATATTTGCCAAGTATAAAGTTTTTCCATCAACGTTTACACTTTCACGGGCCCTTTGAGTAAAAGACTGTCAAAACACCATGTTTTTTACATGAAAAATTTCAAGTGCACGCTAGCACGTGTAAACGTCAACCGATTTCAATGAAATTTAACACATATATTTTTTTATAGTTACCTTGATCCATTTTAAGCAAGGGGATCAAAGAAATTCAGACTTTACAAAAAAAGTGCCTGTGAGTCTTTGAAATTTGGATGAGAAAGTGCAATTTTGTCTTCTCCGTTACCCTGTTTTAGACAGTAAGACATGATTTAAAAATCTATAAAAAATCCACCATAATCCTTTTTCAAGTCTTGCTTTGTATGCGGAATAATTTTACAAACACTAATATAGTTCACCATTTATACCAACTTTAGTCATTTTTCGGTAACGGAGAAGACATGAAATGTTCAGTCATTTTGAGGCGTAATACTATTTTCACAGCACTCCTATCAGAAAAATAGTTCCGAATTTAAGTAGTGTATTGAAAAACTTATTTTAATTATAAAAACCTAACTGCACATCGCCATTTGCGTCAGAATTTATAGAGAACTGATAGCGGCAAAAATGCCGAAAAATACCCAGATATGACAGATAAAGTATGAGCTTTTTTGATCACTTGCCTATTTTACAACAACAAGTAAAATTTTATATTTACAATTTTTTCGTTAACTCTAATATATATTGTAAATATTGGCATATTTAAATATATTTTTTTCCTTAATTTGAAACTGAGTTGCTTGGTTTCGAAATTTTTGGAATGGCCGATTACCATTTCCTGATGGGGTCATTGATAACTCCTGCATCCACTATATTGCTGTCACATCTAGGTATTTTGCACTGTGCCTCTCTCCAAGGCCATAGCCAGGGGGGATAACAGGGGTTTCAACACCCCCCCCCCTCCCCCCAAAAAAAAACTTTTCCATTTAAGTATGAAATTTTTAGTCAAATTTCTGTGATAGTTATTAATTCATTAAAATCTAGTTTAATAGAATATGAAGAAACTTTGAAAAGAAATTCTTCTGACTGAGACTGAATATAATTCCAGTTGAAAGTTCAAGTGAGCTCAACTCCATATTGCGTTTCGCTCCCTTGAACTTTTAACTTGAATTTATCTAATTTAGCTCACGTACTACATAATTTTTAATGAATATAGTAAGGTATCTACATACCTTGAGTCAGCTTAAAATGAGATTCATGTGCTCTGATTCCCTCAATTCTTGGCAAAAATGAACAAAAATTTGAAGAAGAAACTTCAATAAAAAAAAAAAAAAAAAATTGGATAGTGACAGTAATTTAAAGATTAAGAGCTGAATGCATGATATGGGAAGACAAAACGCCATACAAACATAACTCACATACACAAGCTTCTTCAAATTTTGGAGATTCTAGCGGGTTTAGCATGCACCCGGAAAGAACTTTTTTGACATGAAACGTCTAAAGACTTACCTTAGAGATTCTACCGATGAAGATAAACTTTTTAGGTTGGAGTTAATTTCAATTCATTGAGACTAACAATGAGGAACTTATCATATGAGAAGAATCTATTTCTCATAGGAGTGAACGTTTAAGCATATTTTACAGTTCACATGCAAAAGAAAAATCAAATCTTTCAGAACAATTTTCCATCTAATTCTGTGCTTAATTTTGTATAATTCTTATTTTAGACGCAACACATTTGCATTTGCCTCTAAGCCACCAATTGAGACATTAATTAACCCCATATTAATAAAGTATATGCCTAAAAATGGAAAACAAAACATTTTGGATGCAAAAACAATTTGCATGCAAATAGGTAAATATATTTTTTTGTTTGAAAATGTTAACATTTGTACTCACCACACTTTATCTCATCCGAAACAATTGCGCAATTGTTTTGTAATTCTATGAACTATGACAGCAATGATTTTTTTTTGCATGAAACTGTAAACCAATTATGCAAAAAAGTAATTTTGTACTTCACCTCAGCATTTTTTGACATGCGAAAATGTTTGAATTGATTTCCGCACGGGAACTGTAAGCTAGGCTTTATAACGATGAATTTATTTTCGTGCAAAAAATGTCACTGACATTTTTTCCGAAAACGAAATGCGTTTGGAGTTTGTATTTTGCTTTTATATAGAAAATATCGTTTACAGCACGGACATTTTTTCTTTGAGTACATTTTTTTTGCCTCGCCTCTCACCCTTTGCTTTTAATTTAATTTAATTTAGTTTAATTTAATTCATTCAAGAGATTTCAATGTTAACCGTCGTATACTAAGTATTACTTTCAAAAACATTATGTTTTTAATATGCTTATGTTTTTAGTAAATAAAATGAAATGAAATGAAATTGGTCTCTCAGAGCGTTCGCATGATATCTAAGGTTGCTCGTAAGTTTTTCCGCAGCACCATTTCATGTCATGGATACATTATGTAGGTTGTAGATAAGCAATTAATGTTTTTTTAATATCATTGAATGAGTGACTATCATAGGCGCCCGGAGGGGGGGGCAAGGGGGGCAGTTGCCCCCCCCTGGCTCTGGACAATACCACACAACTAAGAAATTTTTCATTTATTTCTTTGAATTTTAACAAATACTTTGCCTTCTCTCCATGATTTGCCCCCCCCCTGGCTCTGGATCATACTAAATGTACCTGAAAATATCCTTAGTTTCGATATAGTTGAAAAATATGGATATTTTCTTTACAGCTTTTTTATTGAGTTCATGGTTTGCCCCCCCTGGCATTACCACGCAACTTGCGTTTTTTACTTTGAATTTTAACAAATACCTACTTGCTTTTTTTGTCTTTGAAGATTAGAAATTAATCTAGTCTAGTTAAATCTTCCTAGGACAAATAGTTTTACAAATCAAACTAACCTATTCTTATATTGAACTGAATGAAACAGTTCTTCATTCTTTGACACAAATTAAACATTCTATCTCACTGCCACTCCAAAAGAAATAAAATGCACGACTGGATCAACGTACTTGCTCTTATGTTCAAGACACTGCGGGTTTAAGAAAATTGTGTATAAAATCATTTAAATTATGAGAGAAAAATGTAGAGAAGCATGAAATACGATATTTAAATTAGCTAAAACAACTCCTTTGACACTTTGAGGTCGAAAAAAAGAATACCATCTTAATTCTTGAGTAAATATGATTGTATGGGAAAAAAATTTAAAATCGTTGGAGCGGTTTTTAAAAAAATAAATTTTGTATACATATATAAAATTCTTAAAACGTTTTAAAGAACAAATTTCGGTATGCAAATCTAGAGTATATATTTATGTGTTTTTAAAAACAATATTTAAAAAAAAATTGTCAACCCGTTTTTGAGATATCGAATTTTCAAAAAAAAAATTGAAACTTTTTTTAAATTCCAAAAACTTTTTTTTTGAAAATTTTGATATGCAATATTATTTAATTTTATCTAAAATTTGTACATACAAAATTCTTCTAAATCCCTTTAGCCGATAACGAGAAAATTCAAAATAATAAATACGTTCTATGACAGGTACTTTTAATAGTTGCTAGGTGCAAAATTTTGTAATTTTTGATTGTAGATCGTACTAATTTTAGTACATGAAAAAAGTTTAATCAAAATCGTAGGAGTTGTTTGAGCAAACAAATATTTTCCATTGCGGTTTTTTAACGTTTGTATGGAAGGTACCGTTATTTTTTCATATATTTTTATATATTTTAGAAAGTAATAAAAAACTCTTAAATATCGAGTTTCAAAAAAATTGATTATATTGTTTTCGAAATACTTGATTTTCAAAAAAAAAATGTTGAAATATTTTTAAAAATCCAAAAAATATTTTTTTCAAAAATGTTGGTACACAAAACTTTTTATATTTTTTGGAAGCTTTTGTATAAAAACAATAATTGAAATCGGTCGTACTGTTTTGAAGAAAATCAAAAACTAAAAAAACGGTTCTTTGGGAGGTACCATTAATAGCCATTTTTGAAAAATGGTTTTGCACCCAAAGAAAGCCTTTGCTTAAATAAATTAATTGAATTTTTTTTAAGAAATTTTGTCGAGCCGTTTTAGAGAAAAATACGATTATGTAAAATTGCTAAAAAAAAATGTATGGCAGGTACCGGTTCTAAAAAAAAAAATGAAAAAAAACTGTGGGCATATCCACCAAAAACCACTATGTACCAAGTTTGAAGAAAATTGATCGAGCCGTTTAGGCTGTAGACGAACAGACAGGCCGACAGACAGAATTGTGCCACCCACATTTTTGATGTTCTCTTTCATCGTAATATCATGTTTGATTTTTATCAAAATTTTTTTTTTGCACGAATCCAAAACTTGCCTTTGTAGTACCTATATCGCAAGTAAAAATGAAACCCCGTTTCTTTAAGTAATGAACGAGGCAGATATATATATATTATGCCTGTTTAGTAATGTGAAATTTTCACCAAGTTTCCCAAACTTGGGTTTTTTGCTCCTATGGTTTTTGACAGCAAATGTAAGTAGTAAGTAAGCAGGAATTTTTTTAAATTTCCTTTGAAAGCCTATTGGTTGTAATGTCGAAAAAATATCTTCAAATACTCGACCGGAGAGATTTTGTTCACCCATCTTTTCTCCTCCCCTTCTCACCAAAAAATATCAAATAAAGAAGCCAATCCTCAGCTGTCAACTTGATTTGCCTACAAGCTGAAGCGAACATCTGATGTATTAGATTTGCAAAGTATTAGTGAAAAGCAATGACAAAACGCACACATCGAATCAACTTGTCATTCAGCACATATTCAGCACAGGTCTTGTTGTTGGGCGTTATCCTTTGGAGGTCGTGAAGTACTTTGCTAGCCTTTTTTCAATGGAACACATCAAACTGCTTTCCCATGTAAAATGTATCTACTCGCACATTAGAGCATGTGTAGTCGGTAGTACTGGATTAGGGCTTTCATCTACTTACTCACAAGTACTTTGCTACCTCCAAAGGAAAACGGCTGTTGTTGCAATTCACATATATTCTTCAACACGAAATGAAATTACAATTACAACAATGTACACAATTGGGTTTTGGAGGGTGAAACGTACGAAGGATTGGCTTCTTTACCTATTTGATACTCTCTGCTTCTCACCCTGGAACTGAAAGTTGCTAGCAACTCAGTTTACTCGTGTGAAAGGGGCCTATAGTGCCGGAGAATTAATAAGTTTTTTTATGGTCGTCTTACACTTAAAAAAAATATATATATTTACCTCAGCATTAATTTTAATTTTTTTAACCCCGAGGCCACACGGGCAAGTACTCATACATACTCATTTGTTCACTAACACATAAACCCAAGCAACTTGCTCATCAACTGGCATGGGATTTTTGAAGCCAGTAGTGAAGCAAGTTGGGAGACAAGCAAGTGGAATGCTAGTGGAAAGCAAGTGGGAGGCAAGTGGAATGCAAATTACGAATTTGACAAGCAGTGTATGTAGTCAACTTGCTTGCCAGTACTTGCCTCCGGGTAACCCCTTGAACAGAATGAACGTAGCTGCAGCTGGTAGCAAGAGTTGAATTTAGTTTAACTTCTGCTACACCATACATTCCTTGCTATATTTACAGCTTCTCATTGTGGCACTGTATACTATTTTTGTATCTTTCTACTTTGACAGTGCTACACGCGACAACTACAGCTACACCATTCTGTTCGGCCAGTAAATGTTCTAGGTTATTCATAAACGTAGTAAAGTTGTAAACTGGGTAAATCTGTCAAATTTTCCATACAAGTTTTGACAGATGCATGAATACCCATTTTTTCTCAAGAAAATGGAAAAGTACCTACTATATCTTCATTGTTGTGTTGTTCTCAAAGATTTCAATTAAGTTGACACAGGTGATGGCTTATACAGAATTAAAAAAGAAAAAATACTTTCAAAACTGTGTGCTTTAAAAAATGTCAACTTCGTTGTTCGTTGAGTGATTTCAATAAAATTGACAGGATAGCTGAGACAGAATTATAACCCAGCGGCTCCATTAACAATATTTGAGGCAATAAATTGCCTCACTCATTGCTATTGCCTTTAATAATGCAAATGGAGACGCTTTGTCAATGGCAATGGCTATATTGCCTAGAAGATGAGAGGCAATTATTGATTTCCATCTTCAAGGCAATAAATTGAGGAAAAATGGGATTCCCCGTGATTGTGAATAGCTTCTTTATTGATTTTTTCAATTAAATCGTAGAATATGAGAACGCACATGACAAAATATAGTGAATTAAAATTAAATTTTATTAAAAACAGGGGATTTGAACAGCATTTGCAGTCAAATATTTCTATACACACATTGCCTGGCAATGAAAATGCCCACCCAAGCAATAAATTGTCATTCTTCAAAACGGTGTTTCAAATAATGGCACCATCACCACCATGACATGTGGCAATTTCGTTGAAATCACTCAATTATTGTTCATTGAAATCTATTAAGGTCAAAGGATTTCGAAACTTTTTTTTTTTGAAATTGTCCTTTTTCCTTTTGTAAAATTACATTTTTTTTCTCATTTCAAAGATTCGGGAATGGATCTTCAATAACTCTGCGCATAATAAGTTCGGAACGAACCATATTTTATGGATCCACATCCTAGCATTTTTGGTTCGATCGTGAAAATTAATTTTTTTTACATACGAAGGTTTTATAATACAATTTCTATATACTACTGAAATAAATCAGCCAAGTAGAAGACTTATGCTGTTTTCCATTGGACGTCTGGAAGCGTCCAGGATCGTCCGGAACGCTTCTGAAACCGTTTCATTGGCACAAAAAATACTCTTCTGACGATTCTGAGGAGAGAAAATTGATTCAGAAGACACTCAGAAGCACTAATACATTCAAACTCAAACGTCAAAACAAACTGCAGTGCAACTTCATATTTTTTGTTCATCCCATTCGAATTAATTGTGCACTCGAAAACACTGAATTCAATAAAATTTAATAAACAAATTAAGAAAAACAAAAAGAAAAATTATTATTTGTAAGTGAGGGGTTTATACACTATTGTTTTTAATTTCACTTTTTGTGTGCCAGCAACTTGAACTCATCAGTGACATAGTTAGGGCTTTGTGATACGCAATTTGTATTAAGTTCAGTTCAACTTACATGAATTTTTCCACGAAAATCCACTGTAAACTATATCCCACAAGATTAGAATTCCTAATCATTAATGTCGTTTTCCATTGGTTTCACTCAAGAAGACACTCATTCTGAATCCAATGGAACAGTGTTTGTTACTTCTACTCAATTTTGAAGTTTCGTCTCTGTATAAGTGAATCATTAAATAGAAACTTTTTGCTGGCACACAAAAAGTGAAATTAAAAACAATAGTTGTATCCACCCCTTACTTACAAATAATAATTTTTCTTTTTTTTTCTTAATTTGTTTATTAAATTTAATTAAATTCAGTGTTTTCGAGTGCACAATTAATTCGAATGGGATGAACAAAAAATATGAAGTTGCACTGCAGTTTGTTTTGACGTTTGAGTGAATTTTTGTTGAAGTTTCGTGTTGCATGTATTAGTGCTTCTGAGTGTCTTCTGAATTCAAATCAAGAATCAATTTTCTCTCCTCAGAATCGTCAGAAGAGTATTTTTTGTGCCAATTAAACGGTTTCAGAAGCGTTCCGGACGATTCTGGACGCTTCCGGACGGCCAATGGAAAACAGCATAAGCTGGAAGTTTTGTTTGCCCGGGGCCAGGCATAGTTTCTATATAAGAAGGTTCTATAATACAAATTCTATATACTACTGAAATAAACTTTGTTTTAATCCAATCACAAATAACATTCCCTTTTGATTTTTTCACAAAAACTTCCAAAAAAATGCCTGTGTGGTGAAATAAGTGCGGTCTACTATTAAATATAAAATAATTTTACGCTGGATAACTATTAACAGTACCTCCCATAGAATATAGAACGTTATTTTAGATTTTTTCATTATTGACTGAAGGATTTAAATTAAATTATTTATAAAAACTTCCAAAAAGCCCAAATTATATTGCATATTAAAATTTAAAAAAAAAAAAATGTTTGAATACTCATTTTTTTTGAAAATTCGATTTGTATCTCAAAATTGGTTTGGTGTCTGCCCCCCCCTGGACAAAATCCTGCGGGCGCCTATGGTGATTATTTATTCTTGATAACACATAGACGACCGACGCAACGGCGACAATTATAATGGATTGATGATGATGATTTGCTTTTATCACCAACATTTTTAAAAACCTTTCAGTATTTATTTATTTTTGAATTCAAGAATCCTGGCCAAATTCTCAAATTTCATTATTTATGTATAAGTACTTTGGTGTGTGGGATTCTACCGTTCTTGCACGTAGTAGGTACCTTCCTAAAATTACTGAACTTCATGTATTAAAAATGTTTAAGAAAGGTCAAGTATAAAAAGGATATTACATGTTTAGTCAACTATGGTCTTGTTTCTTGTCCTCGTTATCGTTGTCGTTTTCAGATTTAGGCTACATAAATATTTTGTAACTTTTGTTGCAACAACAATATGATCGTGATGTTAGTCACATTAAGAAAATGGAAGCAAGCGCACCTTATCAATTTATAATCGACGGAGCATTGGCGTTCGTTGGTTAGAAACTTATAACCTTTGATAAAGAGGGAAACTTAGGTACCTACATATATACTGTTCTGAACGTTGATAAAGTACGTGCATCATTAGTATTAAGGTAAAGTGACTATATTCCTTAGAGAATCGTGAATATTATCTTTAACGGAGGGCATATTTGTTTATCTTAAACGAGGTGAAAAGCATATCACTCTTTATACTGAAACCTGAATTTAAAGGTATTTCGAGCACTAAGTAAACTCTTTCGAGAGTTGAAGTATCTAGGATATAGCTATCATGATGGAAAACATAACCAGACACAGAATTCAGCAAATTCAATGGATCAAATTTGATTCAAAATCATAATCACTTAATCTCTGAATCCACGGGAGTGTCGAATTTTATGCGTATATTTTTTTATGCAAAACTTCGAAACGGTGCGCGTAAAGAAATGGCGCCCAAATTTAAAAGAAGAAATAGGAAATATTACCCACAACTATTTTGAATCCAAATAATAATATTGAAATATTGCCCAAATATTTGGCATATAAATTGTTTTTGTAGAATTATTGCAGCGATATTTCCAAACTTGATTTCAATAAGTATGCAAAGTTTTAGGAAATGTTTTTGAAAAATAATATTTTTTTATGAGCTCCTTACATCAATTGAGACCAAAAAAGGGTTCCTGAGAGAGGAGGAGGGTAAGCTCTCGTTGGTGACAAGTATGACCATGGACCGCGATTGGATTGGGGTAGCGCAACGCATAGCAGCCTGTCACTGCCCACCACAGGTCATCACGCCGCCGCCGCCGGCCGTACCACAGGTTGCGTTTGCGCCGAGATGCGCCTCCCTCCTCTATATTAATTTTTGCAAACAATTTTTGTTTGGTTTTTTTGGCGGAGTATCAAATCTGTAAAAGAATTTTGCTACAACTTTTTAAGAACAAAATGCATAGTGAAATATTTTTCTTATTTACTTGCTATGTATGTACATTAGGGTGGTCCTTATTTTTAAAACTTTTGAGCACCCGTTTTTTTGTTCATTGACATCTTAAAACACTACCCTATTTTTTTTTATTTTTTTTAATCACGTTTACACGTGCCGCATTCAGCTTAAAGTTGATGCCCCTGTGAGAGTTAGGGATTATTTAAATACTGTTTTAGATCCAAAAATAACGGTACTTGCTATACAACCGTTATGAGAAACCTTATTTATCTTAAAAACAGCTCAAAAGACTTCGATAATAATTTTAAAAATGTTTGTAAGGTTACTCGAATATTTTTAAAAATTCTTAATTTCCAAGCAAATTAAACTTTTTGAGCAAGAACGTGTGACCCAGTCGTGCCTTTTATTTTTTTTATTTTGAAGCAAGAGTAGGTAACAGATTTGAAAGTGCACTTTATTAATTCTGCAGATTAAATTTTTAATAGCACCCGGTTTTGGTTGGTTTTATGAAAATTCAAATTTTCAAACTCTTTGCGGCACGTGTTAATACAATCCGATTAGCATGAAATTTTTTTGGTACACGTTTTTAATGTAGAAGAACAGAAAAAAACGGTGCTCAATAAAAACTAACAATTTTTGTTTTCCTCCATACAAATATGGACCACCCTAATGTACATAATTATGTAAGTATAGGTAACATATTGTTTGTTTTATCCGATTTTGTTTAGGAGTTTTATAAAATGTAATTTCCTCAAGAATGGCAAAAAACTTTTCTTCAAAAAAATTTATAAATTATTTTTAGAAAAGAATATATTTTGGCGGACAACAGTTTTCAAAATATGGTAATTAATGCTAGTGTTGTTTTTATTCAAAACTGAGATAAAGCCATTTAAACTTTACCATTTTGTATCACTTTTTGCAGTTTTAGTCGGACTAAAGTTTTTATTTGGTACTAGGAATAATTAGGGTGTTTCATATGCCCAAAGATGGAATTTTCGTCTGACTCTGCTTATATAGTTTGAGCCATAGGAGCATGTAGGTTAGTTTAGGTTAGAAGGGGTGATAATACGGCAAGCGGCAGCTTCTCACTCGAGTCTCCGTAAATCTATTAGGCTAGGAACGCACTTGCGATTTTCTGTTGCGCGATTATTTTGTCACCAAAGATAGAACACATGCTCCTCAACGTGAATGAACGCACATGCAAACAAGAAATTGTATTGAGTTGCGACCATTTTTTTTAATCGCGGCGACAGAAAATCGCAAGTGCGTATTCAGCCTAAACGCTCCCCAAGATTGAGATAGGTAGGTATGAGGAAGGTAAGGAATTGAGGGGAGTTTAGGTGTGGGATGCCTCCCTGAACCATCCCGAATTCTGAATGATTTTCAAGATATTCTTTAGTGGCTAGGAAGAGATGTCACCCATTTTGTCGAAAAAATATTCTTCGAGAGTATATTTTCTAGTTCTAGCTTAGCTGGGGCATTCACAGAGGAAATGGGATGAGCCCTCTTCTACCTCTTCATCTTGACACCTTCTATACATTAGTCCCATGGGTTGATGCCTATTCTCCCCATGTGTGTTCCCATTGAGTTGTTAGGTAGGACCACGGTTGCCGTTTTGGTAGGATCCTACCAAACTTGGTAGGATTTTTCAGCTTTGGTAGGTTGGTAGGCTAAAATCCGATTTGGTAGGTTTTTTCATACAACTCTTGAGCATAATATAAAACATTGTACAATCATAAAAATTGAGATCATTTCAGATCAACACAAAAAATGTCAAATAAAATCAATTGAACAAAGACTTGAATCATTTGGCGTTGATCTGCGTATTTTTTTAAGAACAAATATGAGCTAATCTCGTTGAAAAATTCTAATTTAATTTCCAAATGATATCATTTTTAAAATTCATTTTTCAAAATGAAATGAATTTAACCTAATTCATACAAAATTATGTATGTTGAAAATTATATTTATTATGTCACACCTCAAGTGAAAGCATTTGAAAATTATGTCAAAATTGTATGCATAGAAAACTCCAAGGAAGGAGAAATCATTAAATGTTAGCATGAAACTACCTCAATAAATAATTCGGAAATGTATAACGGCCATTCCAAAAATTTCGAAACCAAGCAACTCAATTTCAAATTACGGAAAAAAATATATTTAAATATGCCAATATTTACAGTATATATTAGAGTTAACGGAAAAATTGTAAATATAAAATTTTACTTGTTGTTTTAAAATAGGCAAGTGATCAAAAAAGCTCATACTTTATCTTTCGTATCTGGGCATTTTTCGGCATTTTTGCCGCTATCAGTTCTCTATAAATTGTGATGCAAATGGCGATGTGCAGTTAGGTTTTTATAAGTGTTTTCAATACACTATTTAAATTTGGAACTATTTTCTTGATAGGACTGCCGTAAAAATAGTAATACCCCTCGAAATGACTGAGCATTTCATGTCTTCTCCGTTACCGAAAAATGACAAAAGTTGGTATAAATGGTAAACTATATTAGTGTTTGTAAAATTATTCCGCATACAAAGCAAGACTTGAAAAAGGATTATGGTGGATTTTTTCTAGATTTTTAAATTATGTCTTACTGTCTAAAACAGGGTAACGGAGAAGACAAAATTGCTCTTTCTCATCCAAATTTCAACTCACAACAAAAAAATTTCAACTCACAGGCACTTTTTTTGTAAAGTCTGAATTTCTTTTATCCCCTTGCTTAAAATGGATCAAGGTATAACTAAAAGAAAATATGTGTTAAATTTCATTGAAATCGGTTGACGTTTACACGTGCTAGCGAGCACTTGAAGTTTTTCATATAAAAAACATGGTGTTTTGACAGTCTTTTACTCAAAGGGCCCGTAAAAGTGTAAACGTTGATGGAAAAACTTTAAACTTGGCACATATACTAAATACCATAAGGAGTATACAAATATATTTTTTTTTATTTTTGTAAACAACAGTTACTCCATTTAAAATAGCAACAAATGCACAAAAACCACGGTTTTTAATTAAATTTTTTTGATGGGGTTAGTATTATGCTAAACTATTGAAAATATTTTTTTTTTGATACTCCTAACAGTAGTTAATTTATGTGCCAAGTTCAAAGATTTTCCATCGAATTTTACAATTTTGCTGATATTTTGAGTAAAAAATTGGGTTTTCCCCCCATGTGTTATGATGAAAAATTTCAAATGCTCGCTAGCGCATGTTAACGTTAACCGATTTCAATGAAATTTTACACACATTTTTCAATTGCCTGAATCACTTTTATCATTAATGAGAATAATTTAAAAATACGAATTACTATATATTTGAACAAAAAAGAAATCTTTAATCGTACGTGTCTTCTCCGTTACCATTAGCTGTCTTCTCCGTTACCATCTTTCACATTTTTTTCTGTTAGTAAAATGAAACTTGGCATTAAACCAAGGATGGTTTTTGATAAATGTTGGTTTTATGAAAGTGTGCAAAAAAATCAGCTTCATATCTTAATGGTGGGCGCAGAATTTTAAACTTCAAAGTCTTCTCCGTTACCGTCTATTTTTTTGAATAAACTTACTAAATTTCATAATTTTTTGGTGAAACTTCTGTGTCGTGTACTTTGTGATGAATTCTTAAAAACCACTGAGTTTCATAAAAAAATTTTAATTTCTTAACAAGAAAAACCTTACTACAAGCGTCCGATTGTCTTCTCCGTTACTTTGGAATGGCCGATAACTAGCATCTATACGCCCAAGTGAACCTCCTTAACATAAACCTTGATTCACTTTAAATTTACTGCACATCTTTGGGGTGGGGTGGAACTCGAATTTTAGTTTTTGCTCATCATACAACAATTTCGGTTTTTTTACAAATTTTCTGGAAAATGGATTTCACGATTGTGAATAAACTTCGTAGGTACTTCTTATGTGTTTGAGGTTTCTACCAAAGAAAATTTGCAGAACGGAAATAGAGTTTTCTTATTTGGTAGGTTTTTATTCAATTTGGTAGGTTTTTTTGGGAAATTTGGTAGGAATTTTTTTTTGCAAGTGGCAACCGTGGGTAGGACTCGAACTAAGAGCGATAATTGATGCCTGCTTGACTAAAGTAAATATATTTAGTTCTTTTCTTTGAAACATTCGGCCATAAATTTCTTGAAATCTGACAAGGGTCAATTAATGAACATTTCACATCTGCAGCTTCGAGGAAATTCTGGTAAATTCTACTTTTTACCTGCTCCAGTGGCACAAGTAAGGAAGATTCGACCTAGCTCAAATCGAAAGATGATCCGTTTTTGGCCTGTTCATCTGCAATTTCATTCCCCAAAATATCACGATGTCTTGGGACTTGGGACCCATTTTAGGTTTGTTTGTTGCACCTAGAGATCTCAGCTCAATAAAACAACGACCTACCAGTGTGGACTTTATAGCGATTGAAGAAATAGCCTTAATGGACGCCTGGCTGTCTATGAAGATGTCGATATTACTATTGACTACTTCATAAAAGCTAAGATCTTTCGCGGCTTCACAAACTGCCAGCATTTCCGCTAAAATCTAAATCTAAAAACCATGACTAAAATTCAAAGATTAGCGTGTATTGGCACAACCAGTGCTATCAGGACCACACCAACGGCTGCCCTTGCAACTTTCCTTTCACTTGCCCCACTCGATCTGTTCACGAAACAGTTGGCGCCCAAAAGTGCTTTAAGACTTCATCAATGTAAAAATTGGAAAAAAGGCCTCTACGGTCACAGAACTATAATGAATTTTACAGACATAGACATTCAAACAGACTACGTTTCACCGCACATAGATTTCAACCCAGTAACCATAACAGATATTCCAACCAGGGAACTCTGGAATGAAAACAGGGTCATAAATGAAAATCATGTTTCGGTCTTTACTGACGGTTCCAAAACCTCGGAGGGGGTTGGGTCAGGCATCTACTCAGTTAACCCATCCATAAATAGATCGTTAAAGCTTCCAAACTTTTGCAGTGTATTCCAAGCGGAAGTACTGGCAGTTTGCGAAGCGGCGAAACATCTTGCCTCATGTGAATTAGTAAACAACAATATTGATATTTTCATAGACAGCCAGGTGGCAATTAAAGCCATTTGCTCAATCACCACAAAATCCAAACTGGTCGACCGTTGCCGAAACGAGCTAAGAGTACTCAATGCAACGAACAGAGTAACCCTAACATGGGTTCCAGGACATAGGGATATTCACGGGAACGAAATGGCGGATGAACTGGCCAAAGGCGGTTTATCTCTTGATCCGAGCCAAATCGAAGCATCTATGCTCATGCCACTGGAGCAAGAAAAAGTAGAATACACCAGAGTTTTTTAGAGGCTGCAAATGTCAGATGGTCATCCATCGACACTTGTCGTGTTTCTAGGAATCTATGGCCAAATATTTCAAAGAAAAAAACTGATTACTTACTCAAGCTAAGCAGGCCTCAATTACCTCTCATGGTTGGTGTCCTTACGGGCCACAACTCAATGGGAACCCACTTGAACAGAATGGGCATCAGCTCATCGGACTTATGTAGAGGGTGTCATGATGACGAGGCAGAGGAGGGCTCCCCTCACTTCCTTTGCGAATGCCCCAGCCTAGCTAGAAGCAGAAAAGAGGCCCTTGGAGAATACTTATTTGACGGACTGGGCGCATCTCTGTCTTGCCACTAAAGAACATCCTGAAATTCATTCAGAACTCAGGATGGTTCAAGGAGGCCCCCCACACCTAAAACTTCCTATTAACTCCCTCCCTATCCCTCCTCACTAACCACCTATACCCCGGGGAGCGCAATGGATCCAATGAGATCCGAGTGAGATGTTGCGGCTTGCCGTATTATCACCCCTTCCAACCTAACCTAACCTAACCACCGCTTGGAATACACTGCATAAGTTGGGAAGCGTTATTGATCTGTTGGTGGATGGGTTTTCCGATTAGATACCCGACCACCCCATTGTTTGTTTTGTAACCCTCAGTAGGTAAACACCGAAACATGACTTGTCCCTGTTTTCATTCCAAAATTCCCTTGTTGGGATATCTGTCATCGCCACTGGGTTCGTTTGAATGTATATGTCCGTAAAGTTTGTTATGATTCTATGACCGCAGTGGCCCTTTTTCCAGTTATTAGCTTAGTTAAAGCACTTTTGGCCGCCATCTCTTTCATAGACAGATCGAGTGGGGCTAGTGAAAGGAATGTTTCTAGGGCTGCCGTTGGTGTAGTTCTCAAAGCACTGGTTTTGCGAATACACGCTATTCTTTGGATTCTTGTCATGGCTTTAAGATTGGCTTCCTTATCTAAGGCTGGCCACCAGACCAAGCATGCGTGCGTAAGATATTGGCCTTATTATGGCTATGTTCTGGGGCCTGGACCCCATTTTTTACATTCTACTGCTAAATGCTATTGAAGCTTTTTCTCTCTTTCTTTCCAGTTTAGTTTACGATCAAGAACAACACCAAGATAATTGGTAGTACCCGACACCGTTAATGGTTGGCGGCTCTATGTTCAGAATATTAGGTTTCCTTGTAAACAACACCAGTTCTATCTTCTGTGGGTTAATGCTAAGTCTGCCGCTGCTGGCCCAATTACTGAGCTCAAGGGCCATTTGTAGGAGCTCGCACAGTGTAGGGGCAAATTTTCCCGAGGCCATTAATACGATGTCACCGGCATATGTATAACGACCTTGATACCAATCAGATTTAGTTTTACCAAAATCTGGTTGACAACAAGGAGACGGAGCATTGGAGATAAGATTCCACCCTGTGGAGTACCTATACACGTCCTTACTTTTAACTTGCTATCACCCATTACCACATTAATAAGTCTCGTTTGGAGTATGGAGTCAATCCACTTTATCAAGAAATCGGAGCAATGCTGATAGAGTTTAAGGGTTGTTGCTGTCTCAACAGACTTGTATCATGCTGGGCCTGCAAGAGCACGCTATCATTCAGTTTAAGGCGAATATTAGTTTCAATTAGCCTTTCCAAAGTCTTGAGAAGAAAAGAGGAGAGGCTTATAGGCCTGAAGTCTTTCGGTTTAGTATGGGTGGGCTTGCCAGCTTTCGGTATGAAGATGAAGTTGACTTATTTCCAACTAGATGGAATATGGGTGATGTTAAGTCAAGTCCTAAAAATGCCCACTAGAATTGGAACAGTTATGTATTTAGAGCTTTGGAGCAGAAGTCCATCCAGGTTTCATCAGGTCTTTTTAAGAAGCCTGGAGGAGTGTGAACTTTAGACATTACTTTCCTGAGCCTAGCAGCTTCCTTTGTAACTAAACTAAAGGTTGAATCTCAAAAAACTGAACTCAGATATTGGTCTTACGCATGGATCTGTATTCAGACGAGTTGAATTAGTTGAAATTGTTCATTATACTTTTGCACTGTTGCCCAGAGTTATTTTAGTTTAACCTAACTATATAAAGTCGTTTGAGGATTTCAATGTATTTTCAAGTCTATATTAATCAAAATCCAAAGGCACACCAATAGGTTCATCTTTTACTAACCTCTTCATGAAATTGACTATGAGAAAATAAACAAAAACCATCTGCTTTATACATTATAAAACTTATACATACATATTTTTAAATGTATTGGTAGAAATAGGAGAAAAGTAAATTTTCTTTTTAGAAAAAATAGACACGAACTTTCGATGAGTTTCTATGAATATTCATTAATAAAATGTGAATTTCAATAACAATCGAAAACGGAAATTATTCCTTTCTGTTTCCTTTCATTTTCCATAAGTTTCCCTCCATCACCACCATCAAAGCACATCTGGATCTAGCATAAGCACTCAGAGGCTCTTATATTTCTCTGGAAAACGATGCTTTTCATCCCAATTCCGATGCCATCGTCATAATAAAATACAGAAAGAGAGTCTTACTTTGAATGAATAATTACAACTAGGAAGGAAGCAAAGTCATTGTTTTAAAAGACAGAGGGATATACTGCAAGATAGCTTAGGAATGATAACCAGGAAGGATCTCATTATGAAGAGAAAGAAGAAGAAGAACAAACACCTATTGCATTATACCTACCTATTCCGAGATTCACGATGAACCTGACGATGGTTTGTCTCCAATCTAAGAAATTTTCTTATGCTCATCGTGCAAGAAAAATTCCAAATGAAACGGACAAACATAAAATGTAGGACTAGAAAAAAAATAAAACACAGGAAAATGTAAATTTTATTCTAATTTCCTTGATCCTGCGTTGCTATAACTCTCAGATGATGGTATGAGAAAAAATGGAAGGAATAAAAAGGATTCTACCGCCCAGAAACACAACGATTACCAAGTGAATGCTTCATCTTCCAGTTCACTGCCGTGCTGTGATGCACACAGTGGTCTATTTGGATTGAAAACGTGACATCAAAATGTTGGCAAAAAAATGCTGATGCTTTCTGCATCAAGCTTTGAGAAGAACCCCTGTAAGTAGCTATTCCGCGGAAAGTCATTTGTTTAGTATGGGTTGTGAGCCGGTGGCATAATTTGTCCGTACTTTTTCATAAAGCAGTTTTGAAAATGGTTTTTCTTAGTAAAAGGGTTTTTTCCAGTTTTCCAATAAACTTTGACTTAAAGATTTTTGTTCTATAAATTTTATTTTTTTTAATTTTATGTTTGCTTTTGGGAAATTTGAACCACTGTGTTTCTTCAATGTTAATAGCATGGTTTGTTGGAAAATTAATTACTTGAATTGGAAGCTGCATGAACCTACTTCCACAGGGTACAGATGCAACGTATATATTTATAATCCACTCCAATAGTGCAAAGCATCATCTTGCATTCAAATATAATATTTTCTTTCCTTTTTTCCTCTATTTCTTTCCTTAGCCATTGCCATTCCTTCATCCGATTCTTAATTAGTTTTCTATGCAGGATCTATCACAGGATGTCTAATGGGGGCAGAATAGAATAGCAATAGAGGGTTCAAGACTAATTTGCCTATATACACGAGTATTCTTTGAAAAGAGTAGGTCTCTCGCTCGATTGATGTAATGAGGCATTTGAGGACTGACTGACTGTGATGAAGGCAAAAGGGGTTTTGCATAAGAGAAAAAGGTATTAACACTTTATTTGAAGGACGAATGCAATGAAACTACTAATTATTTAATTACTTTTGCATTTTATTAAGGACTCCTAGATCCGATTATATAGTCTCTGTATGTAGTTGTATACTTATTTAGACCTTGCTTACAATCCTCTTAGTTTCCGGGCTAAAGTAAAGTGAATTACAATTACAATAATTGTTAAGCTTTGTGTCTGCAACATAAAAAGTGTGGCATATCTAACAAGAATACTCTCTCTCTCTCTGGGAATTTTTTAGTGATTAAATTAATAAGCAGATTACTTAAGGTATCTTAGCAGAAATAAGAAGACTGATGGAAATAGCTTTAGAATGAAAAAGGATTGAGTGGATTTATTTTTAATGGAGTATTTAAAGAAAATTATTTTATAACAGTAAATTGTTTTTCATGTTTAATTCGCTTAAATAAAATTTAAGATTTTCGATTTGCTCACTTAAACAAATAGTTTTTAGTACCTACACAGCTTGCCAAATTTTTTAAAAGTTAATTAAAGATTTTGCTCAATTAGTACTTTAAATTGGTAGAAACTAAAGAGTCTTTGTTCCAATTTAGTCCAGTGGCGAATTCAGGATTAGTACAGGGGGATGGTTCAACAATATCCTTTGGAATAATAAGACTTTCTAGACTTTACTAATAAATAAATAATAGAAAATTGTTTTTTTTTTTTAATTTTAAAGTTATCTTAGGAATTGTATAGGACAGGAGCGCATGAGTGATTTTGTTACTGTAAATATTCATAAATTCCTGTCAGCTTGTGCTCAAAAAGGCACTTAGTGAGGAATTTGTGAGGTAGCTTTGATATTATTCTTACTTCATGTTTTCGAGGTGAAATAATATTACCCCAAATATTCATAATAGTCCAGTATATTTAGTCATAGCTCCAATGCAGTGTCGGATTTAACGCAGGGCAGCCGGGGCTACAGCCCTGGGCCTCCATAAAACAGGGGCCTCCACAATGGGTGGAATGTACCTTACCGCACAAAAAAAAAAAACAGATAATAACCAAATGCAAGTCTTAAGAACAAGAACTTAAAAAAAGGTTACGGAGAGGTTGTGATTAATAATAATTTCCTCTAATTTACTCCTGCTCTTATCTCCTATTTTTTGAGTGCATGTACCTACGTAACTGGACAATTTTAAATACTTAGCTTGAAGCTTCTCCACTTTTCTCATTTTCCATGTGCACTATTCTTAACCCCCATAGCCCTTTTTAGTGTTTCTGCTAATGCTTCCTATTGCTCGACTTTCAACTCAACTACTTATTTTCTTATTGGTTATGGGCTTTTTCAGGTGCAGCTTTTCTTAAGTCTTTTTCTAAAACTGATTATCAGAATCAAGAGTAAGCAGAATTTGTGGTCTCAAAAATGACATTGATCTTTGGCATGACAGCGTAAAAATGAAATAATGAAAAAGGTTCCACAGAACATCTCAATTGCGATGCAGTATCGCGAAAAAGTTTCAACTTTCTTCGGAAATGTTCAAAGAATTTGTTTACACGCCACAATAAAAATCAAGAGACCTTCAATTCTGGCTTTGCTCTTCTCCAACTACGCGGAAAATATATTAAACATCAAACTCTGTGAGAACGCATGCAGCTGATCGTCTACGAATATGAATTTCAAAGACTCACTCGAAATCAGTGATGAGTTTAGTATAACAGGAAAAAGTCACAGAACGCATCGATCAAGAGCTATCGAGACAAAAGGCACACAAAATTCTCAGAATTATAGTTAGTACCTACTTACTATCAAATTCACTGCTGAAGGCAGATTAGCCTTTTGACGTGACAGTGAAATAAGGCGCCAGTTATAGCTATCATTGAAACTCACCATTGAAATTTTTAATGATTGATTCTGAGACAATCAAATGGTGAAATCAGTGATTAAATTGATGCCAAAACAGAGCTCCTGTCTTCAATATTTTTTCTAGTCAAACAAACAGAACTCCTGACTTAAATATTTCTTCTAGTCAAACAAAAATTTTCATTTCTCTATCAAAATATTAACTGATTTTATTCCTTAACACCTCAAAATCAAAGAACAAAATTTTCAATGATCATTTTCAATGATTCTTATAACTGGGGCCTAATTGGTTCACCGAGAAATGGAAATTTTCTGGAATTAAGCTATTGAAACACTCGACTGAAAAAATTTTCAGTCTTCACATTGTTGTTGCCCCAGGCCCTCCAGACCTCTAAATCCGGCCCTGCTCCAATGGATATTTAATAAAGCGTTGGGGAAGACATTTTTTCTTGTTATCATTAGTGTACATTAGGAAGTTTAAATCCAAGTTTTCGACAATCAACCCTTTGCAGAGTATCCGCCATCTTGGTTTAAAGGAAAATAAAGGAATGGAGATATGAACGTTTAAAAGCCAAAAACGTGGAAAAAGATGGCTTAGAAATAATTTGCAATAAATCAGGATGGTACTTGTTGTTAGAAAAATTTATATTTTGGAAAGATAAGACAAAATTATTTTACCCATGTTTGAGGAATTTTTAATTGATGTGCTAGTTTTTGGGACTGTTGCGATAAAAGAAAACACGTCTTACTTCTTTTACTAGGCAAAAAGAACTGTGATGTATTTCATTTAAAATAAGCTTACAATTAGAAATTATTACATAAGTAGGTATGTATCAAAATTCAGCAACGTATAAGAGATCCAATTACACTGAGAGCAGCAAGAAAAGTACATAGTAAATAATGCAAGCTGACAAATAGTATTTAAAACATTAAATAAATAATATTAATTTAACAGGGACAAACCGCAATTTTTCTAGATTAAAAATCGGAAATCATTAAAAATGATGTGGACTTTTAATCTCTATTTTTATTCAATCGTTTCAACACATAATATCGAGCACAGAGAAGTCAGAAATGTATATAGGTAATTACAAAGACTTTAAAAGTAAAAAATAAAAACCTCATCGTTAAATGAGCTTTTTTCTTAATAATCACGAAAGAGTGATTTTCAAACAATAAAAACGTACGTTAACTTACTACAGTGCATTCTCGATTATCGCAACTAATTAAAACAAGGGTGGTTGCAATGACCGAGGTTGTTGCAATAACCGAGTAAATATTTTTGTAGGCTCAATTCATTGTCTTCATAGATTTCCTCATTGTTATAACTGGTTTCGCGTACCCAATTTTCTGAAACACACAGACGACTGTTCACTGGACAAAATTCATTAAACTATCAAGAAAATCTTGCATTGTAGGTGTAAATACATATCATGTACATTCATACAACTTCACCGTATCATCACTCAAAAGTAGCGGTAAAATAATTGCCGAGACAAAATGTAACGCAACTGACAAAAACAAACATAGCCAAGAACCTGAGTAAATAAAGATATGCATATAAAACCAAAAGTTGCACTTATCGAGTCAATTTTTTTTGAAGAGTTGCGATTACTGCGTCAACAATGATACAAACTCAGCTGTTGCGAAAATCGAGGAGTTGCATGAATCGAGAGTTGCGTTAATCGAGAACGTACTGTACAACTTTTTTTTATTTGTTAAAACAAATTAATTTTTTATAATATAATAGCTAATCTTATTATAAATAAATCCATATTTTATTTTTTTCTGTGCAACATACTGCAGCCGAGATATTCACAAAAGACGAAAAAAAGCCAAAAAACACATTTTTACCAATAACATTGGTAAAAAAAAGTTGTCAGGTGGTGCAAATTTGGATTTAAGCTTTTTAAATGAGCCTCTATCGATCCATGAAAAAAATTGCCTCTGCGCGCAAGGTCAAATGACCTATGACTGGACTATATACATTTTTTTTAGACAGCAGCTTATAAGAGTAAAGTGTGAGCATGTATTATTTAGGGTTTTCAAATAATATATAAATATTATTTTGCATATCCGATACGTGATTATACTTATTCTTCAAGCTTCCACCATCTTGTTGAGTGAAAGAGTAAAATCTGCTTTCGCTACTAACAACCGAGCCTTGCTCTTGATTCAAAACAAGAAAATTAGGCAGGTACAATTTTGCTTGCAATATTTTAAGTGTGATGCTGCGTTTGATAGCTTTTCAGGTAAGTAAACAACTGTTTGGAATAAAAAATAATAAGGTAAAAACTGTAAATTAACGATTTTTAAGGAACTTTTAGGAGACAATTTTTACATAGCACTGAACAAAAATTGAATAAAAAATATGTGAACTTCATTTTTGCTTATAATAGTTTATAGCTCTTTAAATACACGAAAAATAAAAAAAATACCACATAACTAATTTGTAGAACTTATTCTTTCTGTCAGGAATGCATTTTAATTTTTTCGATAAAATCAAAATATGGATTTTATTTGTGAAAAACAATTTCAGTGGTTAATTGAAGATAGCGGCATCCTTGCTATGGATTAGTGGTCAAAAATTTGGATTAAAGCTTTCTTTATTGTTTTTCAACGAACGCAAAAATAAAATATATCTTTCCCGTTTCCATATTGAGAAAAACCCACTCACATTTTTAAAACACTAAATTATGATGGTATGTGGATACCTTTCAGGCAATAATGTTGGTAAACAATTGCTTTTAAACAGAAAATGTTAAGGACAATATTGGATATAACTAGAACTTTTAAAAGAAATTTTCGCGCAATACTGAAAAAAAAATTGACTGAAAAGTGTGAACTCCATTTTTGTTTGCTTATAATTGGTTATAACTCGTTACATACACAAAATTTGAAAAAAAAAATATTCAATATTCAAATTTGTATAACTTACTCTTTTTGCTAGGAACGCGTTTTTATTTTTTCGATAAATTAAGAAGTACGGATATTATTAGCTTAAAATGAATTCTCTCTTTATCAATCAATAAAGAAGCTACCCTGCAAATGGTTGATGGTCAAAAATTTGGTCTTAAGCTTTCTGTATGGTACTTTAACGGAATCAAGAAAAAAATTGCTTCCCCACTCTTTATTTAAAAAAGGTCTAAATTGACTGGACTAACAGCGGTATATGGGTGATTCTTAGCAAACTGATACTTTCATGTCGCACGGCGATTTTAGGTATTTACACACACAGGTTTACAAGGTTTTCGACACGATTTAGTATCAGTTTTTCATGCTGAACTCAAATCTGTTATCCGTTTTTCGCTATCAGCTTTGGTTTTTGAGATATTACCATTAGAAAGTGCAAAAAAAAACCTTTTTTCGCCATTTTTGGGTTATGTAACTATGCGAATTGATTTTTATTTTTTTTTTTTTAATTGCACAGATTACTGATAGTACTAATCTTAATCTTCAAAGTTCAGCTTTAATCGTCCCAATATCTCTTTAACTTTTCGAGAAATCCTCAGTTGCATTTTTTAATATATTGTGATGAGCAAGGAGAGCGACTTCACCAAGATTTAGAAAGAATAGACAAAAGTTGCAAAGGTTCTTGGGATGATGGTATGTTTAAGTGACTATTGTCGGTGTCTTGTACGTGAAACGTACCAAAATTTATATAAACCGGGAAGTTCCATTACACTTTGTTTTAATTTATAAGAGTTATTTAAAATTAAAAAAAAAAAACTATGGTC
The DNA here is from genome assembly GCA_963921185.1 of Dasysyrphus tricinctus. Lineage (NCBI taxonomy): Eukaryota > Metazoa > Arthropoda > Insecta > Diptera > Syrphidae > Dasysyrphus > Dasysyrphus tricinctus. The sequence goes on from OY992531.1 coordinate 66,829,149, forward strand.
AAAAACGGGTGATTTTCTAATTTATTTCCAAAAGTTGAGCTGATAGCAAAAAATGGATTTCCAGATTTGAAATCTACACTAAAAACTCTTTTTAGAACATATTTTACCTGCTCCTGTCAAAAATGACGTAAGCCAAAGAGAAAGCATTTTCAAAATAATGTAGTCAGATAAGGACTAATAACTAATTTAATATCTCTCAAAAAGTAAAAGTGATATTGGATCGATAAAAGTTGAATTTCGAAGATAGTTAAAAAAATAAAAATCAATTCGCATAGAAAAATAACCCCAAGAATGGCGAAAAAGGGATTTTTTGCACTTTCTTATGGTAATATCTCAAAAACCAGAGCGAAAAATGGATTACGGATTTGAGTTCAGTGTACAAATTTACTCTTAGAACGACTCTTACTTTCACGTGTCGAAAAGTTTACCTGTAAACCTGTGGTATTTTTTCCGCTTTTTACAACTGTATTAGCTAGTACATCATGTGTTCGATACATGGCAAGTGCAATTAAAAAAAAAATCATAAGTGTACATATTTAAAAAAAACTATTTTATACCGCAAATGTCACTACCGTGGCATGTCCCAACCCTGAGGTTACCAACTATTTCGTTAAAACTCGACTTTAATTCAAAAAAAAAAATTGATTTGAGTTATATTTACCTAAAATATATATGCAACTGTATCTTTAAAATTTCAAATTTTTATAAGTTATAACTCATTTACAGAATAAGCAGTTTAAATTCAAAATCAGTCGCAGAGTTTTGAAGAAAATAAAATCAAATAATTTGTTTTTCTGTTTGTGTTCGTACAGCTGTGTTGTAAGGTGGATTTTAATATACACGCATCGATTCAGATCAGCATACGTCACCATATATTTACACGATAAACAAACGACTCTCTCCAAATTGGTTTCGATTTTATCGAGCATCAAAAATTTGACATCAGTTGGTGCGAAAAAATGGTCGCTAACGTGGTATGCGTCATTTCGAACACCATATACTTTTATTCATGGATGGAATCATTTTTGAATAGTTTGCTAAACTTATCTAAAATCTGTTCGGAAAATATTTTGACTTTAACAATTTTTTTGCAAACTAGATTTAAGCATGAAAATGTCTCTACCTTGGCAAGGAAAAACGTGTCACTACCGTGGCATTTCATCATTCTTACATGTTAAATCTGGTGTAAAAAAAATTACAGTTGTAGATACAATCATTATATCACCAAAAAAGTTTTAGAAATCTAACATTTTTGTTCGTAAATTTTGCACTCACAAAAGTATCAGGTTGCTCAGAATCGCCCATTTACTGATATACAAACCAACAATCGGGACCCACTGTTCTCTTTCTTTTATTCCTACGCCAAGTTTGATTCAAATCTCAAATTTGATACAATAAAAATTCTAAAGTTGTTTCTTCTGCAATAGTAAAAGAAAGAAATAAAAAAGTACGTATACGCCGCAGTGACCAAACGTGGTTAATTTTTTGCAAATGTCTCTATTGTTTATTGATTGTGTTTTTTAATCTATGTATGTAAAGTAAAGTACATAATATCTAAGTAATAGTTTTCTGAATTAAAAGCATGAAACATAGATAGTCTTCTGTTTGAAAAAAATGATTGGAAGCTTTAATAATAGTATGTAATTAAAATCGAAATCCGGAAGAGTACAGTCTTAAAACACTAAAATTTTGGATCTCCTGTTCGTTCCTCAATATTATATAATTAACAATGGATATGTATTTCATTTATATGCAGACTAATGAAAACTAAAGAAATGCATATGAAAAATTAGGTAACTTGATTTTAAAATTTTTGGAGATACCAGCCGTCATAGATTATTATTTTGTACGGTTTTCAACTTTTTTGTTTCCAATCTTTTTCTACCATAAAAAAAGGATATTGGTGTTGTGTAAGAAATATAAAAATTAAGGTTTCCATCGTTCTCCAGCAGCTATGTTCCTATATAAAGGCTGCTATCTCTAAAATTTATGAAATTGAGTTACCTAGTTCTTGCATACAGGTGACGATATATAATTTTGAAGCCAATCGGATTGGCTGGCGTATCTCTTCAGGTATTTCCTCTTATAAGTGTGGCAGACTATTTTGGAGAAACTCTAAAAAGCGTTGGCAATTTAGGTTTCCCGACAGCTCGAAGGGACAAATTATTGTTCCGTTGAGAAAACCAGTCCAATTTTTGATTTTAAATTGATACTGGGATCTGTCTCTCACAAAATATGAGAATTTTGAAGCGCCCAGGAATGCAAGTTGGAGTATCCAGCCCTTTAAAACGTAGATTCATCGCTCCATAGAATTTTGTCGAAAAATTGCCGGTTTTCTTGTAATATACTTGAAAAAAAATATTGGAAAAAACTCACCATCGCTTCAAAATCTCTCGAGTGGAGAGTTTGCGTCCACGTAAAGCCTAGTACGCTGCTGATGCGAAACGAAAAATCCCATACTAAAACGACACAACGAAATCATAAACTAAAAATTTAGTTCTACTTTTCGTTCTGCTATACGCTAATGTTTGAAGAGCGAAATTGATAGTTGTAGCAGATTATTTGGAGGAAGTCTACACTCTTTTTTTGCACACAATTAATTAAAAGGTTGATAATAAAAGTGGAATCCACTTCAATATAAGTATCTGAGCTGTGCCATCAGCAAACCAGTCAAAGCCACGTAGCTATTGATAAAACCGATATTATTATTTACTGCCTCCTATTTTTGAATTTTAACATCTCAAGCTACCTTGGTCATCACTTTTTTGACTCTTCTGAAGAGTCGATTCGAATTTCAATTAAAATTGATTGCTTTAAGTCCTTAGATGAAAGTCAAGCCATCCCAATAGTCATACATTTTATTTTTGTCTTCAATCAAAATCATTTATTAAATCAGATCTTCCCCAAATCCTTTCGCTAAACAACCATGTCTGATGCCAAATATTTTGCCAACCACTAATACCACTAACAGTAATTTTTATTGTAACCCAAAAACCACCCCTTTTAACAAGCATTTACCAACCTATCTATAGTCTTTACAGGCAGACTAAAAATGTTTTTCCAATTCAAATATTGTTTGACATGTTTTTTCATTACTCGTTATTCTATATCGCTTTGGTTTTGTCTTCGTTTCAGATTTGCCATAATGGTGGAGTAGGAAAAATATAAAAGATAGCTATCGAGATTTAGCTCTGATCCTGCCATGACTTTCTCCTAAAAATACGACAGGAGGGACCAGGAAACAGGAGAAAAAAAAAATATTTTTATCGAAGCCTTGCCAAACAGGATGCAAAACGAAGACCAGGCATTACATCAATTCGGCGGCCCCTTTTTTTTCTAAAGTGATGGCGGATCCTTGTGGGTACGTCCAGTCAGAAAAAAGGAGATACCATACTTTGTTTTTTTGGTTTGTTTGTTTTAGTGTTGCAATAGTGATTTAACTTTTACCGCTGCAAGGACTGATATAGGATGGGATATGGGAAATACAAATGAAATAAAATGACACATTGATGCACACATTCCGAATTTCCCTTAGAAAGGACGACCAACGATGACGATAAATATATAAGTGCATTGAGTTACATGTGCAGTTGCGATGCATAATTCAACCTGGAATCGAGCCAAAATTAATTTAAACTTTTGGTTCCAAGTCAACATGTATGAAATATTTATAAGAGCCTATAGTATCCAAAGGAAATGGAGGCTCACAGACGCTTGTCCGTTAAACATTTACGCCCAGTGATCGGGGTTTTGAGTTTTATTTTTTTTTCCAAGAGTATTTGGTAATTTGTTTTTGTTTTTGTTGTTTTGCTTTCAAATGGGTGACGAATGGAAACGCGCGCTGGGACTGAATTGAATGGCTTTGGCAGGGGGTTGATTTGGATGCAAGTATTCCTTGGGCACATTGCAACATTTTCTGCAATTACATTTAGATTTACCTGGGCATTTATAGCGAATGTTGCCAAAGGACAGGAAAGGATGTAAGTTGGCTTGGAACGTTCTTACTAGAGGATGGGTATAGATTCTGGGATGATGAATGTGAAGACTATCCGTTTGTTTTTTATTGGCTTTCCGTTGACAGTGAAAGTCCATTCATCCGATGGTGGTTCCTGAAATAAGAGACAAATTCATATTGCATGTTCTTATATTGATGGAATAATAGAAAAGGAAACCTTATATATAAATTGCCTATAGCTAATACAATCAACCATCGGAATCTTTTTTCTTTTTAAATTGAGATATTAGAAAAAAAACTGAGCCGTTTCAGGTTTTAGGTGTTCTTGCAATTGCAACTGTTTCCTTTTCAAAGGTAAAACGTCCTAATTATTTTCAATTGCCTTAAGAACTTTGGCTCAGGATGATGTGATTGTTTTATCATCGTTTATTACCAGTTCATCAGCGTGGTTGCCAATGTTTCTGTAATTAGCTTCTTAATATTTTTCCAACTATTTTCTATACCTTCTTAGTGTTTGAGGAGATGGTGAACCAAACTGGGAAGTATTAGCTGATGACTGATCTCATAGAACTTTTTACTAATTTTCAATTTTTTCAATTACAATAATTACAAGTAGGTAATGGAAAATGGATGTTTTTTCAATTACATTTACATATGTGCAATGGTAATGGAAAATATTCAATTATTAATAACGTGTAATTGAAATGAAAGTTTCCGAAATCTGCAGCTGAGAGGCTGTGTCTGTTTCCTGGTCTTCTGAACTAGATAAGCTAAAATTTTGATGAGTTGATCTGGATTGGATACCCTTTAACTTTTTTTTTACCATCATCTGTTTTCGAGAAAGTTGATTTTGAAAATGGTGGGCTTAAAGAACGCTGCCCCTCGAAAATCAATTTTTTTCAAACTTGATTAATGCTTTCGATATGAGGTCTTTTTTTGAACATCAATGACCAGGCTCTGAACCTTTGGCAGCTCATGTAAGGGAAATTTGATAAGAAAATGTTATCTAATTGGTCAGAAAAGGTCAACTATTCCCAGAAATTGGTCAGCCCTAGATAACTTGTAATCAAAGCTTAAACTTTTTGAAGGTTGCTCAATGTCACGTGTGATTTTTGGAACCTCATTTATTGGAAATTTGCAAAAATTTAATACCATCTGAAAGGCCTTGAGAACTATATAAAAGGTCAGATAGTTTCACCAATTGGTCAGCTATAGATTCTTTTTTACGATTTTTTGAAGTATTTTTTTTCACGGTCACGAATGATTTTTGGCATAAGGATAAAAATTAATTAAAAAAGTCCATGACTGACCTATTACTGAAACTAGCCAAATGAGGTGCTAAAAGTTTTTTTTGTGACCTTGAAACGAATTTTAAAAAATCATGCTGACCAATTACTGAAAATAGTTGACCTTTTATCATGATCTAGAGATCTTTCAGATGGTAAACACTTTTCGCAAATTTCCCACAAATGAGGTGCCAAAAATTGCACGTGACCTTGAAAACTTTAAACTTGATTACAAGTTACGAGTATCTAGGGCTGACCAATTTCTAGGACTAGTTGACCTTTTCTGACCAATTAGATGGCATTATTTTTTCCCAAATTTCCCACATATGAGGTGCCAAAGGTCCAGAGCCCAATTACCAAGGTTTATATAATGGCCATCTTTCAAAATTCAAGTCCGAGTAATTTTAAAGAGTAGCCATTTTACATAATTGAGTTTTTCACAAAAGCCATCTTCCAAATGCTAGAAAATATCCTTTGAATCTTTGGTAATTTTAGATAAATGAGCTTTTCACGAACATAATTTTCCAAAATTCGGAAAATTAAAAAGATATGAAAAGACATGGCATCAAAACAAAAAATCGAAATAAAAATTTTCAAAAATCAAAACAAATATTCCTGGAAATTGTAAAAAACAAGGTCATCTTTTCATGGAAAAAAAATTTACCAAGTGAACACAGCTGCGAGCAAGTCACCAGTGAGGAGAAGATTCTCGTAGTTTCTTGAAATCGGTTGGTAAGAGGTTATGATGTTGAATAGAAGTGATTCAAGTTTTTAAGCCTTTTGGCAACTCTAGATCTAATACTCTTCACTATCGTGATTTGAAGTCAGGTGCACGAAGAAGTTCCTGGAAGAAAGAAAAGATAATTTGGCTCTCGGAAATTACCCTGGAAGAAATTACCCCAGATTTTATTTTGAAAAGAAGCCCAGAAAATTCGCCATACAAATTCTGCTGTTTTTTCCAAGGAAAAAAACGGAAACTTCTGGCATAATAAGTTGATATTCCGAGATTTTTCCAATATTTTTTGTAATTTTTTTCCATTTTAAAAAAAGGAAAAAATCCCAGCAGGAAAAAACCCCAGAAATATTTTCCGGGCATATTTCCAAAATTAAAAAGGAAAATAATCCGGAAAAACTTCTGCTCTTTTTTCCATAGTAAAAAAGGAAAAAAGGTCTCAAAAAATTCTGGCTTTTTTTCCATAATGCAAAAAGGAAAAAACCCCGGAAAAAATTCTGGCCTCTTTTCCATACTCAAAAAAGGAAAAAACTCCGGAACGCAGCACAGGTCGGTGCGGCAGCGTGGGTTGACATCGTGCCACCGTGCCCCCCCCCCTCCGCCGCCGCTGTTGTGCTCTACAAACTTTAAAAGCGAACGAAAAGTCTTTATCATTTCAAATCGCGAGTGCCAAATTATACCCTTATAGCTTGGGTTTTTGACTTAGGTAAATATAAACTTTATAGTGTTTTTTCTTTTAAGGAAAAACCAGAAAACATTTCTGTTTTTAAAAAACCTTTTCGAACGACCTCAGCAGTGGAGGCCTATAATGGTGTTCTTGGTCGTTTAGTCGAAAAAAAGGAAATTTTTTTAAATTCGTAAAAGTTCTTCGGGAGGAAGAATTTTTTAAAGGCCATCACTTTTTCAACTGCATTGAAATTGAAGGAGCAACAGGATCTATAAAAAAAAAGAGAATATAAGGACAAAAGCGAAAAAATTGAAGAAGCTAGCAAGATGTTGGAGGAGATGTCAATTACTCCCATAATGTTTTTGAACAGAATGGTCTATGAAAAAGACTTTATCTGCATGGATCTTGAATCCTACAGTGATGTTTTTGAAGGTTTGCTAATTTTTTAAATGTTAAAATCTAGTTTAAGAAATAAAGCCGGAAACATTTTGTCCATTTCCGGGGTAATTACCATTTTAGATCTTAGAAATTAAGCCAGAAAATTTTGCTATTTCCGTCGTAATCTCCATTTTGATTTTTGGAAATCAAACCGGAAAATTGTTTTTCTATTTCCGGTTTAATTTCCATTATAGTTTTGAGAAATTTGTCCGGAATTGTTCCGGCCTTGTTTCCATTTCACAAAGCGATCTGCTGAAATTTCCAACATTCTGGCTTTATTTCCTTCTCAAATTCTGGGGCAATTTCCAAAATTTATCCCAGAAAATTTTCTGGACTTTTTTTCCAAAATAAAATCCGGGGTAATTTCCGAGAGCCGATAATTTTGATAAGTGCTGGAGGAAAAATGAGAAAGGTATGATTTATTTATGAATTAAGGGCTTCATTCTGAACACTCTAGAATGCTTTCTCGACAACCTAGTAAACAGCATCAAATAATAATTTGATACCTTTCTCCGAATGTTATAATGTCGTGATGAACCTTCAGGAGCGCGTGCAATGTAGAACAGTATTGTCAAAAATTGAACTAAATACATGTCTGTTTCGGCTGCGGAGTTTCTTGAGCATTTTTGCCTTTTCAAGAGGTTACAATAGATTGTTATTTATAATCTTACTAAGGCCCTCGGACCTGTAATGTCCTTGAGGTTTCCTGGCAAAACATACTCCTATGTGTCATCGTGATGTTCTCTCAACTCCGTCCAACTATTCCCCAGTGGTGCTTGATCCTCTTTGACCGTTCTCATTTAGCTCTCGGCATGAGAGGGTTTCATTGCATTGTTCGACCCACAATGCACTCGTCACCTTTTCAAAGCATACGCCCAATCCACTGCCACTTAGTGCGATAGAGTCAATTCAATAGGTTCCTGACCTGTTCTCCCATATAGTTGATGGTCATTTGAGATTTACATAGTTTGGCCAGAAAATTTTTTATAGATTTTTGGGGAAGGATATTGACCTGTGATCCTGATCATATTCCTAGCAGCTTTCTTGGGTATCATCACAACCATTCTCCATCTAAGTTGGGCATCAGTGACTGTTCAATTGATACCTCAATTTTGCCTAAAAAGTCTGGATCAGAAGATATATCTTGGGGGCTAAGTTTCCTTAGAATTAGTAACAAATGCTTAAACTTTTTCTTGGTTAAATGTCGCTTCTCCTTTTTTGGGGACAACATGTTCTTCAAGGTGTCAGGTCGAGTTTTGATTGACTGCAGTTTGTTCTGGAATTGGATGCTAATTTGGTGGTGGATGGAATTCCGAAACATAATGCTTGCACCCTGAAACTCAGTCCATACTGTCTGATGGTTGCTGTTTGATGCAGATTGTTGATCCATCCCTTGCAGATCCTTGGGAAGTCATTTGTTTATGAGCAATTACATTTCAGATCTAATCAGGATGGTTCTGGTATTCATATTATGACGTTGCTTTTGGTTATCCCTTACCTACAGTATACGTTCGCACCAGCCAGTTCCAGACAATCGATGATTGTGTCGATTTAATTAATGAATGTAGAGTGTAGACCCAACTTATTTGCCAGAAAATTATCGTATTGCCTGTATATCAGTTATTTCCAATCCTAAAATGTAAAAGAAAAAGAACGAAAAAAATAAATACAATTTAAATCCTAACATCCCTTAGTAAAGTTTTTTAGGGATGTTCATGTCTGGACTATGGAGGTATGAGTAAACCAATAAAAACAAAAAAAATTGGAAGGTACACGAACACACCCCTATCAACAAAACAAACACAACCTTAACAAAATATCTTTGGATGGCATATTATTATCAAAAACAAAAAAAAACTTTTTCCCAAACAATCTTCATTTCCTTAAGCATCGCAGTATACAAAATAAGAACATTTTTTTTTGCAAATTTCCAGATTGTTCAAATTACAGGTTACCCAAAATCCAAAGAGAAAACCGATTAAAGAAATAAAAACTAACAACCCTTTATTATTATAGCCTAAGTTCTTTTTGACAAGTTTTTGTGAATCAAACCAACCGAAGGGCATATTAGATATACGTAGGTAAGGTTCGTACATAGGTTGCTATCTACTTAAAATTTAAATTAAACTCTAATTTATATTCAATGTCTGGAACACGTGTGTTACCCCTCCAACAAAAAAAAATAAATACAGGAACCCAACTTTATCACCCAGTCTATAGGTATAGGGTTGGTTCGATGTGTCTCTATATGCCCCATTCTAATAAAAAAAAAATCATTTTCTCCTGTTCCTTATGCAACTCTGGGATCATGCATTATACATTTTCCCATTTTCACCTTTCCTCTCACATTGAAAAGTGTCCTTTTCACAAATTGGAATGAAACCCACTATACACAACCCTCGAATCCAAGAATTAGATAGAGAAGGGGGATAGAATGGGAACACACAGCACAAATAGACAAAATTGAGAATTTGTACGCCTATCTCAGGAATCGTATCCGATTTGGGAATACTTATCGCACCTTTCTGGGTGTCACATGTATAAATGAGCCTCCAGCACGCACACACAGTCCTACACTCGTAGTAGCAGCAGGATTTCCCTATATCCTTTCCGATATAACTCTACGATATTCATAAAAGAAAATCAATACGTGGCAGAAAGTACATCCTGCGCCGACATTTGCTGTTAATTATTTATAAATAACACTTTCGCACTCCTTGATGTGTAGGAATGAGTGAGTTGAAGCTGAGTGCAGCAGCAGCATCAGTGAGGATCCTCTGGAGAGACAGCAATTCACCACTCTTTGCAGAACGTTTGCATTAATAAGTTGCAAGGATTCGTCCGGGTGAAAGAACCGGATGTGCCAGAGTGCAATCTGTGCAGGGATGTTGTCTCAAAATAATATATGTTAATCTTAGCGACAATATGGGCGTAGGTTTGGCGATAAACTTTTCGCCTTTCTCGTCTGAGAGAGAAGTGAAAGAAAACGAACATCCTACGTATCTGCTATATAAGAGTAGGAGTGATTCTGTTAAAATATTGCATTGGAACTTTTGAGAGGAGTTTATTAAGTTCTTCTCGGTTTTTTTTTTTTTGTTCTTACCACAACATGTTCAAACTCTACGATCCTTGCACCTTAAGACAATAGAAGACATAAGATGCCTAACTAACCTCTTTATCATCTGGCAGTATTACCTGAGATTTTCTGGAGATTTTTTGTGTGTTTAAGTTTTGTTGGTGCATCGCATCAGAGGATTGGAAGCAAAATGGTTTGAGGAGAGGAAAGTTTGAAACATTTGTGCTCTACAAAAAAAAAAAACAGAGCTTAAGGTGCCGCCACCAGCTTGAGTTAAAGGACTTTAGAAAGAGTTTTGTTTTACTTTTTTTTCTGTGGGCACAAACACCAGACAGATATATTATGTATCTACTTGAATTTATTTTTTTTAAGAATACTTAAAAGATATGTGGCACAGAAAAGGGAATAAAGAAGTGGTTTGCAAATAGAAAAACAAAGCAAAAGATACTAGAACCACGATTATAATATGTAATACCTTTTCCGAGATAAGATATGAACCTACATGTAAATCGAATTTCATCGTTATCCTCTTTTTTGGAAATTTTGATTAACAATCTCTCAGAAATAGTGATTTTTGATACACAAAAATGTATCTGTTTACACGGTATATCGCTATCATTTTGCCATACTCCTTTAATTGAAAGTAACCCCAAAAAAAAGTTCAAAACTTATGTAAACTACCTCTGTATAAGCTTTAAAATAAATGTATTCAAGTCTTAATGAAATCAAATGTAGTGGAATGGAATTCAGAAAGCGCATCGACCTGGTACCATTTTATTTTGGAAGCCTACCAATTTTCGCAAGATTTTTGGCACACATAGTACGAAAAATAATATGTTGGTGTGTGTAAGTTCATACTCTTTTTGTGTGTAGGACAATAGTTTATGAGACTGATAATGGGGTCAGTCAGTGAATGTGTTTCTGTTTTTCTTTGACAAAATTTGTCATATGTAAATGGAAAAAAAAAAAAAAACTAGAAATGTAAATTGTGTTTCTGTTAGAAGTTCGAGTTAAAAAAAATAAGGCGCCAAGGAATCTTATTGTATATTTTGGTTTTTTAAAGGGTTATTATAAGAAATATACATTAAGAAACCGTCGAGACCTAGATCTAGAATGATGCAACTTACCTTGGATTATCATCCAAATTTGGAGTGTATGCAAAATTTCATCTCATCAGTATAACTGCTTTAAAATTTAGTTTGATCGTTTTTTTTTTTAATACATTTTATATTAAAATTTTTGCTATACACAGGGTGTCCAGTAATCAATAAATAATCCTGAAATGGCGTATAGCTCACTCTATGACTGCCCTGAAACCTGAAATAAAAATTGGCTATCTCAAAGGGTACTTAAAATATATGTATTTTTTCGTTCAGTGTACTTTTTTGTTTTACTTACTTCACGTTTTTGACTACCACGACTGCAAATGAATGAATTCCATCGATTTGCTTTTGCAGCAGTTTTCTACACTATTGGTGCCAAAACATAGTTGGTAGAAAATTTTAATAGCTCTTGCACTTTTTTTATTAAAAAAAATAAATTTATTATTAATTCCCAAAATTAAAAAAAAAAAAAGGCCGATTTGCCATTCCAGTATAGTTGAGGTACATTAGAAAATTTAATGAAGAAAGCATTTATGTATTTTAAAACTTTGACTAAAAATAAAATGAAATAAATAAATTGGGTGGTGGAAATTATCATTTTCTCTAGCTTATTATTACTCATCCGTCATCCTTCATAACCACAACAGCAAGCTCGAGTGATTTAATCGTCCCTTTTATTTCTTGTTACATTTATTATGTTTACGTAGCTAGGTTTAAGGGGGGCTTACATGGACCAACATGCTCGACAACATGTCTCGATGGAAAAATAACTGTACACCCAACTTTGCGATTACATGGATACTGAACTGATGTCGAGCATCATTACTTTTCATTTTGCGGAACAAACGCACGCTGTATGGCTTGCAAATTTTTTTATAAACTTGGCTTTTTATTTCCCAAACCTCTGCGGTAAAGTCTCTTAAAATCCGAAAAACTATCTCCAGAACTCATTATTTGTACTGTTGCCATTTTTTTCCCGTCAACGTGGCTAAATAATGCAAAAAAATACCATCTGCTTACACAAGTTGGCTGGTTGGATGAACCAAAAAGTTTTCAAAACATTTTGAAAACCGTCGAGCACGTTGGTCTAGCAGTTGTTTTTATGTTTAAATGATCAAGCATGCCTCGGCAACCAACCATGTTGTCGAGCATGTTGGTCCCCCCTATTTATTCAACACATTAAACACACCAACACACTAAAGGCAGACAATAATAAATAACCACAAAAGCAAATGTGAAATCGAACCCAATATTATCTATCCCCTCACTTTTCCCCCTATGCGGTACTTTTTGCGTTTTTTTTTTCCTAAATTGTTGTTATACCTATATTGGGCTTTTCCAAAAACTATCTTTGTCTTTTCTCTTTCTAATTTTGACAGATCACAAAAAAAAAAGAATTCACAGCTGGGTCTCAACAGGCCTAACAAAATAAAATTTTAATTATTTTCTGTGTTTTTTGATAGAAATAAAGGATTTTAATAGTGAAAAATAGTTAAATAGCAGAATAAAACAATACATAATTCGGAAAGTTTTTGTGGGAAAACAGTCATGATCTATACAAAAATACTGGATTCACAATTCGCGACTTTGTTTACTTTTTATCCAATTGTTACCAAGTTCACGACTTTTTTTTTTGTTTCTTCTTTGGTAATTTTATTTTGACGTCCGGTGCACATTCCGAATTCCATATTCGGTATTCATTTTTATATTTTCTTATCTCCACATGCAAATCTGGTTCTGGATAGTCAGGTTTGACTTCGCTATTCGATAAGGTATTGGTTTACGAATCTAAAATCACATTCTTCACAACTGTACCTAGAGTCATTTGGCTGCCATTTTGTTTTGTATGTTCATTTTGATTTTTGCTTATAACCCGCGCGTTTTTGATCTTAGGAAAAAGAATTATAATGCAAACTTGTAGAGAACTAAATTTTCTACAAGATATGTTAAATAACTTTTTTCGCTAAACACTCTTGTTTTAAAGTTACAGTTCATTAATTTAAAAAAAAAAATTAATTTTTGTTTCCAACTGCCATAATTTTTTTTATGTAACTCAAATAAAAAAAAACACTATTATAAAAATTATAGATCTTTTAATTATCTATATTGTTTCTTTTTTTTTTTTTTTTACACTTCAGAATTCTGTATTGTAATGAGCTTAAAGCAAGCTGCATTCTACAATCAGAGGCTCATCATGAGTGCATGTGTTAGTGGTTAGTAGATTAAGCAGAGCTAACACAAGCACATAAATAAATAAAAATATACAAAATTAAATAAATTACAAAATTAGACACATAATAAAACATATACATAAATAAGTTAAGGTATAATCAAGACATAGGAATTCACGAGAGTGGAACACTGGTTCGCAACAGTGTTTTTAACCCTACTTTACTTATGTTAAAATCAACTGAGGCAGCGTTCAAATTAAAAAGTTTGCACATACGATTAAGAGGTTCGTGAATACCATAATTGGTTCTATGAAAAGGAACGTGAAACAGTTCAAATCTTCGAAGGTGGTGGGATCCCCCACGGTAGTTTATACCTATACAGGCTAATAAGTCAGGAGCATCAATTTCGCCACTGATAAGTTGGTGAAAAAATATTAAATCATTATTAACACGCCTTTGACATAAAGTTTGAAGTTGCAGAAGCATGATTCTATGTTCATAAGGTGGCAGGTTATACGGATCAGCCCAAGGAAGACCTTTCAAGGCAAAACGAATGAAGTTATGTTGTATTGATTCAATACGGCTTTTATAAATTTCGTAAAAGGGAGTCCATACTTGGGAGGCGTACTCAAGATGGGGTCTTACATAGCAATTGTATAAAGAGAGAGTAACATACGGGTCTTTAAATTCCTTTGCCCAGCGTTTTATAAATCCAAGCATGGAACTCGCCTTATTTACAATATAATTAATATGTACTATGAAATCTAGATCAGAACTAAAGTGAACACCCAGGTCTTTGAAACTAAAAACACGACAGAGTGTGTGCTGTGAAATGGAATAGTCAAAAGCACTCACTACTCGTTTTTTTGAGAAAGTTATAGTTTGACATTTTACTGGGTTAAGAGAAAGACCATTTTTCCCACACCAAACGCTAAAATTGTTAATATCAGCCTGCAGGAGAATATGGTCATGATTTGATTGTATTGTTTTAAAAATTTTCATATCGTCAGCATATATAAGAATATTACTACATCGGATACATGAAGTAACATCATTTATAGCGAGAATGAACAAAAACGGGCCCAGATGGCTTCCCTGAGGTACACCCGAGTGAGCACTAAATGGGTTTGAAAGACAATTTCTGAATTTTACCTGGTAAGATCTTTTTTCAAGGTATGACTTAATCCATGATGTAACAAAAGTTGGAAAACCAAAGGCTTTAAGTTTGAATACAATAATTTCATGACTAAGTTGATCGAATGCTTTTGAAAAGTCAGTGTATATGCAATCAACTTCATTCCCGTTTTCTAATGCATTAGAACATTTATGCAGAAAGGTAAGGAGATTTGTTACCGTTGATTTTCTTCTCACAAATCCATGCTGTTGATCACATATAATACTCTTAGTATGAAATGCTAGGCTCTCACATACAACTTGCTCAAAAAGCTTTGGAATACAAGAGAGCTTTGCTATGGGCCTATAGTTCATTATATCAGTTTTGTCACCCTTTTTAAAGATTGGTGTTAGAAACGATTTCTTCCATAAATTGGGAAATACTCCTGTCCTCAAAGAAAACTCGAACAACAATTGAAGGGGTTGAACTAGTATAAATTTACACTTTTTCAATAATATAGGCGGAATTCCATCTGGACCAGATGAATAATCATAATTTAATGATGAGAGAAAGTCTAAAACAGTACTCGGTGGCACTGGGATATTGTTGCAACTTGTTTGAGCATAAGTATGTAAATTCTTAAAATAATTTTCGTCGACATCTAAGGGCTTGTCAACAAAAGAATTACGAAAATTTTTCGCAAAAGCATTACAAATATCAATGGTTTCCTGCAACGAACAATTTTCATACATGAAGTTTGCTGGATAACCATCTGAGTTTTTTTTCGAATTAACAAACCTCCAAAATGCTTTTGGGTCATCTTTTAGAGAACTACCCATTTCGTTTACATGGTTAGTGTATAGATGTTTTGAAAGAGATTTAAATTCTTCAAAAAGGATAATATATGAGTTGTGGTCTACTGGCGAAAGAGTTTTTAAGTACACTTTCCATGCTTTGTTTCTTTTATTTCCGAGTGTTCTTAGCTCTTTCGTATACCATGAGTGGCAAAAGTTTCTATTTTTAGATAATTTTAAAGGGATAGTATTATTCATGCAGTTATTAAGGGTGGAATAAAAACTAAAAACTGCTTCGTCAATATCGCCAGATACTGATATATTCTCAATACCAGACTTGGCTATTTCATCTGAGAGCAATTGAAAGTTTGCCTTTCTGTAGTCAAAAGTATATGAGCAATCATAAGGGTTACTGTTTTCAGTAAGGTGATTGCTCAGGTCAAAAAAAATATCTAAAGGAGGATGATAGTTATCTATATTAGTTATTCCGGAACTAGATTCTAGAACCAGAGTACTATTAGCGTCTGAAGAAAATACCAAATCGAGAATTCGATTTTTAGAGTTTTTAATACAGCTTATTTGCTGTAAGTCAGTTGAAATTATTCTATCAAGAAGCAGTAACTCATTGTGAGAAGAAGTTAAAGAAGCTTCTTGATAGGATTCGTCATCAGAGGGAACCCACTCTATGTGGGGTAAATTAAAATCACCAAGAAGTAATATGTTGCTGTTGGAGCAAGACAAGTCAATAACAAAATCTAAGGCCTTAGAAAGTTCCACATAAACTGCGTCCGAACTTTTCGGAGGAATATATGCATTTAATATATAAAACTGTTTGTTTTGTATTGTTAATTTTATGCAGATTAATTCAATTGAGAGATTGAAAGGGAAAGATAAAGACGAAGACGTAAATTTATTTCTTACTGCAATTAAAACACCACCTCCCACTTCTTTTGGCTTATCAACATGACGATCTTTTCTATATACTAAAAACTCTTGATTGAAAAGTTCCGTGTCCAAAAAACTTGAATTCAGCCAAGTTTCAGTCAAAACAAAGATGTCATGTGAAAAAGCTTGGGAGTTCATATAAATATCAGCAGTTTTGCTGCGAAGCCCTCTTACATTTTGGTAGAAGAGGGTAATCCTGCCTAGTTTTTTGATTCATTTTTGGGTAAATTTCGGGTGGATCTATTTTTCTTTACAGAAAATTCTTTAATAAGAGCTTCTGGAGGCCAATTACTCATATTGCAAATAGAATCAAAATAAGAAGCATGTGCTACTATTTTGAAAGAAGAAACGAAACTATTTATTTTGCTGAATTTTGTGCACTTAATAGAATTATTTGTAGGGATACAATTATTAACTAATAAGTGGGAAACAATATCATCCGCAGCAATATCTGGTTCAAGGCGAGAAATAAATATGGACCTAGGTTTTGAAACAGCTTTGATTGGCCTAGGATCAGTTATTATACTGGCAATGGTAGCACAATCTGCATCAGAGATTGTTTCTACGACCATCATTGAACTTTGATTTATAACCTCAGCCGGAGGAGCTAATTCTAAATCAAGATGGGGACTAATAATTATGTTTGTTCGTTTAGAAGGTGGATCAGAGTTTTTAACAACAACTGTATTATCACGTTCCCTTTTGTTATTCTTTTTGGCAACTGATTCGTTATCAGTACGTTCAGTTGAACAGGATTGCACAGGCAAATCATCTTTCGTGGGTGGAATCAAAAGAGGAAGAGGGTCCTGTAATAGATCATCAGTAGATGTACCGACATCTACCGGGTCATTTGGGAGTTTTAATGAGCTAAGGCCAGAGACTGCATCTTTAAAATAACTAAGCAGTTCTTCGAACCCCTTTGAAAGTTTCATAATGTCCGCTTTAAAATTAGACATTTTGAAAGCCAGCTGAGACAAGGAAAGCTTACGGTAATCGGTGCAATACCAATACGCAAATTTAGAATTGGTAATCTTCTCGATAAACGCATTAGTTGAACCGATGCATTTTGCGTGGTAAAGATTCCCGCAAGGTCCAAAACAGGCAAACAGGGGGGAAGAACTTGAGCTCTCCGTACAATTTTTTGCAGAGCAAGTCATTTTGAAAAATGAAAATTAAGCGTTGTAATAGATATTTAATAAGAATTAAAAAAAAGAGAGCTCTTTTTTTGTGTTAATAATATAAATTAAATTAGAAAAAAAAAGAAGAAAAAAAAAAAAGAAAAAAAAAAGTAAACCCCGCTGGGAATCGAACCAGCGCTACGAAGATCGGATATCCGCGTGTTTACTGACTGTACCATCGAAGTTGAATAATAGGATTTATGAAAGTATTTGTTAATCAGGAAGGAAAGGGACAGTTATAGCTAGCTTTTAAACGCTTTGGCTAAAACAAAAAAAAAGTAGGGGAAATATTATTAAAACAATAGTGGGCACAAACACATTGATATACAGAGGAGAGACAAAAAAAAACTATATGGTAAGTTCACTCAAATAGAGGAACACAAATTAAACACTACACAGAAAACTTAAAAAAAATACTCTTACCAAGCACTAAAACATTAATGTGATTTATGTATATCACAACTAAGCACAAATAAAGCAAAACGTTATAAATTTAAATTAAATTATTCACTCATGCAGTGAATAAAGTCAATTACACTAATTAAAATTAACGAAATACTTATAAGCACAAAAATTAAACACAAAAGCGATATTCTACACAACTAGCTAAAAACGAACCAGTGTTGCCACAGTCTTACGTAAAATTATTGTCAATTTTCATTGATTCAGAGTTTTGCATCAATATTTTTTGACAGAAAATGTCTTCAATAATTATTGTCAAAGAAACATTGCTCGTGTGTGGGGCCCTTAACTCACGTAGTACATATTTTTTGATGAATATTGTAAAGGTACCTACCTACCTTGATGATTTCTTAAGTCAGCTTAAAATGAGATTCGTGTATTCTCATTCCCTTAAGTCTTGGCAAAAACGAACAAAAATTTAAAGAAGAAAACTTCAATTTTAAAAAAATTTTGGATCTTGACAATTTAAAGTTTAAAGACTGAATGCATGATATGGTAGACAAAATGCCATACATAACATGATTCACATACACAAGCATATTAAAATTATCGCGACTCTAACGGTTTTAACATGCATACCGGAAAGAACTTTTTCGACAGTGAAACGTCATACCGATGAAGATAAACTTTTAGGTTTGGAGTAAATGTCAGTTCATCGACAAATTGAGACTAACACTGAGGCAGTTAGCACCAGCGTTGCCATAATGGCATTGTAAATGCTAAATCTAGCATAATACAGGAGTGAAAAGCATTTTGAAATTTTTAAATTATGCTAAATGCTTTTTTGGCATTATCTGTCTTTGTTTGGCATTCTTGAATGCTAGATTTGATTTAAAAAAATATTCAATTATGTATAATCTAGCGCCAACTTGTTAACTTTTTCAAAATTTTGATCTTATAAATTTCAAATGTGATCATATGACGGCGGACTGAATTACATTTCAGTCGATGATGGACTTCCTTGGGCCACTGAATAGTCGTTGGTGAAGCAATTCATTGCACCACCAAATTTTTCGTTGAGTCAGTAAATTTTTTCTATAAATTAATGTAATATTAGTTGATTTATTAAATAAATTCAGGGGCCCAGTGAAAAATTGGTTGTTTAACAAACAGTTTATTTGCGTATGAATGACTATTCACTGGCCCGACGAAGTCCATCATTGGCTGAATTAAAATTTACCCAGGGATTCGGTTCAGTGTTAGCAAAGATGTTTCAAATACCAAGCAGTAAAATACCTAGCCAAAGCTACTAATGTTCGAATCAATTATATGTTTTGTTCTGTAAAGAGTATTTCTGAAAAAGTAACATTATATTTTGTGAACTATGTATTTTTTAATGGATTTTGAAATCTAGCATTCTGATTTTTGGGCTTCCATACGATTTAGCATTATAAAATTTGAAATCTAGCATAATGAAATTTGAGATTATGGCAACACTGGTTAGCACCGACAACGACGAAGCAGCCGTTTCCTTTTACGCTGACACAGGGTCAGCCTACAGCCGTGGCTAAACGCCAACCCTTTCCACCAAACCACACCCAAACCACCAAGGGACAACCGGGACGGAACACCCCGAGAGCATCAAAGTCAACCGACTTTTAATTTTAAGTTGACATGTATAATATATATTTATATTTCCTATTAAATCTAAGCCAATGTATAACAATAGGCCCCCTATGTGCCATAAGATTTATATTCTTCAATGTATTTAATAGTCGTAAGTTAACTCAAATTGTATATAAATGTTCAATAAAAAATCGTTAAATCGTTAAAAAAAAAAACTGAGGCAGTTATCATATGGGAGGAATCTATTTGTCATAGGAGTGAGTTTTGCGCAAACAATTAATTGTTGTTTATTGTAGCAGAATATTTATACATTATTTTCTTAAACTATATTGCACAATTTACAGAGTTTTGGTATAAATCTACCTTACTACTGACAATTTGATAATTTTTAATAAACAAAAGAACAAGAATTAAAATATTTTGAAGGAAAAGCTACATAAAAACCTTCATTAAAATAAAAATAGGTCTATTAGAGAATTTCGAGAAGAAGGGTGGGCGGTGCAGTTCAACCAAACTTTAAGTTTCACATGGAATGTAAATGAATAAATAATAAGATACAGAAATAATAGGATATGACTAACAAGTAAATAAATATGTATTGTGAACAAACAAGATAATATATACAAAATTGATTAACAAAATAATTAGAAAATATACAAACCAAATATAAAAAAATTTAATACAAAAATGCATACAATCACCAAAATAAATAAATTAATGGACGAGTAAATAAATAATAAATAAATAAATAATATTAAACAAAAATAAAAATAAATAAATAAATCACAAATAAATTAGTAAATAAATAAATAAATAATAGTAAACAAAAACAAAATTCAATAAATAAATCACAGATAAATAAGTAAATAAATTAATAAATAAATAAATAAATAAATAAATAAATAAATAAATAAATAAATAAATAAATAAATAAATAAATAAATAAATGAATAAATAAATCAATCAACCAATCAATAAATAAATAAATAAATAAATAAATAAATAAATAATTACATTAATAAATTGAAAATAATAAATAATAAATAAATAAATTAGTTGGTTGAATAATATCACAGAATATGCTTATATAATAATTAACTATTATAATAATACTATAACTATAAAGCAAGGTTGGAAATCAACGAGTTATCTGAGAATGAGCAAGATAAAGTATAGCGTTCCTTAAGTTTAAAAATTCTTGTCGAAACCAGTTCCATATTTGAAATTTCATGGAGTTCTGCTGTTGAAAAAGACCATGGGAGCTTTAGGATCATTTTCAAAACCTTGTTTTGAGCAATTTGGAGTCTGCGAATATGACTAACTGCACATTTGCCCCATGCTGGTGATCCATAAAACATAATTGCTTGAAAAACTACTTTGTAGATCAAGAGCTTATTTTCATTACTGAGTTTGGATTTTCGATTTATAAAGGGATATAGAGTTTTGGTAGTTATATTGATCTTTTTAATTACTTCTTGAATATGAAGTCCAAAAGTAAGAGTCTTGTCTAGGTGTACTCCAAGGCTTTTCTTTTTCGTGTGAAAAAGATAGCCTGTGTCTTAGAGGCATTTACCCTAATCTTCCAATCGAAAAAATAATCTTGTATCACATTCAGTGCTGATTGCAGATTGGTTTCAATGTTGAAACCAACTGAATCCGATGTGAATATACAAGTGTCATCCGCAAAGATAGCTTTTTCGCAGTTTGTTAAACATGGGAAGTCATATGTGAAAATAGTATATAAAATTGGGCCTAGTACCGATCCTTGAGGAACACCTGCTACAATGTTGTATGTGTCAGAGAACCAATTATTTATTGATACTTTGAATTTCCTTTCATATAAAAAGGATTGAACAATTTTTATCAAATACATTGGAAATTTTAGCCTTAACATTTTATGTAAAAGCCCATTATGCCAAACCGTATCGAATGCTTTCTCAACATCAAGCAGTACCATCCCAGTACTTTTTCCTCTCCTAAAATTAGTTCTAATATGTTTTGTGATTCGATCAACTTGATGGACTGTACTATGGTGGGCCCTAAAACCAAATTGTTCAAGCGGTAAGATATTACTACTTGTTACTTGAGAAACAATTCGAGTTTTTATTAATTGCTCGAAGCATTTGCTCAATGAGCTTAATAAACTTATTGGCCTATAATTATTAGGCATATTTGCACTTTTACCAGGCTTTAAAATTGGTATAATCTTAGCTGTTTTCCATGCATGAGGAAAATAGCTTAACTTCAGACAACTGTTGAATAGGTGTTGCAAATATTTTATTACAGACTTTGGTAAGTTCTTAAGAAAAACATTTTTAATGCCATCAAAGCCTTCAGATTTTCTGCTTTTAAGAGCAAGAAGGACATCTTTAACGTCATTAAATGCTACATCACCGTGATTAGTAATTGAAGCACTTAAATTAATAGTATGTATGGAGTCACTTACCACGGATTCTACTGCAGTATTAGAAGGAGTCCCGCAAGTGACTGAATGGTTGTCATAGAAAGTTTCAGCCAGTACATTAGCTTTTTCAGCACTGGAAATCAAAACATTGCTTCCTACTTTAAGAGCAGGAATATATGTATTTTTCTTTTTTATTATTTTTACCATATTCCAAAATGGTTTACTTCCCTTGTTTAAGCCTTGTAATTTTTGGTTCCAGGATCGATTCCTAAAGGCTGAGATTGAATCTTTTATCAAGGCATTGAGTATCTTTACTTCAGAATTATAAGAAGGGTCTCTTGTTCGTATCCATTTTCTGCGATTGCTATTACGAACTTTTATTAGTTGGAGAATATTAGCAGGTAATATGTTCGCACTATCATAACGTATTTGTTTTTTAGGAGCTGAATTTTCAATACTTTCAAGAACAGCAGTTGTAAAACAAGAAATACTTAAGTCTATTTGCTGTTGATTTACTTCATCTATTAAAGGTGCATGAATACTTGGTAACCTAGATCGCATTTCTTTTTTAAACGTATTCCAATTTGCATTTTGTATGTCCAAAATCTCGTGTTTTCTTTGTTGTGGTGAAGTTAAAGAGCTAATAAGAACTGGGAAATGGTCTGAGCTTAGCTCATTTATGACCACTGGTTGATTGAAAAGACTGGGGAGGTTGGTCAAAAATAGATCCAAAGTTGATGGGTTTGACCTGTTGTTTGTAGGATAATAAGTTGGATGTGGTGGATACAATATATTAAACGGATGTCTTGAGTTAAGGTTAGCAAGAATGTTTCCCCATGTATTTGCTCTTAAGCAACCCCAATTTCTATGCCTGCAATTAAAATCACCCCCAATTAGATAAGTATCATTTATGGTTATTAGCTTCCTCAAGTCATTGTTTAAATGAAATCTTTTATTCGCATTAGCTGAACCTCCAGAAAAGTAAACGGAAAATATTTTTAAAGCCGTACCATTTGCAAAAGGTATTTTAATTCCTACATTTTGAATTACTTTGGTATTAAGAATAGGAATTAATTCATGTCGTATTGCTTTTTTCACTACCACGGCAACACCGCCCCCCCTTCTCTCATCTCTATCAAGACGATAGCAAACATAGGCTTGATTAGTTAGTTTGTCATCATAACTAAGCCAAGTCTCAGATACTAAAGCTATATCTACATTGTGCTTTTTAAGAAAAGCAAAAAATTCTATGGATTTGCATCGAATGCTTCTAGCATTCCAACATATTATATTCATTGATGTACTATTCATTACTTATTATTATAAAGATACTTAATTGCTAATTGTGCAATAGTGTTAAACTGATCTGCTTTGGTTTTACATTTACCCAATAAAGTTATCATCTCCGCTGTAAGCTTGTTGATTTCGTCCATCGAAAAGAGATCACTGGCGTTGGTGTTATCATTTACAGCAGTGTTGTTGTTCACCCAAGTGCCACAGTCAGTGGGAAAAGAAACAGGTACCGAAACCGGTTTTACATGCGTGGAGGCTCTCCGAATAGTTGGAAGAGGTGGGAAGTCAGAGGTGTTTATTTCGTATGTCTGACGATTTCTTTCAACAACTAGAGTTTGACGTTTGTTCTTCGAAGAAAGCTTCTCTCGCATATCGAAAAAGCTTTTACGGCTCATGCATGACAGGTCAGTTGCCTTGTGTGTAGCATTGCAGTTCGCACATTTAATATTACTTGAATTGCACTTGCTTGTTTCATGGTTTTCAGAACAGATCGCACAGTGGGTCTTGATGTGACAATTTTGTTCTCCGTGTCCGAACATCTGACAATTAAAGCATTGTGTGTATTTTTGTTTTGGACGTCGTGCAAAATCCCATTTAACTTGAGTTCTGAATATGGATCGTATATTTTTTTTTAGATCTGCAAGCCTAGTTGAACCGCGCTCAAGAAAAACTATATAAAAAACATCAAGGAAGTGTTCATGCTGTTTTTTTATCAGTTTAATATTTTCACACTTTAAGCCCAGTTTAATGAGTTCAGCTTTTAATAATTCAATTGGCATTTCGTCTAGCCCAAAAAGCGCAAACAATTAAATGTTTGACGAAAAGCATAGTTTACAGTCCCAATGCAAAAGAAAAATCAAATTATTCAAAACAATTTTGCACCTATTCTGTGCTTAATTGTATATAATATTTTAGGCACAAAATGTTTGCCTTTGCCTAGGCTACCCATTGAGTCATTAATTAACCTCTATTAATAAATTATAGGCTTAAAAATGGAAAAAAATAAGTTTTGGATGCAAATAATGCTGTGAGGTGAATATATTTTTTTTCGGGAGCGTAAATATTTGATATTCACCACTTTATCTCACGCGAAACAATTTCCCAATTGTTTTGCAGTTCTATGACGCCAATGGTTCCTTTTAGCATGAAACTATTAACCAATCAAACAAAAGAGTAATTTTGTACATCACCTAAATCATTTTTGGCATGCGAAAATATTTGCATAGATTTTCGCACAGGAACTGTAAGCTAGGCTTTGTATTTTGCTTTACTATTTAAAAAAAAACGTTTACAGCACAGACATTTTTTCTTTGAATACATTTTTTTTCACCACCAAGCGTTTTCTTTCCTTTACTCAAAAGAACCGTTTACTTAGCTTAAATGGTGAATGGTATATCCCCCCGACATAATTGTCTAGCTACGGCCTTGCAAACATGAACAAAAATGTAGAGAAGCATGAAATATGACATATAAATTAGCTAAAACAACTCCTTTGACAGTTTGAAGTGACAAAAGAAAACCATCTTAGTTCTTGATCTAATATGATTCCGTATGAAAAAAAAGTTTAAGGTCGTGGGAGCGGTTTTTAAAAAAAATATTTTCTTATATTTAAAATTCTTATAAAACATTTTTAAGGGCAAACTTTGAAATGTAAATTTAAAGCATATATTTATGTGCAGATAAAACAAAATTTAAAAAAATTGCTAACCCGTTTTTGAGATATCGAATTTTCAAATTTTTGAGATATCGAATTTTCAAAAAAAAATTTGAAACTATTTTTAAAAATTCAAAAACTCTTTTTTTGAAAATTTTGATTTGCAATATTATTAAATCTCATCTGAAATTCGTATATACAAGAAATTATCGAAATCCGTTTAGCCGATAATGAGAAAATTAAAAATAAAAAAAACGTTCTATGACAGGTACCTACTATTAAAAGTAGCTTAGTGTAAAATTTTACAATTTTCGGTAGAAGATCGTACCAATATAAGTATATGGAAAAAGTTTAATCAAAATCGTAGGAGTCATTTTTGTGAAAAACAAAATATTTGTCTTTGTTGTTTTTTAACTTTTGAATGGAAATTACCGTTTTTTATGAATAAATATAAATTTTTTTCTAAAAATATTTTAGAGAGTACTAAAAAACTCTTAAGTATCGAGTTTCAAAAAAATCGATTAACCGTTTTCGAAATATTTGATTTTCAAAAAAAAAAATTGAAACATTTTTTAAAAATTCAAGAAATATTTTGTTTTAAATTTTGGTACACAAAATCATCATCATATAAATAAAATCGTAACTCGATATACGCGTTGTCCTTGCATCACGCAGAAACTATTAGGTATATTGAAATACGTTTTTTTATAATTTGTTTTTATTAGGTCAGTGGTCATTATAGGATATATTTTATAAAAATTCAAGCTCAAGAAGGTACTCAAATGCATCATAATGATTAAAAGTTCACTCAAATATGAATATAAAAATAAACAATTTCTGCTTCGTTGGCTATGAACATCATCATGTTAAACAAAGCAGAAATCTTGATCTGAGGCCCAAAAACAAACCAACAAATACACGTCAATCCAAAATGGTCAGCTTGCATACATATGTACAAATGCACCATCATATAAAAGATAAATAAAGGAGAGTGGGCAAAAATGTATTGGAGCTGGGGCAAAACTCAACACAAATGTGTCATACGTAGTCAAAAAGGTTGCTGCGTGTATACCTACTTCATTTCATTATTCAGCAACTAAGCTCTAAACCATAGAGTTTGAGAGATACGTGGGCTCAAAAAACCGAAAAGAACAAAAATACAACTTATACCATTTGGAAATTGTCTTCCTAATCAATATCAATGTGTCGCATATGGTTGAAAGGGTCATTGCATGTACATTCTTCATTTTGCTATGTCCCCAGAGTTAGGCCATGTGGTTCGAGAGATATTCAGTTCAACTCACCGAAAATAACAGTTTTTGATACCAAACATCTTTCGAATCCCATGTTCTACAGCTCAACAGCCATTTAACAAAATAAAGTATATGCAATAACCTTTCAGCGATGTATACAACACACTGATGTTGAGAAGCTAGAAAAAGTTCAAATGCTCAGTTGCATTATAGTTTTTTTTGCTGTTTGGTGCCGAATATCAATCGAATTCCACGGTTTAGTGCTTAACGGCTAAATAATGAGAGAAGGTACACATAAAAGCCTTTTCAATGACGTATGTCATATTATTGTTGAGTAGGTAGACCAGCACCCAATGCAGGATTGTATTACGGTTTTACTTATGCCTGTTTTTGATGCCAAATTATAAAATAACAAACTTTTCAAAGGCGTATGTATGATACCTACTTTGATGGTTGACCAGCGCCAAGAAGAATAATTGCATCAGTTTTCTATTCACCGTTCTTGATGCCGAATATCTCTAAAATCCCACCACCTACAAGAGCCGTTGAACAACTCCGCCGATTAAGATTTTGATACAAATATGCCGTATTGAAAAAAATGTAAGACGCTATTTTAATTAACCTGCGTTATTTTTGGTTTTTAGAAGAACTTTCTAAGCACATTAAGTATTGTGATTTGACTGTAGGCCAAAACGTGGAAAACAAATGTTTCAAAATTTAATCGCGGAGAAAGTCGTGGGCATCGGCTAGTTATTTATATTTTTTGGAAGCTTCTGTTTAAAAATAATATTGAAATCAGTCCTAGTGTTTTGAAGAAAATCGAAATTAAATAAAATGCACGACTGGATCGCACGTACTTGCTCTTATGTTCAAGTTGTGTGGAACTTAAGAACTTTAAAAAATATTCAAGTTATTATAGAAAAAGTATAAAAAAGCATTTAAATCGTTCTTTTGATTGTTTAAACAGCCTGATAAATAACTTAGAGCGCAAAAAAAAGTATGCCATTTGATTACTTAAAAAATATCAATATATGCAAAAAAAAAATTTAAAATCGTTGGAGCCGTTTTCTTAAAAATTAATTTTTTATATATAAAATTTTTGTAACATTTAAAAAAAAAAAAAATTGATATGCCAATTTTGAGTATATATTAATATACATTTAAAACTGATATTTCAAAATAATTCATCAACCCGTTTTTGAAATATTGAATTTTCAAAAAAAAAAATTGAATTTTTTTTTTTAAATCCAAAACTAATTTTTTCAAAAATTTTGGTATGCAGTATTATTTATATTCTAACAAAGCTTTTGTGCAACAAATTTTATTGAAATCGGATGAGCGGTTAATGAGAAAACCAAAAATAAAAAAAACCGTTATATGACAGGTACCGTTAATAAATGTTTTTGCTGATTTTTTTTTCTTACTAAAAGGTATATCATATCTACAATAATACACTGATTTTTTTATCAAAATCGTTGGAGCCGTTTTTGAGAAAAATAAGCTTTTCCTTAACGGTTGTATGGCAAGTACCGTTATTTTTTGAGCTAAAAAAAAAATTTCAATTTCCCCTCTGGAGAGTTACAAAAATACCTTAAGTTCAAAATTTGAAGAAAATCGCTTCAGTGGTTTAGGCTGTAGGTTGAGGTACAGACAGACAGATAGACAGACAGACAGACAGACAGACAGAATTGTGCCACCCACTTTTTTGGTGTTCTCTATCATCGTACTGTCATGTTTGATTGTTATCTCGAAATTTTTTTTTTGCACGAATCCAAAACTTGCCCTATAGTACCTATATCGCAAGTAAAAAATGGTTCCTTATGGGAGGTACCATTAATAACCATTTTTTTGAAACATGGGTTTCCATCAAAAGGAAGCCTTTACTAAAAGTAGTTTATTGAATTTTTTTTAAGAGAGGTTGTGGAGCCGTTTTCAGAAAAATACGATTTTGTAATATTGCTAAGAAAAATTGTATGGCAGGTACCGTTGTTTTTTGTTCTAAGAAAAATGAAAACAGTGTGGGCATAATCACCAAAAACCATTATGTACCAAGTTTAAAGAAAATCGATTGAGCCGCTAAGGCTGTAGACTAACATACAGGCAGACAGAATGTGCCCAGGCGCGGATCCAGGATTTCGTTCAGGGGGGGGGGGGCAATTTTCGTGAGTTTCCAAAATCTTTATGAGGTCTACAGAAAATTTGAGTACACTTTAACCGCTCTACACGCCTGGTCACACAAAGCAATGTGAATTTATGAGTTCGAAATTTGAAGAATACAAATAAACTCTTTCATAACTGCTACAGTTCTCAAACAGAGGGTACTTTGAACTTTGTGAAATGAGTTTTTGCGGTTTGTAGCTATAGCATGGTGTCTTTACAGCGGGTTTGAGTTCCCTCTGGATCTGCGTAACTCTTGATTTATGTTCGGAAAACATAATGGTACAGTGGTATGTTCCTATTCAGACACATGACGTTCGAGTTCGAGTGAAATTTCCAGCCTCTTTTTTAGCTGGTAACCTAACCTAACCTTGCTTGTAAAAGGCCGTTTTCAAGTACGTCATCGGCGTCAAAAATGCGTTTTGTAGAATGTTCTCAAACGCACACTGCAAAAATCTGCTGTTAGAAAAGGCAAATTCAAGTTTTACTGCATAAGCATTGTGTTCGATAATGCAGTTTGCTAAAGTCACATGTTCGAAAACATCATGT
This sequence comes from Dasysyrphus tricinctus, assembly GCA_963921185.1. Classification (NCBI taxonomy): domain Eukaryota; kingdom Metazoa; phylum Arthropoda; class Insecta; order Diptera; family Syrphidae; genus Dasysyrphus; species Dasysyrphus tricinctus. The sequence continues at coordinate 66,857,947 of OY992531.1, forward strand.
GTGGTGCAATTATCTGCAGTTAAAAATCGAGTTGGAAACAAAAATATCGAGAAGCCGGAGAACGTGTTCATAAACGTCAAATGCGTTTGCAAGAAAATTGAAGAACGTTGATAAATAAGATTTTCGGCAAACAAAACCATTGCATTAATTAGACAATCTGTATTGTAGTTGAACTAAAATTATAGATCGAAACCGAGATGAACCGTATCGTTTGGTCAGATGCCTTCGTCCACAGGGGCGGACTGGGAGTCAAAGGGCCTACCGGGACTTTTAGAAAAAGGGCCACAGAATAAATACAATAACTCTCAAAATTAAAAAAAAGTTGATATTGCAGACATTTCTCGAAAGTCACTTTTTTTATATATATTAATTTTTTTGAATTAACATATTGATTGATATATTTATAAGGTATAAGGAAACAGCTATTTTTAGTTTATGGCTGCGTCACCTTACAGATCTATTAATTTGAGTTTTTATTCAAGCAAGTATACAAAATTGCAAAGATGTTCTTGTAGGTCTCAGTAATATAATATTAGTTTTACGACCTTAAGTGGGTGTGACTTCAGTTTAGTCAAAACAAAATAATGCTGGTCAAACAAATTGTGAGAATTAAGGGAGATATGTAACAAAAAGCATTCAAAAATATTTCTAATTTTCAGTTGGGAAGTGATGATAAAAAAAGTTCAATTTCAGTTCCTTGTAATTGAAATCTCCGATCACTTTTTCAATTACTTTTAAATATAATTGAATAAATTCAATTACTAATTACATGTAATTGAAAAGTGTCAATTACTTGTAATTCAATTACATTAATGTAATTGAAAACAAAAGTTATCATCAAAAAATGTGTAATGATTACTTTTTTCAGTAATCATTACACAAAATGTAATTAATTAATTGTTTTGTCAATTACATTTTCCTTGGTTTTGCACAAATGGTTCCCTGAGTGTTAAGTCTCTGTACGTGTGTTGTTTTAACTATGTATTAAATATATATTTTATTCACTTTTATCAAGTTTTTAATTGACAATCGTCAATCGCCGGCTGCGACTGCATTAAGAACCTGAAACTTATGCAGGCTCGTTGGTGTTAAATCAGTTCCAAAATATTTTACGATTCATTCTTCACAAACTAAGTATAGTTAAAATAAATTTGTGTTAAGATGAGTGACTTACTTCGAAATGTTAGTGCTGTTGAAGGCTAACCATCAATTTTGCCAATGGTGGGTACTGTACACGTACAGTCAAATTTGATATTTTAGGCAAATTTTAGTTTTTTGTTTTGCATTATAAAGTTTTCAAAATAAATATATTCTATTAGTTTGGTAGTAAGAATACCTTTTATTTACTTTTATTTTTATTATTATGATTTTTATTTGATTAAAACATGTAATGAATTACAATCCATGAAATAAATTACCTTAAATGTAATTAACACGGTGTTTCTTTCAATTACTTGCAAAAATCCATTACTATTTTCAATTACATGTAATTTGTAATTGAATTTTTTCAATTCCAATTACAAGTAATGGAAATTAATGTTTTCTTCAATTACAATTACGTGTAATTGTAATTGAAAAAGTTCAATTACCAATTACATGTAATTGAAATGGAAGTTGAAATAAATTACAAAAAGTAATCATTATTTCCCAACTCTGCCAATTTTTAAAAATTTCTAAGAAATTATTTTTTTAAGCTACAGTAATTTTGCAATCAAAAGAAATAAAACTCATTAAATATTTTCAAAAAATGAATTGAAGAGTCAAATTTTCTTAGTTTTTTTTCTCTAGTGAATCAAAGAAATTATTTGGCTTTAATTTCACAATTTTTCACTGTAGCACGATTTTTCTGATTGAAATTTTTGATATTGAATGAAAAGCAACCGCTGTGCTTTTGATCACCATCTCGGCAGTTTCAAAAATTTAAATTGAATAAGGTACTTTTAGAACTACTTCTCCTTACAGTAGCTGTGATTTATAAAAAAGTACAAACAAATATTTTAGTAATCCATTTGCTAATTTTCAATTTTTGAACAATCCCAATCTTAGGGCAACTACATTTATGTTCACACCCCGTCAACTTTAATCAATCAATATTCTAGATTATCATTGAATGCGTTTGTTCAGCAAAATTTTCAACAGAAAATCCATAATTTGAGCACTTTATTTGAGGAATCAATAATTCGCTGATTCTGTTTGGTAAATTATAATTTAATCAAAGATTTCCTGAAATTTCTTTTGCTCATCATTGGTTAAGACGAAGCTCTTTTTTGCAAAGGCCTTGGATAAATTTATAAAAAAACCACAAAAAATTCCATCACTAGGTATCACAAAACGCCAGCACTACCTATACCTCTTATTGTCCGTGTTCTTTTACACAACACATTTTTCTTTCTAATGCTATGTTTCCACCAAAAGTTTATCCCAGTTCGGATTTAATAAATCTATTCGGTGTTTCCACCGCATTAAAAGATTTAAAAAAGATTTACTTTGACAGCAGATTTAAAAATGCAAATGGTGTTTCAATTTTTCTTATGAAGAGGAAGTGAGATAGAATGTTTCCTTTGTGGAGAACTGAATTCAGCCATGAATGAAGCCTTCAGCGCCACACAAGAATAGGTTAGTTCGATTTGTAAAAGTATTTGTTCTAGGAAGATTTAACAAGATTAATTTCTAATCGTCAAGATTTACGAAATATATTTATATGGTAAATCTTCGAGATTTAAAGAAGATTTGATGTAAATCTAATTAAATCTCAGATTAGCGTTAGGTGGAAATGTAGCATAAAGCTCACTCACCATTAACAAACATAACTTTATTTATGGTGAGTGACAGATTACGTATAACAAATGATTTGATAGATATACTGAAAATGGGAAGATGATTATTGGAAAAACCATGATCAAACTGAAAATTGAGGGAACAAACGCTCAATGATGACCACAGATTCATAACTATGGATTAAACAAAATCGGTGATAACCGATTTGCAGATTTAACCCACTGTGAACAAACTGTCCTTATGCTAGTCCAAGAACCAGATCAAAAACAGTAGGTTCATAATGCAATCAACTACTTGATTGATTTTTTTTCGAAAATGTTCGGGGGTGCCCACCGAATGTTTATCCAAGTTAGCGAGCATCAGCTGCCATTTTGGAAATCACGTTTTATCAAATATCTCGTGAATTGTGAACCGACAAAAGTAGTATTATATTTTTCTTAGTTTTTGAGAAATAAAAAAAAACGAAAGTTTCCTTTTCCTAAAAAAAGATTTAATAATATATCGTATTTATTTGCCTACTTAACAAAACAAACAAGATATGAAAAAGTACCTTCTGTTATCTTATTTTATTTTCTCAAAACTAAGAAAAAGAATATTAAAATTGAAATTGATGCTATAAAAATTTTGAAATAACAATCAACAATCAATTTTTTCAAAAATATTGACTTTAAAATTTAATTTCTCAAAAACTTTCCACTAAAACTAACTTGATTCATTTCACATTTTGCGCAATCTCAACAGTGTTCTTGTATTTTCTTGTTTCTCTCTGTTTCTTGACTTTCGTCCACTGCCTCATCATTAGCCGCATTTTATTACCCATGCGAATGATCTGATCTGGATCAATTTTGAACACGTAATGCAAAAACAACATGGGGTCCTGCTTTTTATCTAGATCTATTTCAATGATCTAAAAATGGCTGTTGTGAATTATCTCAGTAGCGCAAAGAAAAGAGGCAACAGATGCATGAAAAATAAACAAACGTAAGGCAAAAAGGGACGGTTATATAACACTCCTGTCACTCTGATCCTGTTTGTTTTATTTATCATGATCTGATCCGGATCAGATAAAATACCGCTATTAATTCTCATCTTTTGAATTCAGGTTATGCACCTAACTTTCGGACATTTTAAAGTACTCATCATTGAGAATCATTTTTATTTATTTTATATTCCATATTTAGTTTTTTGAAATTGTAAAATATTTCTATCAACTTTTGAATAATTTAAGATCCGTAGAGGCCACCAAACGAGTTTTGTAGGAATCCAAAGATTCATAGAGTTCCCCAACCGTGTTCTTGGGGGCTCAAGAGATCCGAAGAGACCACCAACCGAGCTCTTAGGACCTCCAGAGATCTGTAGAGGCCCCCAACCAAGTTCTAGGGGTATCCAAAGATTTATAGAGGCCACCAACCGATTTTTGGGGGCCTCCAGAGATCTGCAGAGGCCACCAACCGAGGTCTGGAGGCCTCCAGAGATCCGTAAAGACCACCAAACAAGATCTGGGGGCCTCCAAAAATCCGTAGAGGCCACCAATGGGGTTCAGGGGGCCTTCAAAGATCGGTAGAGGCCACCAACGGTGTTGTTGGGGCCTCCAAAGATTTGTAGAGGCCATCAACAGAGTTCTTGGGATCTGCAGAGATCCGTAGAGGTCACCAACCGAGTTCTAGGGCTTTCCAAAGATTCGTAGAGGCCACCAATGGAGTTCTGGGAGCCTCCACCGATCGGTAGAGGCCACCAACGGAGTTGTGGGGGCCTCCAAAGATCTGTAGAGGCCACCAACACAGTTCTGGAGGAATCCAGAGATCCGTAGAGGCTTCTAACCAAAATCTGGGGGCCTCCAAAGATCCGTAGAGGCCATCAGTCGAGTTCGGGAGGCCTCCAAAGATCCGTAGAGGCCACCAACAGATTTCAGGAGGCCTCAAGAGATCTATAGAGGTCACCAACCGAGTTCTTGAGGCCTCCAAAGATCCGTAAAGGCCACCAACTGAATTCTGGGGGCCTCCACAAATCCGTAAAAGCCAAATCCGTCCAGGACACCAACCAAGTTCTGGAGGCCTCTAAATACTTATTTTGATCAACAAAAGTCTTACAGCCCTATTATTGACAAGATTCAAAACTAATTTTAATATAAAACTAGTTTTATGGGTGTTTTGAGTTTCAGGCTTCGAACATATTGGTATTATTCAAACAAAAATTGACACCTAAAACTTGAAATCAGAGTTTTAGATGTCAATTTTTGTTTGAATAATACCAATATGTTCAAAACCTGAAACTCGAAACCCTTATAGAACTAGTTTTACATTAAAACTAGTTTTGAATCGTGTCAATAATAGGGCTGTTAATCTAGTGTGAGTCCAATTTTCTTAGAAAGTTTTACTTAAAAAAAAAGAACAGAAAAGGAACGCAGGAACTTTTATGACCTTTTTGCTTTCTTGGGGGCCCACCGGGCAAAATCCCGGTTGCCCGGTGGCCCAGTCCGCCCCTGTTCGTCCATCAATACAAAACCAAACTTTCTGACATTAGAATAAAACACAATGATTATAGTGGAAAATGCAAAGAAAATACCACTCTTTATAAAAATTTGCCGTCCAACCTTCTCGATTGTGACTGACTTTCGTTATACATTTCATTAACAATATACTTAGCATTCGTTAAGTCTTAATATAAATGTTTCATATAAGCTCAAAGCATCGACTACAGAGTTGCCAGACGATACAATAGATATATTTGCGTCAAAAAATGGCAATCATTTGACAATAGAAGTGACGAAACAACTATCCTTTCCTTAGGTATAAAAGTTCCATCCAACTTCTCTTCGGCAGTGACTGCTGTAGTTGTTTCCTGGTTTCTTTCAAATATTCTTCGTTGGATTCGCACTCTTCGGTACAGCGTTGCCGGAAATATTTTTTTGAAAGTGCCATTGCCAACAACAGAAAGTGCCATTTTAGGCCAGTGGGTGCCACCAACTAATTTTTGATGCAAGTTAAATTTTTGAAACACAAACAAACGTGTAATATTTACGGCCATATTATTCACTCTGATGGACTTTAGTGAACTATCCAACCGTTAAATCCGGATTTATTAAATCAAAACATTTATTCGTTCCAAACATGCATTAAATCCAATGCGTTTCCTTCTTTATGCATTTAATATTTTTATTTATCTCTTTATTTCTGGGAGCAAAAAAAATCAAACAAACTTCAAAAAGGCGTGAATAATGTTGAAATTGAGCTTAACTGATCTCCGGATGGCAGTTTGAATAAAATATGTAGAATTAATCGAGATTGGATTCAAAAATTGGATTGAAGTGAGGATTTATCGAGTGAATAATATGGAATTGGATTTAGTTTCATATTTAAATTATTTTAAGTCTAGAATTTAGTTTTGACTTGAAAAATAAATAAAATAATATTATAAGTGATGCAAGTGTTGGTTTATAAACATTCTAAGAAATATTTGTTATTTGAATACCTATATTATTTTACCTCACCTTCATCAAAGTGCCATATGAAGTCTGTGAGTGCCACAGTGCCATTTATATGAAAAGGTGCCATAAGTGCACGATCGTGCCACATCGGCAACGCTGCTTCGGTAGTTTAATAATATGGAACACGGAGGTTCCCAAAACACATCCATAAAAATGACAAAATTCTCACATCAAAAATGTATCGTATGGCTAAACAGATATACAGCACGTCTGCACGCATCGCTGCGTACAGCGCCGAACTCGAAACACATGTGCATACTCTTAAGGTGCGTATCCATTTCAGAGTAAAAAGGTGGTGAGCAGCTCTGAAGAAGTTCTCGAGAGTAAAATTCGAAAGTGGACACAGACACAGACACAGTTATGAAATAAGCTCACTAGAGGGGACAGATATCCGAGAGTCGCTCTCGAGAGTTTTCTAGTAAAAGTACTCCCTCAATGGAAACGTACATTTTAATATTTATCACAAAAAGAACTCTATCACCCATTTAGTATGAAATTTTTTGGTATTTCTCAATAACTTTTATACATAAATGTAGTTTATTATTTTAACTTTAATGAGCTATCTTTATCCAGTAGATCCGGGCATTTGAAGCAAAATTAGAAATTTTTGAAGGTAATTACTCGTAAATCGAAGTATTTTAAAGATTTAATTTTTTAATTAAAATCAACTTCAAGGTTGAAAATTTAGATGAGTGCCCCTGTCGCCTCTCCCCTTACATTTAAGTATAAAAAACCACTTACTAATTTGTAGAGTAGGGTTGGAGGTTGAGCAATACCTTTTTAAAACACTATTTTCCAAATTATGAAATTTTTCGTTCAAAGCATATTGAAAAGTGAAAGTGGAATCGATTTGGGATTCAACCTGCTCCCTAGTATGAAATAAATTGACTTTTCTCACAAAATGTTATATAGTAATGTAGCCTGACATTGATCTTTTAATTAAAGACCTTAACTTTTAAGATCGAGATCAAAAGCCGAAGTTATAAACTTTCCACTCAGTCGATTTGAAGGCGCTATTTGTGCATAGCGGAACTTTTCTTAACCTGGTCAGCCAGCGGCCAACGAACAACCACTCATTGCTGCAACTCTCCGCTGGCAAGAAAAATTTTTATAAACGTATAACGAAATAACCTTTCTTTTTGATAAAATTTTATTAAAGTCATATTTTATGCTTCGTTCGTTCTTGCCCAGGGGGGGCAATTGCACACATTGCCCCCCCCCCCTTGCATCCGTGCCTGAATGTGCCACCCACTTTTTTGGCGTTCTATCATCGTAATGTCTATCATCGTAATGTCATATTTGATCATATTTGATTGTTATCTCAATTTTTTTTTTGCACAAATCCAAAATTTGCCTTATAGTACCTACCTATATCGCAAGTAAAAATGAGCTATCAACATACACTATAGGTTTATAAATCTTGAAGTTATAGCATGTCAAAGTTACACTTCTGATTTGGTACTGTAAACGGGACAAATAACAGTTTTTCGTAAATATCTCAACTAATGTGAATTTGTTTTAAGACTTAATGAATTTATATTATTCCTCATAAAGTTCTACTCAAAAAAGATAATAACACTTTTTTTCCACAGGAGCAACAGATTTTGAGAAAAACGTGTAGATACGTTATAATAGGAGATTTTTACTGTAACGAAATTTTTTCATTATCTTGCTTGGGTGAAGTAGGTAATGAGTGCCTCTTTGCATTTTTTTTTTTTCAAAATATGTGAATAAAGTTCTTTGAATAAACAATTTCAGCAAAATCTGTTAAAAAACCTAAAATTTTGAAGAAAACCAAATTGTTTTTTCTTCAAAATTTTGAGTTTGGAACAATTTTTTGCCAAAACTGTCAAAAAAACTAAATTTGAAAAAAAAATCGTAAGAATAGACTTCTGGCTTTCCGAAAAGTTATAACACATCACTGCTAGTATTGCTGTTGTTTTTTATTTTTTTTTTCTATTTTATGCAATTATCTTATTAAATTTCCCCTCCCGTCCAACCGGAGGGAGATATTAAACCCTTCTCTAGGATTTTTTGCTTGTCTTCTTCCCACCAACGTGCTCTGAATATTTGGGCAGGTTTTACGCGAATTTCCTAGTACACGGGAAGAATTGAAAAATCACCAATTGAAAAATTTGCAGTTGCAATTTACGAATCATGTTTAATTCGTAAATCAACACATTTTAATCCCAAATTAATACAAAAACTGGTAATTTAACAGTCAAAACGTAGCAGTTTACAAAATGTATTTCTTCGTGATTTGCAATTAAAATCCATGATTCAAATTTGTACTTTTCATAGCAAAATACAACTGTTTTGGCGTAATTTACTCTCCAAAAGCATTATTTCACAAACAGCATTTAAAAATATTGATTTGCGATAAATATTTAGTAATTAACATTGCACAATATCTGAATTACGTTTTTTTTGTCGTAATTTGCAACTCCATGAAAAAAGTTGTAAATCACCAACAAAAAAATCCTAAATCACGACTTTCTTGTCGCAATTTACTTCTCGAAGAAACAAAGCACCACAACATGGCAGGTATCTAATCATCAATAGTCCAGTAAATAGAGAAATTTTACTACCGACCAAATGGAAAAAAATAGCGGCAGGCTGAAATTTTGCAGGTCGTTTCGGGGGTAGGTATACAACTTAAATCTATGTTGGCGACCTCCTACCCCTTTCAGGGGCGGTGCCACGGCTGCACCGATTTGGATGAAATTTTCATAATTTGTTAATGTAGTCATAGAAAAAATTTAAAAAATTGTTAAAGTAAAATCCGCCCACTTTTATTATTTCTTTGTTTCTCATAAACTGCTTCAAGGACTTCCATGAAATTTTAAGAGTTTGTTCTCATGGATGAGAAAAAATTGTCAAATTGGTTTTAGTAAAACCGCCCACTGTCACGCCCACTTTTCTCATGTCTTTATTTCTCGGAAACGCCTAATACGATTTGTATAAAATTCTGAGAGTTAATTCTTATGTACGAGGAAAAAATTTAAAACAGTTGTTTTATTTAAATCCTTGTCTTAGACTAATAGTATTTAAATGTACAAAAAATTGTGGACACGCTTGTGGCTACCGAAAAACTGGTCTGAAATGTACACCAATTTGCAAGAGTTGCAGAGGGGAAACCTGCGACCATAGTCGTCAGATTTCTCTACTAAACGAAAACGACGATGAAATTTCAATTGAAAAACGTTACGCTGGGCCTTTGATTGAGAATGAGAATGAACTACCAGGTCCTTCTCAAAAACGATAAAATATAAAAATATTAATAAGATATTATGTTGATTAGGCCTACAGTGGACAACACTGTGCTGTTACCTCCAGGGTGGTTTGGAAACGAGTTATGTGCTTAATCAACACAATTGGATTTCCCATCCCCCTATGAACACTGATGAAAAATACTAATTGTATAAGTCTCGCTCGAAAAAACAAGGTTTGAACATTTTACACACTCCAAATAGGCGTCTTATATAGACAATCTTACTAAAAGTGCTTTTTTAATTAATAATATGCACAATGATTGTCCATTTAGCAGCAAAATTAAGAACAAATCCTTACGCTATGAAGGAACTCAAATAAATGATTTTCATCAATCTGAAGACTTCGAGGCCTGATTTGGGTTTTTATTTTTTATTTGAAAACTAAATCGTTACTCCCTTATACAGTTCGTAGAAATTAATAAATATACATGAAAGAGGAGCGTGACTACCCGTGGGTTTCACAAAACCAAAACTGCTTCGAAAATCTTTATATCACTAGTATGAAAAAACTCTCAAAGTTTTATCCAAATCAGTTTCTGAGAAATCAAGGTATAAAAAAGTGGGCGTGGTAGTGGGCGGACTTAAATAACATTTTGTTTTAAATTTTTTTCTCGTTCATAAGAATAAACTTTGAAAATTTCATGCACATCGTAGGAGCCATTTTCGAGAAACAAAGAAAGAAGAAAAGTGGGCGTCCCAGTGGGCGGATTTAACTTTAACAATTTTTTAAATTTTTTCTACAACTATATTAACAAATTATGAAAATTGCATCCATATCGGTGTAGCCGCTTCTTCAGAAACCAGGATTTAAGAAAAGTGGACGTGGTACCGCCCCTGCAAGGGGTAGGAGGTCCCCAACATAGATTTAAGTTGTATACCTACCCCCGAAACGACCTGCAAAATTTCAGCCTGCCGCTATTTTTTTCCATTTACAATTCTAATTTTACTGTACTACAAATAAAATTGGAGTGTCTGTCGTTAATATTGAAATAATTTCAAGTTTTTGAACTTAGGTGGTCGTTTACTTGCTAAGAAACATAACTGCATCATTTAAAAAATTTTTGTCTGTCTGTCTGTTTGTCCGCGGTAACCTTCAAAACAGCAGAACAGGTTGTAATGGGACTTTACGTACATGTAGTGTACAATATCGAACAAAAAAAATGATTCAAGAAATGATTATAAACAAGTAGAAATAATCAATTTTAAAAGTGTCAGAAAATTAAATTAAAGCAATAATTATATAGTCTGAGCAGTGGTGAAAACTTTGATAAAATGGCTTAACTATTAAAAATTTTGTGAACATACTGTTCGGATCTGTGAAAACTACATGCCACCAATAAGGCAGCGAAACCAGGGCCGTTTGACAACCACAATGTATTTTTAAGATGCAACAAAATAAGTGTTTATACCTACCTTACACTTTTTATTCGTTCAAACTATATGCCATCAACCTTGCAGCCTTATGAACTCCCTTAAACCACAATAATGCACTTTTAAAATGCAATAATACGATTGAAACGCTACCAGGTTTTATTTAAAAATAATTAAATTGGAGTGTTTGTCTTTAATATGGAAAAAATTAAAAGTTGCTCAGGTGGTGGTTTATTTGCTAAGAAAAATAAGTGCATTATTTTTAAAAATGTTGTCTGTTTGTCTGTTTGAATACAATAATCTCAAAAACGATTCTGACGAGACTTTACGTGCATGTAGTGGGGTATCCTAGGGTACTTTAAATGGTAAAAATGTTAAAAAAAGGGTATCTTTAAAATATAAGAAAAACAGTGAAATTCTGGAAAAATTATGTCGAAAAATTAAATTAAAACTGTTTTATGAAAATTAGCCTTTACTAAACTTCATCAGCAATAGTAATGAAAAGAGTCTGTTTGTTGTACCAATATTATTCCCTTCATACTTCTATCAACACGACTTGAATTAAATGGACTACGAAAAAAGAGATTTTGTTTTGTGAAATATACTTTTCTCTCAGTATTTTTCAGAAGAAATTTTGCTGTACTAATGATTTTGGGGTAAAAAATAGTTTTCATCCGAAACGGGGTTCAGCTGGAACTTTAATTTTTTGAAATTTTGAGCCCTATAACTAATTCTATACATAAAAATGAATCCATATTTCCCTTTGTCACGCCTTAACTCAAAAATTGCTTGACCTATTTGGATTATTCTTTTCAGGTAATCTTTGGTATTTAGAGTGTTTTTGGTGATTTTTTTTAAATATGGCTTGCGTTTTGCCAAAAAGGTGCAGAAGTGCACTTGGGTATCTGTTTTATATAAAAAAAATAAATCAATTGAGTTTGAAAAGAAATCAATCAATCAAGAAATTTGGTTCTAACAAAGTAAAAACAAAAATATAGTCGAATCTCGATTTTCTGGAATTAGATTAATCGAGGACACATTTAAAATTTTGTTATGTTAATTTGTTCTCGAAATGTTTTACTACCCGGGCGGAGCCGGCCGGGCCAGCTAGTTTCAAATAAACTAAATCACAACAAAAACATAAATGTTAAAAAAGGAGCCAAGTTCTTATGTGTACAAGAAACCTGTGCGTAAAAAGTCTGCCAAAAAAAGTAATGAGATCTAAAATATATGCCAAGTTTTAGGTTCATGAAGTTTAATACAAATATCTTAAGTAGAGTAATATCGAAACAATTCCAAATCATGACAGAAATTTGGTAATTAATGATTACTGATTAAAATTTGGTGGGTTCACTGGTCAAGTTTTCATACATTTTAAATTTGTGATTAAGTAAGTATTTAAGAGAAAACTTGCCAAGTAAATCCACCAAACTTTAATCAGTAATCATTAATTACCAAATTTCTGTCATGATTTGGAATTGTTTCGATATTACTCTACTTAAGATATTTGTATTAAACTTCATGAACCTAAAACTTGGCATATATTTTAGATCTCATTACTTTTTTTGGCAGACTTTTTACGCACAGGTTTCTTGTACACATAAGAACTTGGCTCCTTTTTTAACATTTATGTTTTTGTTGTGATTTCACTCCTTTTTGCAAAGATTTATTTTGCCAGGTGAAAGTCAAGCCCTACCGCTCTACAAAGTTCATAATTCTACGACAACCGAAAGTGCTCCATACAAATAATAGCAATTCTGAAAAAATGAGTGGATGGAACCCTCAAACCTTACCAACTTACCAATTTGCATTGTTCTACAACAATCGGAAAGGCTCCATATAATTTATAGAATATTTAAGAAAGTGGGTGGATGCCACGCCCCCTGAATAGAAAATTGCAGATTTTCGATTTTTTCCTTTGTATGTACCACAAGGCCTACCGTTGTGGGAAATTTCAAGTTTCTACGATGTCGGGAAGTGCTCCATAATTTTGATGATCTGTCAGTGAGTCAGTGAGTCAGTGAGTCAGTCAGTTACGGTTTTTGCGATTTTTGAAGTCCTATATCTTGGGAACTACTAATGCTAAAGAGTTGAAATTTGGTGAGCCACCTGTGTTTGATCAGTTCAGCAAATACTCTGAATTTGAAGTTTCTGACTTTATTGGTACTGAAGTTAGAGGGGGGTTGAAAATCGCCTGAGTTTGTTCCTGTAAAAAGGGTGTAGTGCCGCGAACTTGGCTGGGCACTACCGTGCCCTTTGATTCAATTTGTATACCTGCAAAATGAAGGGTAGAGCAGGATTGATCTTTCCAAGTCCCAATATCACGAAATAAAAGTGGTGATCACAAATCTTTTTTGCAAATTTACAAATTGTGCAATTGAGGAATATTTGGATCAAATTGCGATTTGTTGTTCGCAATTTTTGTTTTCTCTCGATAGCATAAATTGATACTTAAAGAGGGTTGATTTACGATTTTTGAGTATCAATATCTTCATTTTGCTCAGTTTTGCAAATTGCAAACAAATAGTCGTAAATTACGAAATCCGGAGCCAAGGTATAAAACGGGATTCATTTTTCGTAATTTGCAGCTCATTTTTCGTGATATGATCCAAGAATTCTTTCCGTGTATGCACAAAAAATGGTGAAAATTAATTTACCCCTACACTGACTACAAGGATGAAAAAACAAATCTGAAAAAATTAAGGAATTTGTTTGCCGATTTAAGCCCATCCGCGATAAACTTTTTTTTAACGACCACCCTAATGTAAATACATACATAGTACATGCCTACAACATACAACAAACAAACAAACAAAGCACGAATCTAAAAGTTGCCCTTGTTGTAGGCAATTTCAATATGGACTATTCAGATAAAAAACTTCCAGGTTCTTAAACAAATACTAGTTGAAAATTAAAAATAGGACAATATCCATTTATGTTAAGAATATTATTTGTCTTATTTAGTTACTTTAAGAAGGGCGGGTATAAAGAGTATTAACACACCCGAAACGTCACTTCTATAAAGATAACAACTACTATTGAAGCCTTCTGTACAAAAATAAGCTTTTAAATAAGTACATAAGAGGTCACGAAGACAGACAGGGAACATCTACACATTTTATGTAATTTAAGGAGTACCTAATACCATTAACCTTTGAAGCATTGACGATAATATCAGTGGATTTTATTTAACTACAGCCACTTTGGAATAAAGGCTTTTATAAGTTTGCTTTTTACGATCGTCCTTCAATAATAATATATAGTGTTAGATATATTTATATACAATTTGTATGTCCTTTTGAAATAAATTTTATCTATCTAAGTGAAAGTGAAGTGTATTTTGCCATTTAATTTGTGGTCAGCATTTCCTATGTCCTATGCGATAGCATCTTTATTTCACTATGTATAGTATGTAGGTATGAATGTAATGTATCCATAAACTTACTTTGTCACTCTATAGTTAATCTTTAGCCTCTTCTGTTGTCTATATACACACAAATATAAATATAGGTTAATCCTTAAAAACTGCCACTGATAAGATCACGTATGTGTCGCAATGTTAACACCATGTGCGAATAGGCCAATAAAAAGTTTCATTACTGCCAACCTTAAAGAACTTTCATCTTTTAGCATTGAGTATTTCTATGTATGTGTTTCGATATGTGTTTATAGTTTCATTAATTCCCATTGCTTGGTTTTTTTCGTTGTTTTTACTTGCCATATTGTTACTAACTTAAAGGACATGTCGGGAGTTCTTAAAAAAAAAGTCTTGTACTCTAGATGGATGATAATATTTTAATTTTTAATTTTTAAATTGTCAACTAATAGCGGTGGCCTTATTTTCTGTGTATCAGATGCGACTCAAAAAGATTACCACCAAGCACAAGATGGTTCGAAAAGCCTTAATCATCTTCCAACTGCTGAATATGCTATAGGATAAGATGATGTATCTTCTTTAATCGGGCCGTTAAATAGACGGTCACTGCCAAGTCACTAGTCAGTCAAGTCACCACGTGGTCAGTACTTGAAGTTTTTAGTTCCTGGGTCCTGGGAGCTATAACATACGACCTTGTCTCGTGCATTAAAGTATCAAATGAAATAGGATCTATTTTTGTCTCCAAAGTTAATTCGCTTTCTTCTTCTGCACATTTACCTCTCATTTTTAGCGGATAGCGGCGGTGGCGTTGTTGGCGTCATTCGTCTGTCACTTCTTTTAGTGATTCATTGGAAAACATGCGGAGTTCTGCATTTAGTACATTCTTTGTTCAAAAAGAACGAGCAGGTGGGGCTGTGAAACTTTCACTGCAACTTTTCTCCTACTATTGGCTTGATCTCGATGGTCTGTGATGTATTCGGGGGCAAACTCAAAGGACATGCTTTATATAAATAAAAGACCCAAGGGTGGTTCGGATAAAAAGTTTTACGTTTTGTCCCATAATCGATGTTTGAGAAAATTTCTTCTTGACTATCGATTTGATAAGTTGCTCCTCAGTACATAGAAAAACATGCGGTTTGTTCTAAAATGGAAAATGCAGCAAGGATAGAGATGCACACACACACAGTGTCCGGATTGCTTCTACTATATTCCTTCACTTTTCTTCTTATTTTCAATTCTTTAAGTTTATCAGTGGGTATAGCGTGTAGGACGAGAGATGGCAACATTTGTTGGTGAAAGTCTTTTGAAGTTGCGTGGCGTAGACGATTGGGAAGTATTTTTCGTTTTTTGTTTGTTAAGAACGGATAAATGTTTGAAATGAAGAAAACACCTGTGGTGGTCCTTGATGCGGAAAGTTTTTTCGTTAAACGACATTTCAGTATTGTTTTATTCTTTTTCTGATGGATGAACAAAAATGTTGCATTTGAGAGGAGAGGTGTATTTTTCTTTGATAAGCTTGGAAGATGGAACCGATATATAGGATAGATATGTTTCAATAATTTCAGAAGATTGTTGCCGTCGAGGGGTACATAATGGTGCATTGTTTCTGAAATACTTGATAAGACGACTTAGCACATCTTGATTCATCAAAGTCTACTGTAAGTTTCTAAGAAAGAATACTTCCTTAGTATTGTAACGAAGAGTTTCATGCTACTCCACTTTATTTTTCTGACGAGGCAGCCATTTTTTCCTGGCAGTTTATTTATTATACAAAACTAACAGCCACTGTAATCACTCAGGTTGGTATATGTTACTACATTAATTATTAAAGAAAATTGTACTTTACTACACACAATTCACACCCACTATGGACACAACATGATGTCAAAAAAAAATCTTCATCATTATTATGTTTCGTTCATCGCTTAAACAGTTCACACTCAGTCTTTACTAAAAATGTAACATGAAGCCTTGATTGGATCAGTGAAAATTACCTTTTCGGTCATACAAAACGTTAGAAGACAAAAGAAAATTTTATTTCATTGATTAGTAGATCAATGACCGCCGCCGTAGACAAGTTCAGACGATTCGGTCACTGGGCTTTGCCTCTGAACAGAATGCATGTAGCTGTAGCTTGTAGCAAGAGTTTAACTTCTGCTACACCCAACATTTCTTGCTTCATTTACAGCTCCTCATTGTGATTGTGGCACTCTACATTATTTTGGTATCTTTCTACTTTGACAGTGCTACACACCTCAACTACAGCTGCACCATTCTGTTTGGCCAGTTATTTGCTTTCTCAGAGCTTCCCCCAACGTTGGTAAGTGGCCTTAGTTCGAAGTAAAACTTCCTAGTTGCCACCAGGGGCTTTGGTACCTGCTGATTTACCAGAGCGTCTTAGCGTGCTATTTTGAGTGCCACCAGGGGCGTAGTAAGTGCTGATGTACCACAGTGTTTTATCTTGTTTTGGTAGTACCTCGATGCATAATGGCTAGTGCGTATGGCTGTTATGCCAAAGGTCTGAATTCGATTCCCAGCCGCTGCCACCTAAAAAAAGTTTTTTCCTAGGTGCTGCTTCTTGCGAGGAACTGGCTAATACTTCAAGAGCACCTGTCATGCCAAAACGCACACAGGAATGGATGAGAGTTGTAAGTTTTTAAGCCCTGGTTCTCCTCGAGTCGTTGCGCCACCAAAATTTATTTTATCCTGCTGTTATGAGTGCTATTAATGACGTAGTAATCGCTGATGCAACAGAACCTTTTATCCTGCTGTTGTGATGATTACTTCTAGGGGCGTATTACCTGCTGATGTATCAGAGCGTTTTAGCCTGCTGTTTTGAGTGTCATCAGGGGCGTAGGAGTTGCTGATGTACCAGAGCTTTTAGCTTGCTGTTTTGAGAGCCACCAGGGATGGCAGTACCTGCTGATGTATTAGAGAGTTTTAGCCTGATGTTTTGAGTGCCACCAGGGTTGTGGGACCTGCTGATGTTATCATCAAGTCCAGTAACCCGGGTTGGGGCATAGGGCTTCAACAAATCGTTTCCATCGTTCACGGTGTGCAACAAGATATTTTAGCTGTGGCCACGTCTTTCTCTCGGAGCCTGCTTCTGCTAGGACTGTTGATTTCCATATTGTTCTTGGTCTTCCAACCCACCGTGCACCCTGAGGATTCCATTGGAAGTACTGCTCCGCAATATTATCGTTCGGTTTTCTCAGTGTGTGACCGATTCATCGCCATTTTCGGTTTCTTATGTCGATGTCCAGCAGCTCTTGACCTGTCCTGAACCTCAATTTTTCGTTTGACATAATTTGTGGCCATTGAATTTATAGAATATGGCGTATATACAGCGATTCTCAAACGCCTGCAATTTCCTCCAGATGGTTGTCATGTCGTGACAGTTCAGGTTTCGTACGCATATAACAGCACGGATTTGACATCAGGTTCGAAGAATCTCAACGTAAGAAGATTTGACTTGATTTGGGACAAAGTACCGTAGGCTGTTCGAACTTTATTAATTCTACTTCTAACGTGCAAATCGCTGAAACAATACCTCCAAGGTAATTGTTCAACCTGTTCAAATGGCGTCTCGTATAGAAATGTGTGGAGTGGCCTGTGAGTACTATTTCTGCTGGTTCACCAGAGCGTTTGAGCCTGCCGTTTTGAGTGCCACGAGATGCATAGAATAGTGCATGGTGTTGTACCAGAGCATTTAATTTTATTTTTTTTAAGTTTCACCAAGGGCGTAATACCATCTGATTTTGTCCCAAATTTTGACGTCAAAACATTAAGATCAAGTTTAGCTTAAAGGCTGAATCATCGGAAGCCAGATTACCCCAGACCAGATACCACGATTTGCATATATCCGAAACTCCAATCATCAGAAACAACTAGATAGTAGACAAAACCGATGCAAGATAGCAAGACTAGAATCCAGAAGCTCAAGTCAGCTCTGCAACACTATGATCCGCAAGGACCGGTGTGGCCCTTATCTCGGAAAGTCAACCCATAGACCAAATATTCACACTAAGGCAAATCCTGGAAAAGACAAACGAATGACTGACAACCTTTTCTTCATCTTCAAAGTTCAAAGCCATGTAAATTGATAGCATTCATAGTCAAGAGCCTTTTATGGTGGTCAATATATATATAATTGATTGAGAAACACGAAGGTTGTCAGGGAGTTTCTAAGAGTATACACTAACTCGAAAAATGGACAAAGTAAACATCCAGCGGAGAATTACGTTAGAAAACCTTAACACAACTATTTCATTTTGGCGAAATAAATAGGTTCATACTCCGTACGAGTAACACGAACTGCAAACTATAAAAGCTTTTATACTTTCAGCAAGTTTTATGGCATGCCGAGTCTTGGAAGAAAAGCAAAAAAGGACAGCTGATACATGGGCTCATTTAAAAGATAAGATCATATATTTACCAAATGGCCAAATGCTCCATTCAAGAACGAGTCTTCGACCCCCGGTTTAAGACGACATGGAAAGTCAAATTTCAGGTTTTACAAGCAAGCCATTATGTACGTATGCCAGAGTGATCTGTCAGGAAGCAGCATGCTGGGGATTGTTACAGATGGATTGCCGACGTATCACAAGTTCACAAGCATCAGTTACCATTCAAAGATCAGGAAGCATATACATAAGTTAGAAAGAAAAATTTTTGTCGTATCACCATCAATTCCTGAGATTCAAAAAATTATGCCACATAGGAGAATGGGCATAATTGAGTTGCGTCCCATCGCTGTAAGACTTTATGACCTATATCATTGGAAAGGTCACAATGAATACTATTTTTTTTTGTATGGGCATAAGTCTGTATCTCGTACAAGGAAAGTGTAAAAGCCCAACTGCACTGTAGGGTATTTGCATTCGTTGACTTGCTCCTGGTCTTCGTTGAGTATATCTTCGTTTTTCGTCCACTGTATTAATTCATTCACTGTATGCAAAACCTTCAATTTCTAAGGCAAAATCACAGCTTACCGTTTCCTTTAAAAAATGAAAAATAAATAAATGAATTGGGTAGCGCAACAGCTCGTGGAGAACCAGGGCCTAGTGACTTACAACTCTCAACCATTCCTGTGTGCGTGTTGTTGGCAGGAATGGAAGGGACCTACAGTTTTTTGCCGAGTCCCAACGGCTAGGTTAGAAGCACTTATTCATGATAACAATACTTTTGAAAGATTTGTCAGTTCCTCGCAAGAGGCAGTACCTCAGATAAAACATTTCTGTTTTTAGGTGGCACGCCTGGGAATTGAACCCACACCTTCGGCATGACAGTCCAAAATGCACTTACCATTATGCCACTAGGTACTACTTTAAAAAAATGAAACTTGTTATTAATATTAGTTTTTACCTGAAATTTAGGAATTCATAAGGCTCTATGGTGAGGTGTATTTGATTTTATGGTTCATCGCTACAAAAAGTAAGTAAGCAAAAAATACGTAAGAAATTAAAAGACCTTTATAATGCTTTAAAATATTTCATACTTAGGCGTACTACGACCAACTTGTTTACAATATTTAAATACCACCTTCAACTTAATGTTTGTATCTTGTGGATTTTTAGCCAAAATAAAAAGAACTTCAAACATTACAGTTAAGAAGTTTAGTGAAAATTGTTGAAATTGCTTTCCAGTACACATCGTTTCCATCTAAAAATGTTTCATTTTTAATGAGCCCATTGAATTGGTGCTACGAGTTAAGACCGTTTCATTCACCTCACAATTTCATCCTAGCCACATAAGAGCACCTTCAATTACCACACAACGATGCAACACAATAGACCTATCACCTATTCTCTGCCGCACACATATGGTTGGCCCACTTTGCTTTGCCATTATTCCAGGAATCCAGATTCCAGAGCTTGGAGAAGAACCTACCTCATATGAATGAGAGTATCTTTGTTGTTAAGTACAGCAATCGCATGCAACACAATTCCAATTGATTAGATGTTTACCAAAACCCTTTTAGACCCTTCCACATGGATACGACATACGATACACCAGAGCCAGTGTCAGTAACACAACAGGTATAAGGGCATCTTTGATGCCATTTGCGCGACTACTTATAGATATAAGTACAGCCAACCTACTATACAAAATACAACTCTTATCTTCTGCTTCTCTGCCTAATTAATTAATCCAAAGTGAATTAATCGATTTAGCACAACTTCATAGATTTGTTTCTTCATTGCTACAACAGACTATATCTATACTTTTGTCGATGCCTCCACACACACACACACATGTGTTCTTTCTCACACATAAGAAAATACCATCAATATCCACATGGGAAATGGAATGGAGGTGAGTCTATAAATGCAACACAGCTCATAGGTTTTCATTTAGTCAATTTCCTGTAGATATCCTCTTTGATCCTTCAGCATCATCCAAACCCAATAAACGCATAGCCAAGTGGTCAAAGTATACAAGCAAATGCCAGAGATTAAATCTCATTTGCTACATCGCATCGAATCGCATTGGATTGCAGAAGAATAAGTAGGGCACATAAGGAATCGAAGGACTTTACAACTATACTACTCAGACATATGGGATATTGGCAAAGGTTGGTAGAAGCAGCCAGGCATCCAACCAACCTGGATACCTGATGGCAGAACCATCGTTAAGTCACTGAAAAGCTGCAGACTTGGAACTCAAACGAAGCAAAAGTATTCCCCACCACCAGCACCTGCACTCATTAGAATGTTCTTCGGCTTACCTACATTCAAGACCTGGCAAAGGATACATACCAATCTTGCATACCTATCTATATGAGTTATATAATATTGTAAACTCGATGCTCTCAGAGGTGGCAGAATTTTCTTTGGCGCAACTTTCATTCCGGCGGATGCTTTTCGTAGTTCGAATAAATGAAAATAATGTTCAAAGGATTTAGATTCGATGCTAGAGATGGTAGGTATTGGGGAACATACGAAGTGGGAACACAACAACACATAAGTCTGATGAAGAGTGTTTCACTTCATTGGCGCACCTGAATGTTCGTGGTTTGTTCGTATTTGCACAGAATAATTTTTCGGGTACATATTCAAATCGATGGTGTAGGACTTTATATAGGGTCCTGGTGTAGTCTATAAAATGCTTTTGCTAAACGTCCTTAGAGATACGAAAATTAAGAGATCAAAGATAGGTTTTTCCACAAGAAAAGCTGATGTTTTTAACTAGTAGACTGCTTTCAAATAAGAGAGTACAAGCTTTGGAAAAATAAATAATTCCATTTAGTAAATACATATATTTATCTAGATCTTTTTTTTCACATATTTGTTTTTAGGGCGCTTAAGATGAGTCGTGGAAAAATTTTCAAAATATGGACTCGTTACGTTTTGACATTTTGTTGCACAAATGTCAGTTTTTACTTATCTATTGCATGTGGCCTATTTTGTTTGTATGTACCAGGCTATAGGAGAGATTATTTTAGGTATCTATACATTTAAGTCCATTTTTAAAACGTGCTATTGTAACGAAGCTTTCCCTATTTCAATTTTTTTTTCTACTTTCACAGTTAAAAACACTACTTGAAAATAACTGCCACCGCCACATAGTGGTCCGTTTGTTGAATTACAAATAAATGAAACTTGGTGCACTTAATGATCTGAGGATAGTTCATTGGTACTGTCTATTTTACTTTACTTCAAACAGGGGCTTTACAATTTAGGTCCACAGAACATGGCACGTCTGTGAAGTTAGCAGGGCAACTTTCACCCACGCAATTGGGACCTTGACAGGAATTTGCAGTTTTTTTGCATTTTTTTTTGCATTTCTATTCCCGATTTTGCAGTTCGCCAAATAACGGTGTAATTTAGTGACCTGCTAACTTCACAGTGAAGTTAGCAGGTCACATGGCGTATCTCAGGAACCAAACGTGCTAGGAACTTGTAGTAAGGCTCCAAATTTGCAGTTTTTTTGCATTTCAAGAATAGGCTAGGTCAGAATTTTGAAGTCCTTTTTTTGAAAAAAATTTCATACTGACCTGCTAACTTCACAGTGAAGTTAGCAGGTCACATGGTGTATCTCAGGAACCAAGCATGCTAGGAACTTGCAGTAAGGCTCCAAATTTGCAGTTTTTTTGCATTTCAACGATAGGCTATGTTCAAAATTTGAAGTCCTCAATTTAAAAATTTCCCAAGTTTGACTTCAATATGAAGCAAGTAGGTCACATCGTGTATCTCACGAACCAAACGTGCTAGGAACTTGCAGTAAGGCTTCAAATTTGCAGTTTTTTTGCATTTCAAGAATAGGCTAGGTCAGAATTTTGAAGTCCTTTTTTAAAAAAAAATTTCATACTGACCTGCTAACTTCACAGTGAAGTAAGCAGGTCACATGGTGTATCTCAGGAACCAAGCAAGCTAGGAACTTGCAATAGGGCTCCAAATTTGCAGTTTTTTTGCATTTCAAGAATAGGCTAGGTCAGAATTTTGAAGTCCTTTTTTAAAAAAAAATTTCATACTGACCTGCTAACTTCACAGTGAAGTTAGCAGGTCACATGGTGTATCTCAGGAACCAAGCATGCTAGGAACTTGCAATAAGGCTCCAAATTTGCAGTTTTTTTGCATTTCAACGATAGGCTATGTTCAAAATTTGAAGTCCTCAATTTAAAAATTTCCCAAGTTTGACTTCAATATGAAGCAAGTAGGTCACATCGTGTATCTCACGACCCAAACGTGCTAGGAACTTGCAGTAAGGCTCCAAATTTGCAGTTTTTTTGCATTTCAAGAATAGGCTAGGTCAGAATTTTGAAGTCCTTTTTTTTAAAAAAATTTCATACTGACCTGCTAACTTCACAGTGAAGTTAGCAGGTCACATGGTGTATCTCAGGAACCAAGCATGCTAGGAACTTGCAATAAGGCTCCAAATTTGCAGTTTTTTTGCATTTCAACGATAGGCTATGTTCAAAATTTGAAGTCCTCAATTTAAAAATTTCCCAAGTTTGACTTCAATATGAAGCAAGTAGGTCACATCGTGTATCTCAGGAACCAAGCATGCTAGGAACTTGCAATAAGGCTCCAAATTTGCAGTTTTTTGCATTTCAAGAATAGGCTAGGTCAGAATTTTGAAGTCCTTTTTTAAAAAAAAATTTCATACTGACCTGCTAACTTCACAGTGAAGTTAGCAGGTCACATGGTGTATCTCAGGAACCAAGCATGCTAGGAACTTGCAATAAGGCTCCAAATTTGCAGTTTTTTTGCATTTCAACGATAGGCTATGTTCAAAATTTGAAGTCCTCAATTTAAAAATTTCCCAAGTTTGACTTCAATATGAAGCAAGTAGGTCACATCGTGTATCTCACGACCCAAACGTGCTAGGAACTTGCAGTAAGGCTCCAAATTTGCAGTTTTTTTGCATTTCAAGAATAGGCTAGGTCAGAATTTTGAAGTCCTTTTTTTTAAAAAAATTTCATACTGACCTGCTAACTTCACAGTGAAGTTAGCAGGTCACATGGTGTATCTCAGGAACCAAGCATGCTAGGAACTTGCAATAAGGCTCCAAATTTGCAGTTTTTTTGCATTTCAACGATAGGCTATGTTCAAAATTTGAAGTCCTCAATTTAAAAATTTCCCAAGTTTGACTTCAATATGAAGCAAGTAGGTCACATCGTGTATCTCACGACCCAAACGTGCTAGGAACTTGCAGTAAGGCTCCAAATTTGCAGTTTTTTTGCATTTCAAGAATAGGCTAGGTCAGAATTTTGAAGTCCTTTTTTTTTAAAAAATTTCATACTGACCTGCTAACTTCACAGTGAAGTTAGCAGGTCACATGGTGTATCTCAGGAACCAAGCATGCTAGGAACTTGCAATAAGGCTCCAAATTTGCAGTTTTTTTGCATTTCAAGAATAGGCTAGGTCAGAATTTTGAAGTCCTCTTTTTAAAAAAAATTTCATACTGACCTGCTAACTTCACTGTGAAGTTAGCCTATATATAGCCTATTCTTGAAATGCAAAAAAACTGCAAATTTGGAGCCTTACTGCAAGTCCCTAGCATGCTTGGTTCCTGAGATACACCATGTGACCTGCTAACTTCACTGTGAAGTTAGCAGGTCAGTATGAAATTTTTTTTAAAAAAAGGACTTCAAAATTCTGACCTAGCCTATTCTTGAAATGCAAAAAAACTGCAAATTTGGAGCCTTACTGCAAGTTCCTAGCACGTTTGGGTCGTGAGATACACGATGTGACCTACTTGCTTCATATTGAAGTCAAACTTGGGAAATTTTTAAATTGAGGACTTCAAATTTTGAACATAGCCTATCGTTGAAATGCAAAAAAACTGCAAATTTGGAGCCTTATTGCAAGTTCCTAGCATGCTTGGTTCCTGAGATACACCATGTGACCTGCTAACTTCACTGTGAAGTTAGCAGGTCAGTATGAAATTTTTTTTTAAAAAAGGACTTCAAAATTCTGACCTAGCCTATTCTTGAAATGCAAAAAAACTGCAAATTTGGAGCCCTATTGCAAGTTCCTAGCTTGCTTGGTTCCTGAGATACACCATGTGACCTGCTTACTTCACTGTGAAGTTAGCAGGTCAGTATGAAATTTTTTTTTAAAAAAGGACTTCAAAATTCTGACCTAGCCTATTCTTGAAATGCAAAAAAACTGCAAATTTGAAGCCTTACTGCAAGTTCCTAGCACGTTTGGTTCGTGAGATACACGATGTGACCTACTTGCTTCATATTGAAGTCAAACTTGGGAAATTTTTAAATTGAGGACTTCAAATTTTGAACATAGCCTATCGTTGAAATGCAAAAAAACTGCAAATTTGGAGCCTTACTGCAAGTTCCTAGCATGCTTGGTTCCTGAGATACACCATGTGACCTGCTAACTTCACTGTGAAGTTAGCAGGTCAGTATGAAATTTTTTTCAAAAAAAGGACTTCAAAATTCTGACCTAGCCTATTCTTGAAATGCAAAAAAACTGCAAATTTGGAGCCTTACTACAAGTTCCTAGCACGTTTGGTTCCTGAGATACGCCATGTGACCTGCTAACTTCACTGTGAAGTTAGCAGGTCACTAAATTACACCGTTATTTGGCGAACTGCAAA
Source organism: Dasysyrphus tricinctus (assembly GCA_963921185.1). Lineage (NCBI taxonomy): Eukaryota > Metazoa > Arthropoda > Insecta > Diptera > Syrphidae > Dasysyrphus > Dasysyrphus tricinctus. Next base: position 66,883,289 of record OY992531.1, read on the forward strand.
ATCGGGAATAGAAATGCAAAAAAAATGCAAAAAAACTGCAAATTCCTGTCAAGGTCCCAATTGCGTGGGTGAATGTTGCCCTGCTAACTTCACAGACGTGAACATGGCCCCTAATTTCTAAATTTGAAAAAAAGTAGGTACTGTCGAAGTCAGGAACTGAGTAGATTTATCTATTGTAATGGCCTAAAATATATATTGAGAAATGTTCCCAAGAGATAAGAATTAATTTCAGTGCTAGTTTTTAAAATTGTTTGTATGGGAAATTCTTCATAGACCTAATCTGATAGAATCTGAAAGAAATTTGACAGCTTTGACGACTAGAAGTTGCCAATCAAATTTTAGATAAACTACTCAAAACCTCGAAAAAATTTAAAATAATCTTAAGCAATAGTCAGCTATAGATTTTTTTTTAATGATTTTTATAGATTTTCAAGGTTATAGGGATTTTTGGCATCTCATTCATGAGAAATTTGCAAAAAATTAATACCACCTCTGAAAGCCCCTTAGAACTATATTGTGATGCTTTTTATTCGAGGCTGAGTTAGTCTCGTCGTAGTCCAGGGTTTTCCCAATGAAAAGCAGATAAAACTCGGGTTAAGAAGGAAAGAACTCGGGTTAAACACTAGCTTTATAATATTTTATCTTTATTAATAAGAAGAAGAGGTTTACAATTTCACAATTTTGGTTCTTTTTGTCTTAAGATAACTAACACTGCATTTCATATAAATCTTACAATTTCAGTTTGTCTTATGATAACTAACACGGTATTTCATATAAATCAAGGCTCAGTTTTGTAGAGCTATACAGAAGTAGACTCTGCCCACAAAATCCTCTTAGAAGAAGCGAACTGGGGATTAAACGGTAGGAATCTGATTCCAGCACAAGGCTAGTCCAAGGGAGAACAGCGGGTATAGCCCTGAAGCAACTCTGAAGAGCAAGCAGGAGAACAATGGTAGGAATCTGAGTCCAGCCCAAGGATAGTCCGAGGGAGAACAGTGGGTATAGCCCTGAACCAACTCCAAAGAGCAAGCAGAGAGAACAACGTTAAGAATCTGATTCCAGCCAAAGGATAGTCCAAGGGAGAACAGCGGGTATAGCCCTGAACCAACTCCAAAGAGCAAGCAGGGAGAACAACGGTAAGAATCTGATTTCAGCCCAAGGATAGTCCAAGAGAGAACAGCGGGTATAGCCCTAAACCAACTCCAAAGAACAGGCAGGGAGAACAACGGTAGGAATCTAATTCCAGCCTAAGGATAGTCTAAGGGAGAACAGCGGGTATAGCCCTGAACCAACTCCAAAGAGCAAGCAGGGAGAACAACGGTAAGAATCTGATTTCAGCCCAAGGATAGTCCAAGAGAGAACAGCGGGTATAGCCCTGAACCAACTCCAAAGAGCAGGCAGGGAGAACAACGGTAGGAATTTAATTCCAGTCCAAGGATAGTTCAAGGGAGAACAGCGGGTATAGCCCTGAACCAACTCCAAAGAGCAAGCAGGGAGAACAACGGTAGGAATCTGATTCTAGCCCAAGGCTAGTCCAAGGGAGAACAACGGGTTTTTAACGGCGGATACCCAAAAGGTTTTCTTTAAATGATACACAGATGCACCAAGTAAAGGACCTAAGCTTATCAAAGTTTCTATAAACGATGAACAGCTTGAAATTTAACTCTGCTAAAATTTGAAATTATTAATTAATGATTGGGAATCAATTCTAGGTAACAAGCTTCGGCTTTTCCAGATTTTTGTACCCCCTCATCATAATTTTGTGCCACAAGACAGTGTGAATTGAAAGGAGGTCAAATGTAAAATCGTATGACGTCAGCAGCAACGAATGCATTGCGCAGTTGTTGTTGCTTTTCAGAGTGCATACAATGGCATTCTGTGTGCTGTGGCTCTTGATCATTCGGTGGGTACGGTGGCGGGCGTATGTTGACATGGAGGTAGGTAGATATTTGGTGGTTTGGTTTTGCAGGGTGATGGTGTGTATTAATGCTGATATAGTGATGGTAGTTGATGTTGACGGCTGATAACTGGTCTATGGCGGTTTAATGGTGATGTAGGGTGCTGATAGCTGATGTTGCTGGCGCCACCGGGTGTATTTATAAATGGACGGTGACGGATCGGTGATTAATTGTTGCACGCTCGGTGTGAGAGGAACGGCTGATAACTGGTCTATGGCGGTTTAATGGTGATGTAGGGTGCTGATAGCTGATGTTGCTGGCGCCACCGGGTGTATTTATAAATGGACGGTGACGGATCGGTGATTAATTGTTGCACGCTCGGTGTGAGAGGAAAGTGAAAAGTGTAATACTTCGTTACAATATAAAAGATCAGCTAGATTCAGTAATTTGTAATTCATGGATTTTTTTAATGAATTTTTATCCTTTCCAAAAATCGTTCGTGACCTTGAAATAATAACTTTAAAAAATCGTTAAAAAGAATCTATAGCTGAACAATAACTGAAACTAGCTGCCTTTTAAATAGATCTAGAGATCTTTCAGATGTTTTACATTTTTTGCAAATTTCCCATCAATTAGATTCCAAAAATCGCTGAATTTTTTGTTTAAAATTCATTAAAATTCATTAAAATTCATTAAAAAAATATATAGGTGACTAATTGCTGGAAAAAGCTGACCTATTATTGTGACCGTGAAGTGACCTTTTTTGTGACCTTGAAACGAACTTTAAAAAGAAAAAAATATATGAGGTGCCAAAGGTCCAGAGCCATCTTGATACAGTTCACAATTTGCCTGTACCAAAAATGTAAGAAAGGCACCTGCTCGAATATACGAAAATCACCCTTTCGACCATATTCAACGTCATACGGAAATATAGTTAATGTTGTTTATTGATTACCTTCATTCCGGTCATAGACGAGTGAAGTTGATTCTGTCACTTATTTTTTTTGGTTTACTCGGAGTTCGGAGCTTCCCCCAGTAGTTAAGGGTCTCAGTTCGGAGAAAAACCTGTTGATCTACCGCAACAAAAGCCTGCTGTGTTGAGTGCCACCAGAGGCCTGCCTAGTACTTAATGATAAAGTGCCACCCAGGGACATAGTACCTGCTAGTTAGTTTCCACCAGGGGCTTCATTACCTGCTGATCCATCAGATCAAAACCCTTCTGTTTCTAGTGTCACCAAGGGCCAAGTACCTATTGATTAATGATAAGTGCCATTAGGGGGGTAGCACCTGGTTTTTTGAGTGCCAGCAGGGTGTTGATTACTTCCACTAGGGGTGCAGTACTTGCTGATTAAGTGCCACCAGGACACCAGGAGCGTAGTTCCTGCTAAATAGTCTCCACCATCACCAGGAGACCTTAGACGCCTTTTGCTAACCGACCCGTTCTAGACTTAATTTTGTGTTGATTTTTTATATCGAAGCTTAGGTAGGCTTATCGGTATCCAGGGTTTATCCCAAAAAAAGCAAAAAACTTGGGTAAAGAGTCTACAAACTTCAAATCAAAATCAATTTTTGTTTATATCCTTTGATTATAGTGTAAATACAATTCTTCAGTTTTATATACATAGGTATATTTACTCATAATGGGGTATTGGTTGGGATGATCATTCATCCCGATTTCAGTGGGACAGTCCCGCTTTGGAGCCCTGTGTCCCACTGTCCCCAAAGAACGCAAAATGTCCCACTTTGAATTCCTAAGTTGAGATTTTTGATTGGGTGAATCTAATAGAAGTCCTCTCTCCTGCTGGCAATCAAGATACAGAAGTTTTCCATGAGTTTTCACTTAAATGTTATTTGGATAGCTGATGCTGATGATATTGCCATTTTTAAAAAATCAGAATTGGCGATGAAATAATCTTCGGAAGCTCTTGACAGTTATATTTGTCACCAAAAGGTATGATATTAAATACAGAGAAATGAAAAATTATCTTGCCCAGGCAGAAAGATTTCAATTCAAACAAGATTATATTGAAGCTGTGGATAATTTTGATTATCTGGGAGTAAATCTGAGTGCACAGGTTCTTAATAATTATCTTCAAAACCAAGAAAGAAAAGCTGCAGCAATAACTGGTAAAACTGCGAAATTCTTTATGGAAAATAGGGATGTGAACCAAGTATTCAGTTGACTAAACTCTACTTCGTCGAGATATGGGGACTGGAAGCTGGAAAAAGAACTTAAGTTATTGAAACTACAGCGTTAAAGAAGTTACTTGGTTTGGCTAACAACATGCAAAGCAACGTAGCTCTTATGGAAACTGGGTCTTTTCCATTGGCATACGAAATAGCTAAAAGAGCTTTGAACTTCAGGATGAAACTTTAATATGTCACCGATAAGAAAGCGTTATAATGAAATTTTGATAGTCCAAGCCAACACTCAACGACCAAACTAGGAAAAAAAATCAAAGATCTTTTAATTAAAAATTTTACTGAGATATGGAAACAGCAAAACCTAGGGCTATTTGCGAAAACATAAAAAAATTTTTTTAAATATTGTGTTTTGCTGAAAGAATTTATCTGCCCTGCTTTGAGATGACAAGATTATGGTCACCTTAGGTATTGGATATGGTGGTTGGATGTTGTAGGAACTGGGGGCCTCGATCTGTATCTTTTCCTACACATCAAGTGCTTACAATACCTCCACGTTGGTAGCCGCCGGATACTGGTCTTGGCTTTATGCCTTGACTTGCTAAACTTGTAAGTGTGAATGTTGACCAAGGAAAGAATTGCAACATTAAACCCATGGCCCTACAGATTGGAGGTTAGTGCGTTGGGCTAACGACCCGACCACAGTAAAAAAGCCAATTGTTATGAGAGAGACGCGAGAGCCTCGGATAACGACCCTCCTCAAATGGCAACCAGACCCGGAACGAAAACGGACTATGACCTACGAGTATGCACCTGGAATGTAAGGACACTCTATACACCAGGTGCTACTCAAAAACTTGAATCTGTCCTCTCGCGGTACAAGTACAAGGCAGATATTACCGCGATCCAGGAGATACGATGGATAGGATCAGGTATAACGAAAAGAAAAGATTGCGACATTTATTACAGCTGCCATCAAAGACTGCACATGTTAGGATGCGGATTCGTCGTGGGAAATCGACTCAGATCGAAATTCATCGATTTTAAGCCGATCAGCGATCGCCTAGCTGTGATTCGCATCAAAGCTACCTTCTAAAATATCAGCCTAATATGTGCACACGCCCCTACCGATGAAGCTGAGGAGTCTAACAAGGAGGAGTTTTACGACCTCCTGGACGGAGCCTACGGAGCCTGTCCGGAGTACGATGTCAAAGTCGTGCTCGGAGACTTCAATGCTAAAGTCAGAAAGGAAAACATCTTTGGCGGATTAGTTCGAAAGCACAGCCTCCACGAAACGACAACAGATAACGGCTTCCGACTAATCGACTTTGCTGCAGCTCGTTATACGGTGATAAGTAGCACTAGGTTCCCCAGGCGAAGGATACACACAGCAACCTGGCGATCTCCAGATGGTCGAACCGCCAACCAAATCGACCACGTGCTAATTGGCGCAAGGTATGCATCGAACATCTTGGACATGCGAACTTTCCGAGGCGCAAACGTGGACTCTGACCACTTTCTTGTTGTGACAAAGTTCAGAGCCCGACTGTCCAACGAAAAGAAAACGAAGACCGCCTAAAGGAAGAAACTCAACATTGCATACCTTAGCACATCTGAGAAAGCCAGAGACTACAGTGAGCAATTGACCGGGAAACTCTCTGCCGTAAACCCAGCCACAAGCGTCAACAACCAGTGGAACCAATATCGCGACATCATTAAGGAGACAGCCGAGACCACCATAGGCTATCAACCACCCAGAAAAAAGAACCCGTGGTATGACGATGAATGCGCGGTATTGAAGCAGGAGACGGAAAATGCACGAATGCAAATGCTGCAACGGAAAACAAGAGCAGCAAGAGAGGAGTATCGTGAAAAGAGAAGGAAAGAGAAAAAAACCCTTCGTAGAAAGAAAAGAGCATCCGCAGCCTCTCAGCTCAAGTATCTCGAAGAGTCTAGCACCACCACCAACACCCGCCGATTCTACAAAACAGCCAAACAACTGGTTATAGGACTGGCACGCAAGCTCTTCGAAACAGCGAAGGGAACCTAGTCACCGAAGCACAGGGAATTGTAGACGTGTTTAAGCAGCATTTCTAGCAGCTGCTTAATGGGCATTATGTAGAGGAGGCAACAGAGGAATAAAAAAGCATAAGACCAGTCAATGAAGATCCAGTCCCAGCGTCCAGTATTGAAGAGGTTAAGAAAGCCATCCACAAGCTTAAGAACAACAAATCCCCCGGCTCGGATGGCCTACCTGCGGAACTCTTCAAGTATGGAGGAGATGTCCTGGTAGGGGGCATGCACCAGCCCATCAACCAAGTGTGGGAGGAGAAAAGTATGCCCGACGACTGGTCAAATAGCTCCATATGCCCAATCTACAAAAAAGGCGATCCTATGTCCTGCAAGAACTACAGAGGCATATCCCTGCTTAATGTTGCCTACAAGATCCTATCCAACGTACTATGTGAGCGTTTAAAACCTTTCTGCAACACTATGATCGGCACGTACCAGTGTGGCTTCAGGCCAGGCAGATCAACGATAGACTAAATCTTCACATTGAGCCAAATCCTGGAAAAGACCAAAGAATTTCAAGTCCAGACCTATTCATCGACTTCAAAGCCGCATATGATAGCATAAGTCGCCAAGAGCTTCTACTGACGATGTCGGAATTCGGGATCCCGAAAAAACTGATCCAGCTATGCCGCATGACGTTACAAAATACGCGGTGCAACATGCAAATGGATAACAGCTCATCCGAGTTATTCCAGGCGTGTACAGGGTTCAGACAAGGAGATGCGCTATCATGTGATTTCTTCAACCTAGTCCTGGAGCAGATAGTGCGCAAGAGTGGTGTTAACATGGAAGGCACTATCTTTAACAGGTCTTCTCAACTGCTTGGTTATGCGGACGACATCGACATCCTCGGCCGTTCCAAGAGAGCTGTACTTGAAGCATTCACAGCTATTGATGAACAAGCGAAACGCGTTGGTCTTGAAGTGAATGAGGACAAAACAAAGTATATGCTATCAACAAACAAAGCCTCATCTGTCCATAGCCTAGGACAAAACGTCACTGTTGGTAGTAGTATTTTCGAGGTAGACAAGAAGTTCACCTACCTCGGAACAAACATCAATTCCACGAACGACACCTTAGTGGAAATCCGACGAAGAATTACCCTAGCGAACCGCTGCTACTTCGATTTGGTTCAAAACTCCTTTCTCGAAAGACAAAGTGCACGCTATACAAAATGCTAATTTTACCAGTTCTACTCTTCGGCGCCGAGTGCTGGACGATAAGTAAAAAAGGGGAATTGATACTGGGCACTTTCGAGAGAAAAATTCTTCGGCGGATATTTGGTCCTATGTATATGCGAAGAGGGCGATTGGAGGAGAAGATTCAATCGTGAATTGAACGAGCTGTACCAAGATGTGGATATAGTCCAAAGAGCCAAAACACGTCGACTACTCTGGCTCGGCCACATCGAGCGAATGGACAACAACGCTCCAGCCAAGAAAATCTTCGAATCCCAGCCCCCAGGTTCGAGATGACCATCAGGAAGACCGAACCTCTGGTATAGGGACCAGGCGGTCACAGACGCAAAAGCGCTTGGTCTCGACGACTGGATGGAGTGTGCGAGAGACCGCAACAGATGGAAGACCGCAGTATCTCAGGCAGAGACCCTTTATGGATCGGGAGCCGGATAAGTAAGTAAGGAAGTAAAGTAATTTAACCAACATAGAATCCTTCCTTTATGTATTCTTTATTATACAACAGACAAAGTCAGAAGATAGATTTCCATACAAGTTTTACCGCCCCATTTTCACATTTCAGACAAATGAAAATGTGAACTAAAAAACACTTTCAAATATAATTGATGTTATAGGTACGCGGCTCAACAAACATCTGGTTAGCTATTAACCTTATATGAATGGATGTTATTTGAATTAACCCATTGTGCGTTAAATTAAATAAGGGATAAGTGCGTTTAGAATAATTATTAATTTTAAAGTGCGTTAAGTGGGTGAAAACAAAAAGGTCAAACACCAGTTTACAGTTTCAAAAACAGAAAGCCAGTTAACCATCAAAATACCAGAATACCCGAAGACTAGAACGAGTATAAGGCATTCGATAGCCAGCAGTAATCAAAATACCAGTTTCCAGATACCTATCTCAAATGGTATATGGTGTTCAAAGGGTAGACACGGTGCATTCAAGAGGACACAAGCGTCCACAAGCTTTTTTTCAAAGCGAACCTCTGTCTATCAACTCCTACTCTCACCTCCAAGTGGTGAACATCGGGTGCCTAGTACCTTTAACTGAAGATGGGGTTCCAATCCCTGTGGACGGTTTTAGGGGGCAGCAAACGAGAGAGGGGGGGAGGAGTGTTCCCACTAAGGCACTTCTTCTTCATCCAGGCGGCAGCGGAAGAATTCTCAAGATGGAATCAACGGTGGCGTCTACAGTTCCAGTTAGGCTGAACTACTTAGTGAACACCTTATACGGGCTACTACGACATATTCGGAGCTCAGGCCTATAAGGAGCGGTTAATCCGGCTCCCCGCCCTTGGAGTTATATTGTAAGGGTCTGGTCCTCCAGGTTGGGGGTCGTGCCGTCGGGGTGACTTCCCGGCCACGTAAAGCTATCTTAGTTGCGAAGCACCAACAAGCCTCGGATACGGACGGATTTACTGTTGACGAACCAAGCAAACGAAATAAGGACAACGAACTTCGGATCTGCACGTGGAATGTTCTGTATCTCTATAGACCACGTGCAGCCGAACATTTAGCGGAGGCAATAGACTGCTACAAAGCAGACATCACCGCCATCCAAGAAGTGCGATGGGATGTGCCGGGCAAGAGAAAACTGAAAGACTGCGATATCTACTACGGTGACTGTTACCGACCACAAGGGCAGCGTCTCTTTGGATGTGGATTCGTCGTTAGAGGCAGACTTAGGCAAGAAGTCTTGAGTTTCAACTATGTGAACGAGCGCCTCACGACAATTCGCATCAAGGCTAAATTCGCCAACATCAGCCTGATATGCGCGCATGCCCCCACAGAGGAGAAAGATGACGACACCAAGGACGAGTTCTACGAGCTCCTGGACAAGACATATGAGCAATGCCCTAGCTATGACATTAAAATTGTCTTGGGTGATTTTAATGCCAAACTGGGAAGAGAAGACGTCTTTGGTGGCACAATCGGCAGATACAGCCTGCACGACACCACCTCCGATAACGGACTCAGGCTAATCGACTTTGCTGCGGGGCGAAACGTTGTGGTAGCTAGTACGCAGTTCCCGCATCTCGATATACATAAGGGGACATGGCGAGTTCCTGGTCAATCAACCGCCAACCAAATTGACCACATTGCGATCGACGCAAGGCACTCCTCCAGTATCAATGATGTCCGAACGTTCCGAGGAGCCAACGTTGACTCGGACCACTACCTCGTTGTAGCCAAGGTAATGCTACGGATATCCAGACCAAAGCCAAAACAGGGAAATACTGTGAGGAAGTTCGACGTCGGACGGCTACAGTCGCAGGAAATCGCCAGGTCCTTTTCCGATCGAGTCTCTCGCGCCCTCTTAACTGGTCCTTTGCCTGCAACTGCAAACATCGAGAACCAGTGGAAAAACTGCCAGGAAGCCATCAGAGATGCCGCCTCTGACGTGCTGGGCTTTGCACGACCACCACAGCGAAACCCCTGGTTCGACGAAGAATGCCGGCAAGTACATGCAGCCAAACAACAGGCATACAAAGCGGCGCTGCATAGAAGGACCAGAGCTGCTCGCGAGCTCTACGAGCAGAAGAGGAGAGAGGAACACAAGCTTCTTAGAAGGAAAAAGAAAGAGCATGAGAAGCGCGCGATCGAGGAGTTAGAGAGATGCCACTGCAGGAATGAAGTTCGGAAGTTTTACCAAAAAGTAAAAAGAACCTCCCAAGGTTACAAGGCCCGAACCCAAGCCTGCAAAGACGATCAGGGGAACATCGTGGTGGAATCGCAGTCGGTGCTGAGGATATGGAAAAATCATTTCTGCAAATTGTATAACGGCGATGATGAACCGAATTCCGCTAACATGCAAATTGCACCATTCAACTTGGACGACGTAGGCCAACAATTCCGTCCACCCGATCTTGACGAAGTGAGGATAGCCATATCTAAACTTAAGTCCAATAAAGCTGCTGGAGCTGATGGCCTTGCGGCTGAACTATTCAAAGCGGCTGGCGATGAATTGGTTAGGAGTATGCACCAGCTCATCTGCAAAATATGGTCGGAGGAAAGCATGCCCGATGAATGGTACCTCAGCATTGTTTGCCCGATCCTCAAGAAAGGCGATCCTCTGGACTGCACCAACTACAGAGGCATCAGTCTTCTTAATATCGCCTACAAGATCTTCTCTGCCGTACTTTGTGAACGCCTGAAGCCATTCGTCAACAACCTGATAGGTCCATATCAGTGTGGCTTTAGGCCAGGGAAGTCCACCATCGACCAAATATTCGCACTACGGCAGATCTTGGAGAAAACTCAGGAGTTTCAAATCGATACCCACCACCTTTTTATCGATTTCAAGGCCGCGTATGACAGCATCTATAGAGACGAGCTATATAGAGCAATGTCTAGTTTTGGCATCCCTGCCAAACTCGTCCGTTTGTGCAGGATGACGATGGAGAATGCACGCTGCTCCATCAAGGTCGGCAAAGACCTCACCGACACCTTTGATGTCAAAAAAGGTTTTAGGCAAGGCGACGCGCTGTCATGCGACTTCTTCAACATCGTTCTTGAAAGAATAGTGCAAAACTCTCACGTCAACACTAGAGGCACAATCTTTCAAAAGTCCGTCCAATTACTCGCTTACGCTGATGACATTGACATAATAGGACGAACAAAGCGTGATGTCAGTGGTGCTTTTGTGAGCATTGAGAAGGAAGCCAAGAAGATGGGTTTAACGGTGAATGAAAGCAAAACGAAGTATATGCTGTCAACAAGAAAGGACACCCAACACCGACGTCTAGGACAGAATGTCACTATAGACAGCTATAATTTTGAGGTGGTCAGAGACTTTGTCTACCTAGGATCCGCTATAAACAGCAAACAATACCAGTGCTGAGATCAAACGAAGAATTACTCTTGCCAATCGCTGTTTCTTCGGGCTAAGAAGGCAATTGAGAAGCAAAGCCCTCTCTCGAGCAACTAAACTGTCCCTGTATAAGACGCTTATCATCCCGGTCCTGATGTATGGTGCAGAGGCATGGACACTGCTAACGGTGGATGAGAACGCGTTAGGCTGTTTCGAGAGGAAAATTCTCCGGGTGATTTTTGGTCCCGTCTGCATAGATGGGGAATGGAGGAGAAGATACAACCACGAACTGTATGGGCTGTACAGCGACACCAACCTAGCCACAAAAGTGAAAACCCAACGACTAAGATGGCTGGGTCACCTAGAGCGAATGGACACCAATGCTCCGGCCCGGAAAGTCTTTGAATCCAACCCCGTGGGACAACGCAGTAGAGGTGGACAGCGTAAAAGGTGGCGCACGCAAGTGGAAGAGGACCTCAACCAACTTGGGGTGCGAAACTGGAGACAGCTAGCTAGAAACCGAGCCGGCTGGAAGAAGCTTGTTGGTTGAGGCCCTGGTCCACCCCGGACTGTAGCGCCACCTTAAGTAAGTAAGTAAGTACCTATCTCACATGTTATTTTTAAAGGGTTATTCTCAATTGCAGATCTTTTTAGTGTTTTCGTCAAGGCAGCTGGCCGTGGCAAGATCGATGGCATTAGCCTCGGCTAGAAAGCAAAAAAAAAAACATCACTGAAGTTCTATTTATTTTCAATTATAAGTTTTATTTCCAACTCAAATTCAATTTCGGATATAAATACAATAGCTTTTCACTAAATTGCATTTTTTTTTCAATTAAATTGTTAATACTTACCGACCTCCATGTTTTATTTCTTAATTTTGTGTCTTCCAATATAAAAATCAATTACTTTATTGCTGACCACCGAACCATATGCCAATTGCAATAAAACAAAAAAAAAACTCACAAACGAAGCTTTATAAGCAAAGCAATACAATAATATATATAAAAGTCAGCACATTGACCCAATGGTCCTTAAAATTGCAACTTCAATCCATTCCATGGAAAAGCCATTAAAAAAAAAAGTTCCCAAACATTCCTGCATTAAAAACGCCCATTACGCTGACAAATTGAGAACGTAAATTAATGGACATAACGAAACGTAAAAACGTTAAGAACGAGAATACTGGTTCTATTTTTATACATATATACGAAAAATATGTATGTATGTATGTGTATACCTACTCTCACATACTTACAAACAAAACACAGACGGACGCATTGCCCATTTGTTCGTTGAAAAAAAAATTTAAATGCCGCTCGTGTGTGCTGTAATAAAAATCAAATCGGGTCCAGGCGTAACCAGATTGCCAAATTATTCTCATCCTATACCAACTCTCCAGCATCCAGCTATAACCATTCCATAGTCGTCTTTTCCCCCCCAATCCCTTTGAACAGTCTCACACAAACGGTAAAGTTCTCTTTTACAGTAGTTGGTTGTTTATAAGAAGCTCGCTTCTTCGTTTGGACTTCTTCTTATTCTCTATCATTATCCTCGACGTCTTGTGTCGTCCTACTAGACGTTGTCGTAGTCGAAGTATCGTGTTGTCGTTTTCTTATTTGTTATATTGTTATGTGAATATTCTTACCCCAAATGCAAGGACTCCCCGTCTTCTTCTATTTCTTCTTGGAAAATTAGGTGGGAAGAAATAAACTCTAGAAACCCCATTAACCCAGCATAATGCTTGTTGTTATTTTAGTTCTCAGAAGTAGACGCCATCAGCCGCCACCATTATTTGGCGATGGAGCTGATGAAGGACGAAAGAAGAATGTGTGTGTGAGCATACCTAAGGTAGGTATATCAAAAGAAAACCCAAAACTGATGCAGAAAACTTCTGTTTCATCTTCATCCCTTTGCAAAAATAAATATACGGCCATAAATTTCACTAACGACAAAGTCAGGAAGTCAAAAATCTATTTTATTGGACATTTTATAGCACAAGGGGCTTGCTGTATCTTCTTCACTACCACTGACTTGACGGTCTTCCTATCTGATACCCAATATTTTTAGAAATGGATATCTTCTATAACAAAATATATAATTCAAATTGTTCTTTTTATTATAAATCACTTGTGTTTTTAAAGATATTTGATAGTTTCAGTTGCGGATCAGTGGAAAACACAATAAGGGCCCTCAGGCACCACGGCCACAGGTGGAGAGCATCATAAACTCTTGTTATAAATGAGGAATCATTAAGAAAAGTTCCTATTGCTAGATAATATTTTAGAATCCTAAGCAGTGAGTAAGCTTGACGTGAGATGGCTGGAATACTCTCTTATAACCTCTATGTCATCATGTTTACAAAATCAGTGGATGCTGTCTTTGACTAACGGAGTTTTACAATATCACCTAAGTAGTTTGATAAAATCGAGGTAATATGTAGGAGGATATCATAGCTGGTTATGAAGCTCTACCAAGAAGCATAAAAAAAACTCCCAACATTATGGCCCGAACCGAAGCCTACAAGGATGGTAACATTAAGGATACATTGTTGCAGAATTTAAGTCGATGCTAGAGGCTTTAAAAAAAAAATTTGTTAATTGTATAATGGTTTTGAAGAATCCAATTCCGTGGTCAGGCATATTCTAACATTTAACTTAGATGACAAAGATTCACAATTTCAAAGCTAAACTTATTTTTAATAATGCTGATGAATCTGACAGACAAAATTCATTAAAACTAGCTTGCTTATCAGTATTTTATAACTAACTTACTGGCTGACAGGTACTGAAAGCTGAAAGTGAAGACTTCATTCAGTTATTGCGCCAACTCATATGAAAATAATGATTGGAAGAATGCCCGATATACTCCCCTATCTAAAAGAAAAGAGGTGTCAGTCTCCTTCACTTTACCAGCAATATATTTTCAGATAAATATTTTATTTTATTATATTTTATTTTATTTTAATTTATTTTATTTTATTTTATTTTTATTTTATTTTATTTTATTTTATTTTATTTTATTTTATTTTATTTTATTTTATTTTATTTTATTTTATTTTATTTTATTTTATTTTATTTTATTTTATTTTATTTTATTTTATTTTATTTTAATTTATTTTATTTTATTTTTATTTTATTTTATTTTATTTTATTTTATTTTATTTTATTTTATTTTATTTTATTTAATTTTATTTTATTTTATTTTCCAATATTTAAAGACCTCCATTTTCGATGTTATCGCAACTACGGCGATCTGGGCCGACATAATTACTAATACGCCACTGAGCATAAAACATAAAGGTCCACATGTGAATCCGTAAGGATTTTGGATACATTTCCCATCCAGCTGGCAAAATGTCGAAGGTGAATAATTCGAACCCTTCATGCGATGTCGGAATATTGAGGAGCAGATGGCAGCCTGAATAAACTTTCTGGATTTTTGTTTGTATTTTTTTTTTTTTAAGAAAATATTTGTAATGCACTTCAGGGTCATGATACGTAATTATAACTTTTCCAACATAAAATAGAAGGCAACCCAAAAAATTTACATGTAACTTCCTTCATGTTCTCACAAGTGCGAACATATATAGATTGTGGTCAGAATATCCAATTATTAAAACAAGTTCCTGCGGAAACGAAGCAAATTTTCTGAAATGATTCCATATGAGTTTCCATACCTGCAGTGGGTTGACTCCCCTTTGTAAAAAATGGTTTCAAAATATGTAGATGGGGGCGTATATAAAATATACAGTTTCAACTGAGGATATCAAAATTTTGACGGTAGGTTTAGATTGTGGAGCTTTTGATCCATTGAAGGATGTCCAATAAGTCCATTGTTTAGATTTTCATGGAATAACTTTTGCACTGATTTATAAACCCATATATGCATAAAGAAAGGAGCCTAAGGTTTAAATTTCTCTTTCTAGTTGGTATGACATGTATTGGTGCCAGGTGCTGTTTGTGATTCTGCCAAGGACATTGGCAAAAACAGGGGGATGGGTAGGTATAGGTGGGTAAATTTATATCTGTATACAATAAAACAATTTTAAGGGGGGAGGTTTTGATTGATGATTGCGTTTAATTGGAAGGATAACAAATGGATATTTTGTTGTTGTGGGCCAAACTGATTCCTGTGAATGATTTGTTATACCTACTCGTTTATAATGCACGAAGGAGGAGAGTCCAGTGTTGCCGAGGGAAAGTATGGAAGATTTATATGATTTTGATTGACACTGGGAATATGTATAAGTCTGTTTTGTGGCTTAACCAATCTCCAACGTGGTTTATTCGGGGGACACTTATTGTGTTGGATCTTTAAGAGAGATACAATTCGGATTTATATAAGACCAAAAAAGTGAGTGTTTTTGAAAGATGATAGTGTTGTAGGTATGTTGAGATAAGATTTTTGGGAGTCACCATAAGACTTTCAAATATAAGGATCATTATATGATTTACATATGACTTTGAATGCAATTTGAGATACTTAAAAAGAAGAAAGTGATTTAAATTTAAGGAAAACCCTAAGATATACCTATAGTTATGAAGGTACCTACGACTTATGGAATACTACAAAGTTGTAGGCTTAAGAGTGGTGTGCTAGCAGAAGGTGTCAATTTAAATTTAAATTTAAATACAGACATTTTCCAAGGGTTGTGTTTATACATAGTTTATTTTGTTGCCTTCATGGTCTAGTCAAATGATAGTTTGAAGATGAAGGGTCTGGTTAAATTATTTTAAGGGGCCTCCGTTATGTTTTTAGGGTAGCTGAGTAGGAATCTGAAGTTATCCAACAACAATTTCCACAATAAATATGAGAAATCGTCAAAAAACACCAAAAATGTTGACTTATTTTTTTAATCTTCAATACAAATGGTTACAAAGTGAGCTTTTTGTACAAAAACCATATAATATATGTAGAAATACCACTTCATATTAGAAAACTTATTTAAGGTGGCGCTACAGTCCGGGGTGGACTAGGGCCTCAACCAACAAGCTCCTTCTAGCCACTAGCCAGCTCGGTTTCTAGGTAACTGTTTCCAGTTTCGCACGCCAAGTTGGTTGAGATCCTCTTCCACTTGCATGTGCCACCTGTCCACCTCTTCTGCGCTGTCCTACGGGGTTGGGTTCGAAGACTTTCTGGACCAGAGCATTAGTGTCCATTCTCTCTAGGTTACCCCGCCATCTCAGTTGTTGGCTTTTCACTTTGTGGCTAGGTCAGTGTCGCTGTTCACCCCGTACAGTTCGGCTGCGTTGTTGTATCTTCTTCTCCAATCCCCATCTATGCAGACGGGACCAAAAATCACACAAAGAATTTTCCTCTCAAAACAGCCCAGCGCGTTCTCATCCACCGTCAACAGTGTCCATGCCTCTGCACCATACATCAGGGCCGGGATGATATATATACAGGGACAGTTTAGTTGCTTGAGAGAGGGATTTGCTTCTTAACTGTCTTCTTAGCCCAAAGAAACAGCGATTTGCAAAAGTAATCCTTCGTTTGATCTCAGCACTGGTATTGTTTGCTGAATTTATAGCGGATCCTAGGTAGACAAAGTCTCTGACCACCTCAAAATTATAGCTGTCTATAGTGACGTTCTGTCCGAGACGTCGATTCTTGTTGACAGCAAATATTTCGTTTTGTTTTCATTCACCGTTTACCCAGTGGCGTATTTAAAGATTTGGCGCCCCGGGCCAATAAGATTTGGCGCCCCATTAAAAAGTCGTAAAATAACAAACAGAATTTTAATATTTTTGACGGTACAAAAATTAGTTCAAACATTTATCAATAGCACTGTTATAATTGACCGATTCTGCTTAGTCAGAATAAAGGATTTAAAGAGGCTTAACTGAAGTCCTTTATTTTGGTGGACACTTTTCGGCGGAGTAAAATAATTTTGATATCTGAATTTGTAGCTTACTAAATGCATATTTTGTGCGCAAACCATATATTTTCCCCGTGAATTTTCTTATTATGTATTAAAGTTTCCGCTAAAATAAGTCTGAAGTTCGCGGTGAAAATTTAAAATATACCTAATAGGTAAGAATATAAATTTGTTTTTGTCATATGAATTTGTAAAAAAAATAAATGCTAACTTGCTGCGCACACCCCGATTTTGCAGCTCTAAAGTTTCTGAATATTTAAGTTTCTGCTAAACAAGAATGAAGTTACCGAACGAAAATAAGAAAATTATGATTCTTTTAGTGTACAAAATTGTAGCTTATTATATGCTAATTTTGTATGCATTAATGAGTCTTGTAGCTCAAATGGATTGCTCTTTCTATTTCTAAAATGAAATTCGCATTAAGATTGCGCATTTTTAAATAAATAAAATGCACATTTAAATATCAAAATTATTTGATTTTGCCAAAATAAGGGACGTGCTTAGCTGTTCGATTGTTCTACCCTTATCGGGAAAATGAAGGTTCTTCACTGCAATTTGTCACTGCAGTCTTTAGAAACATTATACGCAGGGTAACCCCTGTGACAAGTGAGACACCCGTTTTTTTATTAAAACATCTAGAAATGCTTTTAAGCAATCTATAATAGTATTTTAAGACATATATTTATTGGGTTGTGTCGAAAAATCGTAAATATTTATCCTCCTTAAATTTGAGCTTTTCATATTAGGTCAGTCTCACTAAATAAGATCTCACTGCACTGATGAGCGTTCAATGTCAGTTTAGCGGAGGCGGAATGATATGATGGGACAAGACACTCCATTCAATTGTAAAAAGACATGTAATAATTCTCATACTGAGCTTCTGGAAAAAAAATTTAACTCAGCACAAAACTTTATGAAATTAATTAATGAAAAATAATACCAAGTTCAGTTTATTTTCATTTGTCTAAACATTCCACCTTTGTTTTCTATTTATTTATCGTTTTCGAATTTCCATACAATTCACCAAAAAATTGCAATTTAGCGAACAGCTGTTTTGGATAAAAAAGTACATTGAGAAATTATTCAAAAAAATTTTCGAATCTGAAAAAAATCACAGTGCTCAGGTGATTTTTCGGTTGCATTTGTTGCACTTAAAAAATCTCTGAGCGTTCAGAGATTATATTTATACTTATCGCAATTGTATGTAAATACAGTGTTGCGTTCCTACTTTGATATCTCGATTAGTACAATTGAAAGTTATTATGTAAGTATCTATGCTAGACGATGTAACGTTCTTCAAAAATATATAAGTGTTATATACGTTGGTACCTATTCTACCTCTATCACACCGTTTTGATGATATTCTGCCTGACGCCTCTAGGCTTTACTTTTCCCATAGAAATTTGCAAAGGAATTTTAAATTTTGCATCCAAAGTTGAATGCCGCCCTTCGCAGTGTGCCGCCCCGGGCCATGGCCCTTATTGCCCCTAGGGTAAATACGCCACTGCGTTTACCCCATCTTCTTGGCTTCCTTCTCAATACTCACGAAAGCACCACTCGCTTAGGTCGTCCGATTATGTCAATGTCGTCAGCATAAGCGAGTAATTGCACGGACTTTTTAAAGATTGTGCCTCTAGTGTTGACGTGAGAGTCTTGTACTTTTCTTTCAAAAACGATGTTGAAGTCGCATGACAGCGCGTCGCCTCTGCCTAAAGCTTTTTTTGATATTAAAGGTGTCGCTGAGGTGAAGGTCTTTGCCGACCTTGATGGAGCAGCGTGCATTCTCCATCGTGATGCTGCACAAGGTGACGAGTTTGGGAGGGATGCCAAAACTAGACATTGCTCTTTATAGCTCGTCTCTATAGATGCTGTCATACGCGGCCTTAAAATCGATGGAAAGGTGGTGGGTATCGAATTGAAACTTCTGGATTTTTTCCAAGATCTGCCATAGTGCGAATATTAGGTCGATGGTGGACTGCGGGCGAATGACTTCAGGAGTTCACAAAGTACTGCAGAGAAGAACTTGTAGGCGATATTAAGAAGACTTGTGCCTCTGTAGTTGGTGCAGTCCAGAGGATCGCCTTTCTTGAAGATCGGGCAAACAATGCTGAGATTCCATTTATCGGGCATGCTTTCTTCCGACCATATTTTGCAGATGAGCTGGTGCATATTCCTCATCGCCACCCACTTTGAAAAGTTCAGCCAAAATGCCATCAGCTCCAGCAGCTTTATTAGACTTAAGTTTAGATATAGTTATCTTCACTTCGTCGAGATCGGTGGACGGAATTGTTGGCCTACGTCATCGTCCAGGTTGAATGGTGCAATCTGCATGGTAGTGGAATTCAGTTCGTCATCGCCGTTTATTTATATCCTCAGCACTGACTGCGATTCTACTACGATGTCCCCTGATCATCCTTGCCGGCTTCGGTCCGGGTTTTGTAACTCTTGGAGGTTCTCTTTAGCTTTTGGTAAAACTACCGAACTTCATTCCTGGAATGGCATCCCTCTATTTCCTCGATCGCACGCTTTTCATGTTCTTTCTTTTTCCTTCTTAGAAGCTTGTATTCCTCTCTCCTCTTCTGCTCGTAGCTTCCGAGCAGCTCTGGTTCTTCTATGCAGCGCCGCTTTGTATGCCTTTTGTTTGGCTGCATGTACTTGTCGGCATTCTTCGTCGAACCTTGGGTTTCGCTATGGTGATCGTACGAGGACCAGCACGTCAGAGGCGGCATTTCTGATGGCTTCCTGGCAATTCTTCCACTGGTTCTCGATACTTACAGTTGGTGGTATAGGCCTATTTAAGAGGGTGCGAGAGACTTGATCGGAAAAGGACCTGGCGATTTCTTGCGACTGTAGCCGTACGACGTTAAACTTCTTTACAATATTTCCCTGCTTTCGCTTTGGTCGGGATATCCGTAGCATTACCTTGGCCACAACGAGAGAGTGGTATCTGAGTCAACGTTGGCTCCTCGGAACGTTCGGACATCATTGATACTGGAGGAGTGCCTTGCGTCGATCGCAATTCGCCATGTCCCCTTGTACATATCGAGATGCGGGAACTGCGTACTAGCTACCACAACGTTTCGCCCCGCAGTCAAGTCGATTAGCCTGAGTCCGTTATCGGAGGTGGTGTCGTGCAGGCTATATCTTCCGATTGTGCCACCAAAGACGTCTTCTTTTCTTAGCTTGGCATCAAAATCACCCAAGACAGTTTTAATGCCATAGCTAGGGAATTGCTCATATGTCTTGTCCGGGAGCTCGTAGAACTCATCCTTGGTGGCGTCATCCTTTTCCTCTGTGAGGGCATGCGCGCATATGAGGCTAATGTTGGCGAATTTAGCCTTGATGCGAATTGTCGTGAGGCGCTCGTTCACATAGTTGAAACTCAAGACTTCTTGCCTAAGTCGGCCTCCAACGATGAATCCACATCCAAAGAGACGCTGCCCTTGTGGTCGGTAACAGTCACCGTAGTAGATGTCGCAGTCTATCAGTTTTCTTTTGCCCGGCCCATCCCATCGCAGTTCTTGGATGGCGGTGATGTCTGCTTTGTAGCAGTTCCACTAAATGTTCGTCTGCACATGGTCTATAGAGAGACCAAACATTCCAGGTGCAGATCCGAAGTTCGTTGTCCTTATTTTGTTTGCTAGGTTCATCAACTGTAAATCCGTCCGTATCCAATGCTTGTTGTTGCTTCGCAACAAAAAATTTCTTTACGTGGCCGGGAAGTCATCCCGACGGCATGACCACCAACCTGGAGGACCAGACCCTTCCAACTCCAAGGGCGGGAAGCCAGATTAACCACTCCTTAAAGGCCTGAGCTCCGAATATGTCGTAGTAGATGTTCACTAAGTAGTTCAACCTAACTTGAATTGTAGACGCCACCGTTGATTCTATTTGGAGAATTCTTCCGCTACCGCCTGGATAAAGGAGAAGTGAGTGGAACACTTGCCCCCCCTCTCTCGTTTGCTGCCTCCTTAAACCACCCACAGGGATTGGAACACCATCTTCAGTTAAAGGTACTAAGCCCGATGTTCATCACTTGGAGGTGAGAGTAGGAGTTAATAGACAGAGGTTCGCTTTGAGGGAAAAGCTTGTGGACGCTTGTGTCCTCTTGAATGCACCGTGTCTACCCTTTGAACATCGTATACTTTCATATCGTATGTTAAAATATCAATGGCTGACCAATTAATGAAACACATTGACCATTTTATGGTGATTAAGTGGGTTAGATGGTACACTTTTGAGCTTTGAGACCTTGCAACCCTGTTGTCGACTTGAATTTTGAAGCCCCCATTTTCAACACCTACACAAACAATAGTCCCCAAATCATATGGAACCAGTTTTTCAGTACTGAGTAAAATCAGAGTTATTAACTTACTCCTGCAAGCTAGTTCAACCTATGTATAACCCCTTTATTTTAAGCAGAATGTTGCCACCATATGGCATGAATATTAAAGATGACGTATTATTCTTTTAAAATCTTAGGATTTTTAAACTTATTAAGTGGAAGAATCCATGCACATGCAGTCAAGTCCTACATTTCATTTTTAAACTTCAAATAGCATTGATTACATCAAAATAATTACTCAAGTAAACTTGTTGCATATAATATTCCGCCGATTAGAAAACTCCTTCCGGCTTCAACGGATTAATTATAATAACATTTCCGTCCAGACCAAAACCCAGCCTTCTTTTCTTTTTACCGTTCCGTTTTTCAATTAACTATGCTTTACCCAGCTATCTGCATTTTACAAATTATCTCTTTAAGGACTCTCTAATAGACCACTCCTTGAAAGAGTATAGCGAATTGCTTATTAAACAACACCACCTTCATAAAGGTACGGTACCTATATTGCATTTATTTTTTATGAATATTTTCCTTATTTACGGCAATTACGATAGTAATATTAAGTTACTTTTCAGAATTAGTCCTGCAGGAAGTGCTTTGTTATCAAATGTAATTGAAATCATATCTTCCTTAGATCCCCTTTAGAATAGTTCAATCCTTTGTCCAGCTTATGGAAGTAGGTATCGAATGGCCAAGGACGTATCCAGCTACCGTGTCTGTAACTCAAATTCCTCGGGATGTTTATTTGACTTAATATCTAAGCTCAAAGGCGCGTGAGATAACCTAATTCCGAGAACACAACTGACACTTCCTTAATTGTATTCAAAGGATTGCCTTATAGTGACGGTCATCAGACGGCCATCTTTTCCACTTCATTCAACCATCTACCTACACGTGGTCTCCTTAATAAGGCAGAAGGTATATAGCTTTCGCTTCATAGATACTGACCTCTATTTCCGTCTGGGATACGGTTTATGGTGCTCATACCGGAACCCAACTCCCAGGTTATCTTTCAACATTTCAATTGCCATTAAATGTCATGTTCCTGGCTATCCTGCCAGCATGCTTGTTGGTCCTTCCATTTATGGTATATATACGGAGCTGAACCTCTCTCCTTTAATGAAAGTTGTGACTGAGAGGGTGGCGTTAGGTTCAGGTTCGCAGTTTCAGGAGTGGCTGCAGTGGGTCCAGGAGCAGAGAGTGCTGATTGATATATGGTCTAGGTCTGGCGCGGTGATGTGAAATTTGTGGGAATCGCCGCTAATTGGAAATTATGTGAAACGTTTTCGATTGATTGCCGAATTTTCTGCGATTTATGCATGTATGCGATGCGAGAGATAAACGCAATAGCCATTGCAGTGGTTGTTGCATCTCACTGAGGTCCTCTATACCAACCAATATAATACATGGCATTGTAGCCAAAAAGTTCACAAAGAAAACTTGTGATGGTGATTGCACAGCTTAATTGATACCAGACCGCAGTTAAAAGTGGTGAACATTAAAACGCTCGAGTGATAGTTAAAATTTGCATATATTTACATAAATTTGAGAACCAATGAGGACCGTCCGGCCAGCCAACTGCCATCCAGTCCTCGTAATAGTCCTATGATGGTGATGCTTTATAGTGGTTCGTGGGTATGGTCTTCTATTTTCTATTTTATGCGGTCGACCGATAGCAAAGTCTAAAGTGTTCATTAAACAATTTTTATGGTTATGCGACAGACCTGGTAGGGAAAAATATTTATGACATTTTGTGTGAATCATACAGAGAGTGGAGGCAAACAATTTCAACAAGCTTATAAAACAAACAGTTTATCAGATGCTTTTTCCTATATATAGGAGAGCTAGGTAATATTTTTTCGACTAGACTAGACAGAGTTTATGAAAATTTATTAAAATAATGATTTAAGGTATCAAAGCTATTTATATATTTTTGTAAATTTTATTTATGACTTATGTATTTTTAAATGAGTATGAAATTTTTGTTCACATTTTTTATAATTCGGATCGTTTGGAAAGCTTAAATAAACAGATTTATTTATGAAATATGTAGACCTAATACCTTATTGAAAAAGAAAAAATGTAAATAATAAAAGTGGGAAGTAGAGCTCAGACCATACCTACCGAAAATTTCAAATATTTGATTGAAGCTAGCGAACGATAGTTCCGACATAAGAAGGTTTTATAATACAAATTCTATATACTACTGAAATAAATCAGCCACGTAGAAGACTTAGCATTAAGGATTGGACTTGTTGAATTATTGATTCGAAAAGCTTTTTATGGCCTTTAGTCCTACAAATTGGCGTTTCGTCCGGCTTACTCACTTGGACTCACAAGTGACATAGTGAGGGCTTTGTCATACGCAATTTGTATTGAGTTCAGTTCAACTTATGTATATGGATTTATTTTAGCAAAAAACCACTGTAAACTATATCCAACAAGATTAGAATTTCTAATCATTAAGCTGGAGTTTTTTGTTTGCCCGGGGCCAGGCATAGTTTCTATATAAGAAGGTTTTAAAATACGAATTCTATTAAATATATATATATATATTTTTTATAGTCCCTAAAATAGGCAAATCTTCTCTTCCTTAGCTCAAGAAATATCTAGAAGAACGAAAGCTTCCTTATGATGAATGAAGTTATGCCTTTCGTAGCAATAGATTCACTGGTGATCTGATAGAATTTATCACCGAACAGTGGAACCAATCTTTATTCATATTGGTTTGGAAAAAGTATTGATAAAGTTTGGCATCAGGCTCTCTAATCAAAAATTCGTGCATTTGGTATCGAAGGATCTTTTCTTCGTTGGATTAGAAATTATTTTTCGGTCCGTTCCATAGAAGTTATTTTAATGGTTACAATTAGGGTTCTGCATTTTAGTTCACTTTAAAGAGCGTTCAATTTAGTTCAAATTTTTTAGTGAACTAGTTCGCTCTTCTAGTTCATTTAATTCACTAGTTCAATACACTCTACCAAAAAATATAAGAAAAATAAAGTGAATTTCAAACAAAGTTTTCTTACCCTAAGCCCTGAATTTTGTATCCTTATTACATAAAAAAGTATATATTACCTGTTTCTGTAAATGATAATGACAATTAACACAATTCCAAAAACCAAAACCTGCCACAACGCTACGCATCTCATTGTCATCAGATCATCTCACATTTACCTTTATCTAGTTCGTATAGTTTCGTAAGATCTCTAGTTCGTTAAGCTCCCTAGTTCGTTTAGCTCTCTAGTTCGTTTAGTGCTCTAGTTCATTCAGCTCTCTAGTTCGTTTAGCTCGTTAGCTCTCTAGTTCGTTAGCTCTCAAGTTCGGACATGAACTGGTGAACTATACTGAACGACATAGTTCACTATCACTAGTTCATTTGAGGTTTGAAGTCTGTTTTCTGTATCTGTTGCTTTGCAGCTGTGTAGGTGTAGCTCGTTCGGCTCGATAGCTCTCGGTGTTACGTGTGTGTATGCGTATGCATAGATGTAAATAAGAAGAGTAAGCCAATACGAACGAAAAGAAAACACAATTTTCATTCCACTGGCAACTGCACATCCAAAGCAGACTAAGGTGTAATGGTTTGGTATGAATATGGATAATGGATATGGATACAGACAAACTCCAATGTTCGTTAGCTCTTTAGTTCGTTATATTGGACTGAGCTGTTGAACTAAATGACCTATAATGTAGTGAACTAGTTCACCTAGTTCACTTAAAGGAGCTACATTTTGAACTAGTTCGTTCGCGAACTACACAAGCCTAGTTACAATTTACAAGCTACAAGTCTGATATTCAAAAATAAATGCTGGCATGCCCCAAAGCTCAGTTTTATGTCCGATTTTCTTCCTTATTTTCATAAATGATCTTTTGTCTGAAACTTACATGTACATTAAATTGTTTTGTAGACAATCGCGAAAGCCCTAGAATAAAAAACCGTGCAGAATTTAATGCTTCAAAAATGCAATGCTGTCTTCTGTCGTTAAGGCAAAATTCTCCAATCCCTTTGCTGCTATCCATGATTGGCTTTTGCATCGAGGGAACTGAAAAGCTTTCAGTTCTGGTAATGCACATCACAACTGATCCAGCTTCTGTGGAATGAAAATAGATTTGTCATCACCAAAAATGCTCCGAAATGTTAAGTTTTCTTCAAAGATGCTAGCAATTCGTCCGCCTTTCTGATCTGGTTGTAACATTTAAAGCCTTCATTCGTCCAATCTTGAGTACAATAACCACGTCACATGATTTCCTTGTATTCGATTTTTTTTCCGATCCTTGAAGTGTCCATACGAACATTTAAGTTCAACCTTAACGCATTTAATGCAACCACACACTCTGAATAATTTTTGGTTAAAATTTAATTCAATTCAACAGAACACAAATAAACTGAAATCAATTCAATGCAATTAAATTCAACACAATGCAATTAAAATTCTTTAAGTTCAATTCAATTCAATTCAATTCAATTCAAATCAATTCAATTCAATTCAATTCAATTCAATTCAATTCAATTCAATTCAATTCAATTCAATTGAATTCAATTCAATTCAATTCAATTCAATTCAATTCAATTCAATTCAATTCAATTCAATTCAATTCAATTCAATTCAATTCAATTCAATTCAATTCAATTCAATTCAATTCAATTCAATTCAATTCAATTCAATTCAATTCAATTCAATTCAATTCAATTCAATTCAATTCAATTCAATTCAAATCAATTCAATTCATTTCAATTCAATTCAATTCCTCATTCCATTTACAGATACAGGATCCTTGTGGATGCGAAAAATAAGGTTCGTTGAAGCCAATTTTCCTTGAAAGATAAATCTGTTACACTCCTAACATTTGTATCAATGGAGACATTTTATAAATATACTGAAGAGAATAGGGCCCAATATAGGGCCATGTTGAACCACTTTTTGTCAAGAAAATAGGCCATGACCAATCAACTCCTATTACCCACATAGAACGTCATGGTTGACTTTGTCAAGGCTTTAGAGAAGCCCAGCAAACATAAAACAGTAAAATTATTTTGATCTTATTACTGTTTGTTTTCCCTGAGAGAGTGAGTGAGTTATGAAGTCTTTTGTCTTTATTTTGAAAACTTTAGTTCGATTTTGTAAAGCTTGTATTTAAATACGCATAATACAAAACCATGAGTTGTTTCTAGTTCTAGTAAAAAAAAAAGCACGCATGTCACTGTAGATTTCTATTCTCCAAATATTTTATCCTACCAAATGCTCCTTTTAAGTTATTACAATGAAGCTCTTTAAAATATCATCTCAGTTCTGCACAACATCAATTAGACCTATTCCTGTTAGGCACATTGCCCAGTGTGTCCATAGGACCAAAGTACATTCCTGGACTCAAAATGGATTCAACATGCGAACAAATCAGACATACTATCATCGTTAATCGCCAGAATTTCCACCAATCCTCGCCTCACACCCTCTAGTCATATTTGTTTAAACTTTTCCAATAACGCAGCCAACATTCAGGGCACCACATAACTACCTACATAGCTGCAAGGCCTAAAAATCCAAAAACACATACCCATAGATGACCACTCACGTACCCATACACACTCAAATACTTTACAGTTACAGTATATTCACAAAAGTAAACTAAAAAAAAAAAAATACATAGTTCTGGCTTCTGGCTTCTCGTCCTGCCTGCTCGAAAGCGAATCGTTTCCAATCGAATGCGATTAATTGGAATCCGCATATCAATCTCGCTCGGGCACACACAGTCGCCCTTACCCTTACCACCACCACCTTGTCCTGCGCCCACCATCAGGAAATAAAATATCATTCCTATTTGCTTTGCAGCACAGCAAAGATAAATATAAACAACAGCTTCGTGTTTATGCCGCTCCTGCCGGCCGCTTCTGCTGCCATCGCTTTATCCTGAAATTATTATGTATGTGTGTTGGTATTGTTCGCAGCGCTGCGCTGCGAACTGCGATGGTTCCTCTCCTCCTACTTCGACTTCTGCTACCAACAAACAATTACAACAACAATAAATTGTTCTTCTGTTGATGTCGTTTTGCTGTTGACGTTGTTTTTATTACAGTTATGGGTGTTACTATGCTGAGGCTGACTCTATAGGAATCCTCGCAGGATTCTGTTATATGCGCTCGAATGCCTGCATTTCGGTACATTCAATTGATGATTCCTTTCCTACTGGACTGCCGAAGGGTTTGAGGTTGCATTCAGGAATTCCAAGCTCGGGTGGTGTGGGTGGCATAACATAAGCCTGTGCACCATCATTATATCAGATATCATGGAAAAGCGGTGGCGTTGTTGACCCTACAGATGTGAACTTGGCCACAGACCACACCAACGAATCGAAGGCGCACACCACGCGCCAGCCAGCCGCTCGCCCGCACTCATTCTAAATGCTTAGCTTATCGATACTAACAAGCCCCATGCAGCAATGTAACACCCTCCTCCTTACTATGCGCCCCCTTAGTATTGTTTATTTCGATATCGTTGTATAGAAAATATTGAAAACGCTGATCGATTAATCCGATTAGAGGATGTTGCACACATTATTTGTGTACCGATTAAAGTTTTGGAATTGGGATCACAATCGGATTCAGATGTTGTTATAAATGCTGTTGCTGGTTGTTAGCTCGAGTAGTGTGAGGTAATGAGCCAATAAATTCAAGTGCCTTGCACCTCACCTCCACCTCGATTGTTCTATAAACACATTATACTCGCATGTATATGTATAACAGTACATACCTATACACAGCAAACAAGATTCAGTGGGATTAGTGAATTTATTGACGTGGTGACACCGAACCCCAGATAATGCGGTACGTGTCCTTGTTTAAAGGATTTAGTTTAACTGAGCCCCTTTAATTCTATACATAACCTAAAGTGAGACAAATGCCAGAAATAAGACTTGCATCTGTTTCTTGTTGATTGAAAGCAATAAATAATAATTAAAATTAGGTTTAAAGGATTTACTTTCTTGGAAATGCGTACAAGCAGAAGTTAAAAGGCTAACACCTTTATTCATAAACGCAAATGAAACACAAATTATCTTTGATCAGTGAGTTAAGTGTCAAATCATATCAATAAATCAAAATTCATGGCATTAAACTAACTCACCAAAGTAGGTACATTAAACGAGTAATTAAGTTAAAAATACTTCTGTCATTGTTGCCAAAACCTAGAGTTAAAAGGAAACAGACGCTTGTGACACACATGCTATCTACAGCCTCAAATGAGAGAGTGTATGTGCGAAAGTTCATATTTAGTGAGAAAGTGTATGTGAAGTTCCATAAATAGTCTTTGGAAAGAGCAGAGTTCTTGTTGATTGTAGTAGATTTTCGTTAAGTTTTTGAACTTAACGTGGATTAGCAGTTTATATTTTTATTGATATGAAATTTAAATTCGTGAACTAACTTTTGATTGACGCTTTAGTTAATGTGTGAATTAGAAGATATCTGAGCAATTTTTATTGATAGGGCTGTAAGAGTTTAGATTGTAGGATTTGATTAAGACTTTTAAATGAATTGATGCACATGGCACATAGACAGCGTTATTTCAAATTTAATGAAAATCTTATAGTTTATGATTATTTTACCAATAGAATAATATTTACGGAATGAGGCTACTTCTCATCGAAGCCAAAAGCTCGGGATACCTATACCAAATTGGTTCATCTATTAAACATTTTGAAATAAGTCCCAAAATTAATGCACAGTTTGAATTTGCAGCTATTTGCGTAATAAAGAGTGTTGGTAACCCTGAAAGAAAAAAAAATTGACAGCTGACAGTTCAGGGCTAGTTAAAATGGATTTACATTTTCGTTCTTTGTACCATCTGGTTCTCAAAATATACGCAATGCCTACTACGCATATTACGGATTTACTGTTGACGAACCTAGCAAACAAAATAAGGACAACGAACTTCGGATCTGCACGTGGAATGTTCTCTCTCTCAATAGACCACGTGCAGCCGAACATTTCGACTGCTACAAAGCAGACATCACCGCCATCCAAGAAGTGCGATGGGATGGGCCGGGCAAAAGAAAAAGACTGCGATATCTACTACGGTGACTGCTACCGACCACAAGGGCAGCGTCTCTTTGGATGTGGATTCGTCGTTAGAGGCAGACTTAGGCAAGAGGTCTTGAGTTTCAACTATGTGAATGAGCGCCTCACGAAAATTCGCATCAAGCCTCATATGCGCGCATGCACCCACAGGGGAGAAAGATGACACCAAGGACCTCCTGGACAAGACATATGAGCAATGCCCTAGCTATGACATTAAAATTGTCTTGGGTGATTTTAATGCCAAGCTGGGAAAAGAAGACGTATTTGGTGGCACAATCGACACCACATCCGATAACGGACTCAGGCTTATCGACTTTGCTGCTAGGCGAAACGTTGTAGTAGCTAGTACGCAGCTCCCGGTCAGTCACAAAAAATTTCCAGGTCCTTTTCCGATCTAGTCTCTTGCACCCTCTTAAATAGTCCTATGCCACCAACTGCAAGTATCGAGAACCAGCGGAAGAATTGCCAGGAAGCCATCAGAGATGCCGCCTCTGACGTGCTGGGCCTTGCACGACCACCACAGCGTAACCCCTGGTTCGACGAAGAATGCCGACAAGTACATGCTGCCAAACAAGAGGCATACAAAGCGGCGCTGCATAGAAGGACCAGAGCTGCCCACGAGCTCTACGAGCAGAAGAGGAGAGAGGAACACAAGCTTCTAAGAAGGAAAAAGAAAGAGCATGAGAAGCGTGTGATCGAGGAAATAGAGGGATGCCATTGCAAGAATGAAGTTCGGAAGTTTTACCAAAAGGTAAAGAGAATCTCCCTAGTCCTGGAGCAGATAGTGCGCAAGAGTGGTGTTAACATGGACGGCACTATCTTTAACAGGTCTTCTCAACTGCTTGGTTATGCGGACGACATCGACATCATCGGCCGTTCCAAGAGAGCTGTACTTGAAGCATTCACAGCTATTGATGAACAGGCGAAACGCGTTGGTCTTGAAGTGAATGAGGACAAAACAAAGTATATGCTATCAACAAACAAAGCCTCATCTGTCCATCGCCTAGGACAAAACGTCACTGTTGGTAGCAGTAATTTCGAGGTAGTCAAGGAGTTCACCTACCTCGGAACAAACATCAATCCCACGAACGACACCTTAGTGGAAATCCGACGAAGAATTACCCTAGCGAACCGCTGCTACTTCGGTTTGGCCAAACAAATGGGTTCAAAACTCCTTTCTCGAAAGACAAAGTGCACGCTATACAAAACTCTAATTTTACCAGTTCTACTCTACGGCGCCGAGTGCTGGACGATAAGTAAAAAAGGGGAATTGATCCTGGGCACTTTCGAGAGAAAAATTCTACGACGGATATTTGGTCCTATATGCGAAGAGGCCGATTGGAGGAGAAGATTCAATCGTGAACTGTACGAGCTGTACCAAGATGTGGATGTAGTCCAAAGAGCCAAAACACGTCGACTACATTGGCTCGGCCACATCGAGCGAATGGACAACAACGCTCCAGCCAAGAAAATCTTCGAATCCCAGCCCCCAGGTTCGAGACGACCAGGAAGACCGAACCTCCGCTATAGGGACCAGGCGGTCACAGACGCAAGAGCGCTTGGTCTCGACGACTGGAGGGAGCGTGCGAGGGACCGCAGCCGATGGAAGACCGCAATATCTCAGGCAGAGACCCTTCATGGATCGGGAGCCGGATAAGTAAGTAAGTAAGTAAGTAAAGAGAATCTCCCAGGGTTACAAGGCCCGGACCGAAGCCTGCAAGGATAATCAGGGGAACAATGTAGTAGAATCGCAGCCGGTGCTGAGGATATGGAAAAATCCTTTCTGCAAATTGTATAACGGCGATGACGAACCAAATTCCGCTACCATGCAGATTTTACCATTCAACCTGGACGAGCGACGTAGGTCAACAATTCCGTCCCCCCGATCTCGACGAAGTGAAGATAACTATATCTTAACTTAAGTCTAATAAAGCTGCTGGAGCTGATGGCCTTGCGGGTGAGCTATTCAAAGCGGCTGGTGGTGAGTTGGTAAGGAGTATGCACGAGCTCATCTGTAGAGGAAAGCATGCCCGATGAATGGAACCTAAGCATTGTTTGCCCGATCCTCAAGAAAGGCGATCCTCTGGACTGCACCAACTACAGAGGCATCAGTCTTCTAAATATCGCCTACAAGATCTTCTCTGCCGTACTTTGTGAACTCCTGAAGCCATTCGTCAACAACCTGATTCCTGTCCATATCAGTGTGGCCTTAGGCCAGGGAAGTCCACCATCGACCAAATATTCGCACTACGGCAGATCTTGGAGGAAACCCAAGACTTTCAAATCGATACGCACCAACTTTTCATCGGTTTTAAGGCCGCGTATGACAGCGGCCAAACTCGTCGGATTGTGCAGGATGACGATTGAGAATGCACGCTGCTCTTTCAAGGTCGGCAAAGATCTCACCGAAACCTTTGATGTCAAAAAAGGCTTTGGGCAAGGCGACACGCTGTCATGCGACTTCTTCAACATCGTTCTTGAAATTAAAGTGCAAAACTCTCACATCAACACTGGAGGCACAACGTCCAATTACTCGCTTACGCTTACAACATTGACATAGTCGGACCAACAAAGGGAAATGTCAGTGGCGCTTTCGTGAGTATTGAGAAGGACGCCATGAAGTTTGGTTAACGGTGAATGAAAGCAAAACGAAATATATACTGTCAACAAGAAAGGACACCCAACATCGACATCTCGGACAGAACGTCACTATAGACAGCTAAAATTTTGAGGTGGTCAGAGACTTTCTCTACCTAGGATCCGCTATAAGCTCAGCAAACGATACAAGTGCTGAGCTAAAACGAAAGATTACTCTTGCCAATCACTGTTTCTTTGGACTAAGAAGGCAATTGAAAAGCAAGGCTCTCTCTCGAGCAACTAAACTGTCCCTGTATAATACACTTATCATCCTGGTCCTGAAGTATGGTGCAGAGGCATGGACACTGTTGACGGTGGATGAGAACGCGTTAGGCTGTTTTGGGAGGAAAATTTTCAGTGTGCTTGGAGAAGAAGATACCACAACGAACTGTATGGGCTGTACAGCGACACTGACCTAGCCACAAAAGTGAAAAGCCAACGACTAAAATGGCTGGATCACCTTGATTGAATGGACATCAATGCTCCGGCCCGGAAAAACTTTGAATCCAACCCCGTAGGACAGTAGAGGTGGACAGCGTAAAAGGTGGCGCACGCAAGTGGAAGATGACCTCAACCAACTTGGCTTGCGAGACTGGAGGCAGCTAGGTAGAAACCGATCCGGCTGGAAGTAGCTTGTTGGTTGAGGCCCTGGTCCACACCGGACTGTAGCGCCACCTTAAGTAAGTAAGAAGGTATACCCCTGTTTCATACCCTGTCGCACTTCGAAAGAGTTGAATAGCTGTCCATTTTGTGAAACAAAATCTTGCGTTTTTATAGGACTCCCTAATAATGGAAACAATTTTTGGGGGAATTCCCCTACCATAAAGGGATCTCCATATACATTCACGGTTGAATCGCTCAAAGGCTTTCTTAAAATCCACGAACATGAGGTAAAGCGGGGATTGAAACTCTGCAGACTGCTCAAGAACGATACGCAGAGTGTTGATATGGTCGGCACACGACCGACCACTGCGCAAACCAGCTTTATGCCCAGTGATGAAAATTGACTTTTGTCGATTGTACTGAAAACTGAAAAAAAATTGTATTGAAAAAGACCAAATAGTACTGAACTTTTTTAAATTATAAAACAACGCAAACAAATAAAATAAATTTTTTATTAAAACAAAAATACATAAATTAAATATACCTATACATTTCATTGGTATAATTTTATTATAAGTAAGTCTTATGGACGGATAGCAACTTTGGCACAAGTCTTTTCTTTGTATTTACATTCATATGTACTGTACATATGTATATTACATTCATATGTTTTTCTTACTCTAAAATTTATTCATCGGCAAGTGGTTTACTCGGTAAATGTCTATCCAATAAACTGTGACAGCATTCATTTTTAATTAGGTTTTTAGTTTCTACTATATTAGTGTAGAACACGTGTCTACCTGCATTCGGTTTCTTAGTTTTGTTTTAATAATATATTGATAATAAAAAATTCTTTCGACGTTTGCGGAAAATGAGGAATAGAAAAAGCACCCTGGACAATTCGGTTTATATTTGAAAACATGAACTCGTTGCATTCATTTTTCACAAGGCCAATTTCAGCCCAGAACTCAGAAATAGAAGCATTTCTAAATTTTTTAAAGTATTGGCAGGCAGCTGGAGCTCGATATTCTTTATTAATGAGTTCAATGTTTTTTTGTTCGCCAGGAAAAAATCTATTGGATTTACTTGGCCATCTAAAATTGAAGTTTGTGAAAAATGTTGCAGCGAGTTCAAAAAAATGTCTTCAAAATTAAATCTTATTTTCACATCTTCGAGGAAAGCTATATAGAACATCCGTACATGACTTTTTTCGCTTTCAGTTAAATTTTTAGAAGTGTAAAAATTTCACTTTCGGTCCCGCAATAGATTTCCTCGACGGGAAGGTGGTTTTCTAGTAAGTTTATTGACAGTATGGGTCTTTCATTAAAAGCTTCTTTACGTGAAGATGTGGTGAAGACTGACTGAACATATTTGTTTGATTTTAGAGATTTATGAAAGTTGACCTTTTCAAAAACTAAAAATAGTACAAATAGTACTGAAAATTGAAAAGTGGTACTTGCGTACTCGGGAAAGTCCAATAGTACCGAATTCAGTACAATAGTAAGCCTTTTTGCAACTGTGTTTATGCCTCTTGAGTTTAGACTCGATTCTAACCTTTATCCGCTAGCCATTAGTTTTGAAAAAACTGCAATATCTCGCCAATTGTTGCAATTCTTAGCATCACCTTTCTTTATTAACTTAACAATGACACCATCCTTCGAGTCACTGATGGGATAAATTTCGTTTTCCCTCACAGCAACACAGCTTGTATTACTAGCCGTTCTGAAGTGTCAGCTTTCCGGAATTCGGTTGGTTCTTTCAAGTCTAGCTGCTTCGTTGTTTTTGAGAAGAGGTACTCGTATTGATCGTTGTTTCATGGCACTAATGATCTTTCCCTCTGTATTTCAACCCTAACCCTTATCATTCTTTTCCAAATCGTGCCTTGTTTCGATTCCTTTCTCAGAGACCTACAAGATGGTAGCATAATCTCACTTCTGGCATCAGAATTTGCCTTTGATCGTTCTTTCCCGCAGCCATCCATTTGGTTTTCAGTATTTAAGAATTGAAGAGAGCACAGAAGTTTTAAAAAAACTAGTAGAAAATAAATCAATTTGAAAAAAAAAATCATATTTTTTCAAAAATATTGCAAATTGAATTTTTCAAAAACTATTCAAAATAGTCTTTTTAACTATTTTTCCCGTGGGTAGGTGTAAAACCTTCAAAAGGCTCTATGAGGACCGGTAAATGCGTGCTCATATGAGTGTGAGATTCCTTCTTCACTAAAAGCACCTCCACTTCCCAATTGCAACTATGTAGGTTGAAAATTGTTTGCAGGTAACTTCGCGGTGAAAATTCCTGCTTGGTACGCGATTCTAAAGCGGTTTTCCGTACACTAAATTCTATACATCAAGAGTGTCAATAATCGATAAATTAGTGTGTTCTAATAGCCGATTTCTCAAAACATCTATTTGACTATACTAAAATATTGAGAAGCCAAAAAAGGTGTTCGTAAACTTCAAATGCGTTTGCAAGAAAATTGACTGAAGTTGATCAAAAAGACTTTATGCGAACAGGAAGATTGCGTATTTGACGTTAGCAATATTTCCTTCAATAACTGACGTTGATTTGACACTTTAATACACCAAATTTCAGTAAACTCAACATTTTTGGAACACCCTTTATAAACTGTATCGAACTTTGAAGGTATGTTCTTGCAAAAATTAAAAGAATTATTTTGGAATTTAGATTTTTTTAAAGAAATAATAACCTTTTTTATAATTAATGAAGCCCATGTTTTGCCTATTTAAAGCACCTTCCTTAAAGCTTTGTGGATTTCCCGAAAAATAAAAACTGATTACATTTGAAAATTGTACATAATGTTGGTAAATACATAATATACGAAAATGTAGGAACTATATAAATATACAAAAGTACGAAGCATGTTCAGAAAAACACACATGCCAAAGACAATTTGACAACCATTTTTGTACAAAACTGCAAAAACAACAAAGAACCAGAAACCTAAAAACATACACGTCCATTTCCTCTGATGGCGCACAGGACATTAAGTAAATAGTCCTGATTGTATGCAAATGTTTTGTTTTATTTATGAGGAACAAAAAAGAACCCACAGTTAATACGTAACATGACCGAGGTGAATTGCAGAATTCTTCTCAGCACTCAGCAAAATGTAAAATCTGTTAGGTACATATTCAGACATAGAGCGACGATGAAGTCTTGAAAAAAATATCTGTGGGGTATTTGGTCCGGTTGTGATGTTTCTTTTTTTTTCTTTTGTAATTTCGATTTCTTTGTCTTTGGGTCATGTTTTAAGAAATAAATTCCAATTTGAATTGTTTGGTCTGAGAAAAAGACAACATCAGGAAAAAGTCTATGTTTTTTTATTGTATGAATCCTTTAAGGACCCATCGTCATCATGGTGATATGTTGATCACATGGCATAGGTAAATTGTGGTTTTATTTATTTAGGCTTTTGTTGTTGTTTCGATTCTTTTGTGACGGAAAATACACAAATTTGTTGTAATTTATTTTTATTTTGTTAGATAATGATGTTTTTTTTTTTATTTTCTGAGAAGGGCTAACACATTGAATCGATATGATATCAAAAGGATACCTACTGATTCATTGAAGAAGATGCACCAGTGGCGCAATAAAAAAAAATATTTACATATCTAAATTTTTGGATGGATATGTGAATGTAATTCGATGATGTGAATTATTTATTTTTTATTGCTTGAATTATTTTGTTTTAGTTAAACGTGTGAATATATGTAGGTGTCGAATAACAGTTAAAAGTAATGGCTTAGGTACCTGCAT
This sequence comes from Dasysyrphus tricinctus, assembly GCA_963921185.1. Taxonomy (NCBI): domain Eukaryota; kingdom Metazoa; phylum Arthropoda; class Insecta; order Diptera; family Syrphidae; genus Dasysyrphus; species Dasysyrphus tricinctus. The sequence continues at coordinate 66,919,717 of OY992531.1, forward strand.
CTATAGATAAATAAATAAATTGGGTGGCGCAACAGCTCGTGGAGAACCAGGGCCTAGTGACTTACAACTCACAACCATTCCTGTGTGCGTGTTTGTTGGCAGGAATGGAGGGGACCTACAGTTTTTTGCCGAGTCCGAACGGCTAAATGAGAAGCACGTTTTCATGACAAATATACTCTTGGAGGATTTGCCAGTACCTCGCAAGAGGCAGTACCTCGAATAAAACATTTCTGTTTTTAGGTGGCACGGCTGGGACTCGAACCCACGTCTTGGGCATGACAGTCCTACGCACTAACCATCATGCCACGAGGAACTACAAATGCATCTGTAATATTTAAGTAAAAAAGTTATTTGATATTTTAAGTAAAAAAGTTATTTGATATTTTTTAAACAAACACTTTCAAATCCTTTGGTTGAATCACTGCGTATCTTTGCATGTATAGCATATGTATAGTAGATTCCCTAAACATGTAACTCCTCCAATTTAACTGCGTTTTAGAGATGATGCTATAATGAAAACCAGAAAAATGAATTGATATAAAATATCTACTTTTTACGTTCCAGTATTCAGCTGGACAAATAGGGGGCATATCTTTCATTTTGACCTGACGGGTTGAGCTTTAGTATACTGATAGTTCATGTCCCAACCTTACTTTTAAGATGTGTTGCCAAGATGGCAACACTGTCAGAAGGACAAGAGAAGGGTTGCCACTTACCAGTTTCAATCCCAAAATGTTGCTTATAAATCGAAAACCAAGGGTCGGACGATGACCCGAGAACTCCGGTTAGATTCAGCACCCTTGAAATCATAGGACCACAATATTGTTTTTCTCCCACCCCTCCCCTTGCACGAAGGGGGTGAAAAAAGAGTCGTTTTGGGAAAGAAAATTTAAAAGGCCAAGAAAAGTTTGAAAAATATTTTTATTAATAAAATTTAAAGATTGTATCCACGCAGATTTACACAATATACTACTACACATCCAAAGTTTATTAAGAACCTACTTTGATTTTTCTTTAAAGCCACTTTCAAAGTGCTTGGGAGGGGGGTACGAAAGATTAACAAACTTAAATATTTATCTTGGTATATATAAGCATATGACACATGTTTTAAAGGAATTTTTTGAATGCAAAATCTTACTAAATCCGAATGAACTCGATACAAATGCCTTACAAGAAAGTAATAGTAAATGATGACTGAATTTTAAGTGAAACAAGTAAAATATTACCAAATTCCAACAACATTACAACATTGACATGAATCTTGGTCCACATGTTTCATTTGTCCTAAGCAACAAAAATAAAAGGAGGTTACAAAAATATTTGTAATGAAAGGGTGTTTCTGTCAATAAATTAGAAAAAAATGTAAACTAATAACATTAAACCCCTCCCAAAACTGGTATGTTGACCAAAGTTGGTGGAAAATGTTAGATTATTAAGCGGAAAAAACATCAATCAAGCATCCATCAAACATTCGTCAAATATTCATCAAACATCCGTCAAACATCCGTCAAACATCCATCAAACATCCACCAAACATCCGTCAAGCATTCATCAAACATCCGTCAAAAATCCGTCAAACATCCGTCAAATATCTATCAAACAGCCGTCAAAAATCCGTCAAACATCCTTCAAACATCCGTCAAACATCCGTCAAATATCCGTCAAACATCCGTCAAACATCCATCAAACATCCGTCAAACATCCGTCAAACATCCATCAAACAACCATCAAACATCCGTCAAACATCCGTCAAACATCCGTCAAACATCCATCAAACATCCGTCAAACATCCGTCAAACATCCGTCAAACATCCGTCAAACATCCATCAAACATCCGTCAAACCTCCTTCAAACATCCGTCAAACATCCATCAAACATCCGTCAAACATCCGTCAAACATCCATCAAACATCCATCGAACATCCGTCAAACATCCGTCAAACATCGGTTAAAAATCCGTCAAACATCCCTCAAACATCCGTCAAACATCCGTCAAACATCCATCAAACATCCATCAAACATCGGTTAAAAATCCGTCAAACATCCGTCAAACCTCCGTCAAACATCCGTCAAACATCCGTCAAACATCCATCAAAAATCCGTCAAACATTCGTCAAACATCCGTCAAACATCCGTCAAAAATCCATCAAACATCCGTCAAACATCCGTCAAACATCTGTCAAACATCCGTCAAACATCCGTTAAACATCCGTCAAACATCCATCAAACATCCGTCAAACATCCATCAAACATCCGTCAAACATCCATCAAACATCCGTCAAACATCCATCAAACATCCGTCAAACATACATCAAACATCCGTCAAACATCCGTCAAACATCCGTCAAACATCCGTCAAACGTCCGTCAAACATCCGTCAAACATCCGTCAAACATCCATCAAACATCCATCAAACATCCGTCAAACATCCGTCAAACGTCCGTCAAACATCCAAAGTGCGCACTTTTTTACATTATCAAAACGATTTCTCTTTTACAACAGATTTACAGAATTTTTAAATACAGAATTATGAAAATAGATTTCTTGTAATGGAAAATACATTTATCAAACGTGGTAAGAATATATTATATAATTAAAACGATTTTTAATTTATTAAATACTATCTATAAACAGTATAGTTATAACCAAATATGTAGTACCTACAATACACAATTTTCATATTCCAAGAGAACCATAGGTACACATTCATCATTGCTTGATTGAAATCATAAACATATGGTTATGATATTGTTATACATATTTTATCGTTCTCTCTAGTTTTCTCTCGTTCTCTGTATGAATTATGTTTTCGTCATTGAGTCATATAATAGATAATTGCATCAACGTGATCAGTAAGTATTTCCACGTGCTTGTTGTTGATCTATGATCTTATTAAAATTGTATAGTTTCCTTAAAAAGTGCGTGTTACTCTTCCAAAATGAATGAATGTCTGTTTTTGATGATAAAAAGCCAAAAACGGAAGTTTTTCTAAGAACACAAAATAGTGTTGAAGCTTGGCATAGCCGTCTAAAAAGCTTGGTTGGAAGAAGAAAGGCAGGGTTATATAAACTCATAAGCGACCTCAGAAACGAACTTCTTTTCGGAAAAGCGCAGGTTAATAGAGTGAAAAATGGGGAACACATTAAGAAAAAAAAAACGATTCTCAAAAATAAACAAATTGCGCGAGTTATAAAAAAACGACTTGACTTAAGCCATATTGCTTATTTAAAAAGAATCGCAAAAAATTTGGTTTTATTTTAAATTATTTAATTATATTTTTGTTTTGTACATAATGTTTGTATACATTAAGCTCAAATTTGGAAAATTTATTATATTTATTTAAAGTTAATAGTTAATATGAAATATTACTTTTCATTAAGATAGATTTGTTCTGTTTAAATTATACTGTTAATTATGTTTTTTGTTTTCGTTAAATAATTCTTTAATAAAAATCATGAGAAAAATTTGTTTAAAGTGGAATTTTTCTTAGACAGAATTTTAGTTTTCATAAGTAGAATTTTGGAAAACAGAATTTAGACCAGGCAGAATTTTGAAATACAGAATTTTGTAAACACAGAATTTTGATATACAGAATTTTGCATTTACAGAATTTTGAAATACAGAATTTTGGCCAAACAGAATTTTGACCAGACAGAATTAACAAAAAAAAACAGAACTTTGACCAAACAGAATTTTGAAAACCAGAATTCCGACCCGCTCCCCCTCCCTCAAACATCCGTCAAACATCCGTCAAAAATCCGTCAAACATCCACCAAAAATCCACCAAATATCCGTCAAACATCCGTCAGATATTTGTCAAACATCCATCAAACATCCGTCAAACATCCACCAAAAATCCACCAAACATCAGTCAAACATCCGTCAAACATTTGTCAAACATCCATCAAACATCCGTCAAAAATCCATAAAACATCCATCAAACATCCGTCAAACATCCGTCAAACATTCGTTAAACATCCGTCAAACATCCGCCAAACGTCCGCCAAACATCCATCAAACATCCGTCAAACATCCACCAAACATCCGTCAAACATCCATCAAACATCCGTCAAACATCCATCAAACATCCGTCAAACATCTCTCAAACATCCGTCAAACATCCGTCAAACACCCGTCAAACATCCATCAAACATCCGTCAAACATCCATCAAACATCCGTCAAACATCTGTCAAACATCCGTCAAACATCCGTCAAACATCCGTCAAACATCCATCAAACATCCGTCAAACATCCGTCAAACATCCGTCAAACATCCGTCAAACATCCGTCAAACATCCGTCAAACATCCATCAAACATCCGTCAAACATCCGTCAAACATCCATCAAACATCCATCAAACATCCGTCAAACATCCGTCAAACATCCGTCAAACATCCGTCAAACATCCGTCAAACATCCGTCAAACATCCGTCAAACATCCATCAAACATCCTTCAAACATTCGTCAAACATCCATCAAACATCCGTCAAACATCCATCAAACATCCGTCAAACATCCGTCAAACATCCATCAAACACCCGTCAAACATGACGGATGTTTGACGGGTGTTTGACGGATGTTTGACGGATGTTTGACGGATGTTTGATGGATTTTTGACGGATGTTTGACGGGGGTTGGGGTCAAAATACTGTATGGGTCATTATACTGTATTTAAAATACTGTATCTCAAAATACTGTATTTCAAAATACTGTATGTACAAAATACTGTATGATCAAAATACTGTAAGTCAAAATTCTGTATTTCAAAATTCTGGTTGGTCGAAATTCTGCATTTAAAAATTCTGTATCTCAAAATTTTGTGTTTGAAAATGCTGTAAATATCTACAGCATTTTCAAACACAGAATTTTGAAAACAGAATACTTTTTTTTAAGAATATATACCTAGTTATAATTTTGCGTAAGCATAAAATTCTGACTAACATTTATTAAACCAAAAACAAAATAAATGCTATCATGTTCTTATTTCCCTCTCTCATTTTCTTCTTCTTAATTGTTTGTATCTCTCTCACATTTTTACATGATTTGTTTTGATCATAATCAACAACTACATAAACAATTGCAAAAGCGCAAGTGGAAAGAGTTATAAATGGTGAACATATTCGTAAAAAGAAGAAACCTGTTCTTAAAAATTAAAAAATTGCTCATGTAATGATAAAGATTAATGATTTAAACCATATTGGTTACTTAAAAAGAATAGCAAAAAATCTAGGTTTATATTCAAATTTTGCTTAAATCGTTAGTTAAATTCCTTTGGTTATCATTAATGTACAAGGAGTTTTGTGATTTTGATTTGTTTTGTTGTAATTTTTCGTTACTTTGTTTTTGTTAATGCATTTCTGCATACAATACATACATATTTGTATAGTTACCTAAATAATATTGCCTATTATCTATTTACTTATTTATGACTTATGTACTTCACTCTTCACTCTTCACTTTTCACTTTTCGCTTTTCACTTTTCGCTTTTCGCTTTTCACATTTCTTTTTTCGCTTTTCACTTTTCACTTTCCACTTTTTACTTTTCGCTTTTATCTTTTCGCTTTTCACTTTTACTTTTCACTTTTCACTTTTCGCTTTTCGATTTTCACTTTCCACTTTTCGCTTTTCACTTTTCACTTATCGCTTTTCGCTTTTCACTTTTCACTTTTCACGCTTCACCTTTCACTTTTCACTTTTCACTTTTAACTTTTCACTTTTCACTTGTCACTTTTCACTCTTCACTTTTCACTTTTCGCTTTTCACTTTTCACTTTTCGCTTTTCGCTTTTCACTTTTCTTTTTTCGCTTTTCACTTTTCACTTTTCACTTTCCACATTTTACTTTTCGCTTTTATCTTTTCGCTTTTCACTTTTACTTTTCACTTTTCACTTCACTTTTCGCTTTTCGATTTTCACTTTCCACTTTTCGCTTTTCACTTTTCACTTATCGCTTTTCGCTTTTCACTTTTCACTTTTCACGCTTCACTTTTCACTTTTCACTTTTCACTTTTCACTTTTCGCTTTTCGCTTTTCACTTTTCACTTTTCACGCTTCACCTTTCACTTTTCACTTTTCACTTTTAACTTTTCACTTTTCACTTGTCACTTTTCACTCTTCACTTTTCACTTTTCGCTTTTCACTTTTCGCTTTTCGCTTTTCACTTTTCACTTTTCGCTTTTCACTTTTAACGCTTCACTTTTCACTTTTCGCTTTTCACTTTTCAAGCTTCGCTTTTCACTTTTAACTTTTCATGCTTCACTTTTCACTTTTCACTTTACACTTTTCACTTTTTACTTTTCACCTTTAACTTTTCACATTTTGTTTTTCACTTTTCACTCTTCACTCTTCACTTTTCACTTTTCGCTTTTCGCTTTTCACTTTTCGCTTTTCGCTTTTCACATTTCTTTTTTCGCTTTTCACTTTTCAATTTCCACTTTTTACTTTTCGCTTTTATCTTTTCGCTTTTCACTTTTACTTTTCACTTTTCACTTCACTTTTCGCTTTTCGATTTTCACTTTCCACTTTTCGCTTTTCACTTTTCACTTATCGCTTTTCGCTTTTCACTTTTCACTTTTCACTTTTCACGCTTCACTTTTCACTTTTCACTTTTCGCTTTTCGATTTTCACTTTCCACTTTTCGCTTTTCGCTTTTCACTTATCGCTTTTCGCTTCTCACTTTTCTCTTTTCACTTTTCACTTTTCACTTTTCACTTTTCGCTTTGCACTTTTCACTTTTCATTTTCGCTTTTCGCTTTTCACTTTGCACTTTTCGCTTTTCACTTTACACTTGCACTTTGCACTTTGCACTTTTTACTTTTCACTTTTCACTTTTCACTTTTCACTTTTCACTTTGCACTTTTCACTTTGCACTTTTCACTTTGCACTTTGTACTTTTCACTTTTCACTTTGCACTTTTCACTTTTCACTTTGCACTTTTCACTTTTCATTTTCGCTTTTCGCTTTTCACTTTACACTGCACTTTTCACTTTTCACTTTTCACTTTTCACTTTGCACTTTTCACTTTTCATTTTCGCTTTTCGCTTTTCACTTTGCACTTTTCGCTTTTCACTTTACACTTTGCACTTTTCACTTTTCACTTTGCACTTTTCACTTTGCACTTTTCACTTTGCACTTTGCACTTTTCACTTTGCACTTTTCACTTTGCACTTTTCACTTTTCACTTTTCATTTTTCACTTTTCACTTTGAACTTTGCACTTTGCACTTTGCACTTTTCACTTTTCACTTTGCACTTTGCACTTTGCACTTTGCACTTTTCATTTTGCACTTTTCAGTTTTCACTTTTCACTATGCACTTTTCTTTTTTCAATTTTCACTTTTCGCTTTTCACTTTGCACTTTGCACTTTTCACTTTTCTTTTTTCACTTTTCACTTCTCACTTTGCGCTTTTCATTTTCGCTTTTCGCTTTTCACTTTGCACTTTTCACTTTTCACTTTTCATTTTTCACTTTTCACTTTGCACTTTTCACTTTGCACTTTTCACTTTGCACTTTGCACTTTTCACTTTTCACTTTGCACTTTTCACTTTTCACTTTGCACTTTTCACATTTCATTTTCGCTTTTCGCTTTTCACTTTACACTGCACTTTTCACTTTTCACTTTTCACTTTTCACTTTGCACTTTTCACTTTTCATTTTCGCTTTTCGCTTTTCACTTTGCACTTTTCGCTTTTCACTTTACACTTTGCACTTTTCACTTTTCACTTTGCACTTTTCACTTTTCACTTTGCACTTTGCACTTTTCACTTTGCACTTTTCACTTTGCACTTTTCACTTTTCACTTTTCATTTTTCACTTTTCACTTTGAACTTTGCACTTTGCACTTTTCACTTTTCACTTTTCACTTTGCACTTTTCACTTTTCACTTTTCACTTTTCACTTTGCACTTTTCACTTTTCACTTTTCGGGAGCGGGTCGAAATGCTGTATTTGAAAATACTGTATGGTCAAAATTCTGTATGATACTGTATGATACTGTATGGTCATGATACTGTATGGTTAATATTCTGTTTTTCAAAATACTGTATTTCAAAATACTGTATGTTCAAAATACTGTATGATCAAAATACTGTATCTCATAATACTGTATCTCAAAATTATTCATCTCAAAATGCTGTATGAGCAAAAAACACTGTATCTCAAATACAGAATTTTGAAATGCAGAATTTTGACCAAACAGAATTTTAAAATACAGAATTTTGACTTACAGTATTTTGATCATACAGTATTTTGTACATACAGTATTTTGAAATACAGTATTTTGAGATACAGTATTTTAAATACAGTATTATGACCCATACAGTATTTTGACCCCAACCCTCACTTTTCACTTTTCACTTTTCACTTTGCACTTTTCACTTTTCACTTTTCACTTTGCACCTTTCACTTTGCACTTTTCACTTTGCACTTTTCACTTTGCACTTTTCACTTAGCACTTTTCACTTTGCACTTTTCACTTTTCACTTTTCACTTTGCACTTTGCACTTTTCCCTTTTCACTTTGCACTTTTCACTTTGCACTTTTCACTTTGCACTTTTCACTTTTCACTTTGCACTTTTCACTTTGCACTTTTCACTTTTCACTTTTCACTTTTCACTTTTCACTTTGCACTTTTCACTTTTCACTTTGCACTTTTCACTTTTCACTTTTCACTTTTCACTTTTCACTTTTCACTTTGCACTTTTCACTTTTCACTTTTCACTTTTCACTTTTCACTTTGCACTTTTCACTTTTCACTTTTCACTTTGCACCTTTCACTTTGCACTTTTCACTTTGCACTTTTCACTTTGCACTTTTCACTTAGCACTTTTCACTTTGCACTTTTCACTTTTCACTTTTCACTTTTCACTTTGCACTTTGCACTTTTCCCTTTTCACTTTGCACTTTTCACTTTGCACTTTTCACTTTGCACTTTTCACTTTGCACTTTGCACTTTTCACTTTGCACTTTTCACTTTTCACTTTTCACTTTGCACTTTGCACTTTTCACTTTTCACTTTGCACTTTGCACTTTTCACTTTTCAATTTTCACTTTGCACTTTTCACTTTTCACTTTTCACTTTGCACTTTTCACTTTTCGCTTTTCACTTTTCACTTTTCACTTTTCGCTTCTCACTTTTCACTTTTCGCTTTTCACTTTTCACTTTTCGCTTTGCACTTTTCACTTTTCACTTTGCACTTTTCACTCTGCACTTCTCACTTTTCACTTTTCACTTTGCACTTTGAACTTTTCACTTTGCACTTTGCACTTTGCACTTTTCAATTTTCACTTTTCACTTTGCACTTTTCACTTTGCACTTTTCACTTTGCACTTTTCACTCTGCACTTTTCACTTTTCACTTTTCACTTTTCACTTTGCACTTTGCACTTTTCACTCTGCACTTTTCACTTTTCACTTTTCACTTTTCACTTTTCACTTTTCACTTTGCACTTTGCACTTTGCACTTTTCACTTTGCACTTTGCACTTTTCACTTTTCACTTTTCACTTTTCACTTTTCACTTTGCACTTTTCACTTTTCACTTTTCGCTTTGCACTTTTCACTTTTCATTTTCGCTTTTCGCTTTTCACTTTGCACTTTTCGCTTTTCACTTTACACTTGCACTTTGCACTTTGCACTTTTTGCTTTTCACTTTTCACTTTTCACTTTTCACTTTGCACTTTTCACTTTGCACTTTTCACTTTGCACTTTTCACTTTTCACTTTTCACTTTTCACTTTGCACTTTTCACTTTTCACTTTTCGCTTTGCACTTTTCACTTTTCATTTTCACTTTTCGCTTTTCACTTTGCACTTTTCGCTTTTCACTTTACACTTGCACTTTGCACTTTTTACTTTTCACTTTTCACTTTTCACTTTTCACTTTTCACTTTTCACTTTTCACTTTTCACTTTGCGCTTTTCATTTTCGCTTTTCGCTTTTCACTTTGCACTTTTCACTTTTCACTTTTCACTTTGCACTTTTCACTTTGCACTTTTCACTTTGCACTTTGCACTTTTCACTTTTCACTTTGCACTTTTCACTTTTCACTTTGCACTTTTCACTTTTCACTTTTCATTTTCGCTTTTCGCTTTTCACTTTACACTGCACTTTTCACTTTTCACTTTTCACTTTTCACTTTTCACTTTTCACTTTTCACTTTTCACTTTTCACTTTTCACTTTGCACTTTGCACTTTTCACTTTTCACTTTGCACTTTGCACTTTTCACTTTTCATTTTGCACTTTTCAGTTTTCACTATGCACTTTTCTTTTTTCAATTTTCACTTTTCGCTTTTCACTTTGCACTTTGCACTTTGCACTTTTCACTTTGCACTTTTCACTTTTCACTTTTCACTTTTCACTTTTCACTTTGCACTTTTCACTTTGCACTTTTCACTTTGCACTTTTCACTTTGCACTTTTCACTTTGCACTTTTGACTTTTCACTTTTCACTTTGCACTTTTCACTTTTCACTTTTCACTTTGCACTTTGCACTTTTCACTTTTCACTTTGCACTTTTCACTTTTCACTTTTCACTTTTCACTTTTCACTTTTCACTTTGCACTTTGCACTTTTCACTTTGCACTTTGCACTTTTCACTTTGCACTTTTCACTTTTCACTTTCCACTTTTCACTTTGCACTTTGCACTTTTCACTTTTCACTTTGCACTTTTCACTTTGCACTTTTCACTTTGCACTTTGCACTTTTCACTTTTCACTTTGCACTTTTCACTTTGCACTTTTCACTTTTCACTTTTCACTTTGCACTTTTCACTTTTCACTTTTCACTTTTCACTTTTCACTTTGCACTTTTCACTTTTCACTTTTCACTTTTCACTTTGCACTTTTCACTTTTCACTTTTCGCTTTTCACTTTGCACCTTTCACTTTGCACTTTTCACTTTGCACTTTTCACTTTGCACTTTTCACTTAGCACTTTTCACTTTGCACTTTTCACTTTGCACTTTGCACTTTTCACTTTTCACTTTGCACTTTTCACTTTGCACTTTTCACTTTGCACTTTTCACTTTGCACTTTGCACTTTTCACTTTGCACTTTGCACTTTTCACTTTTCACTTTTCACTTTGCACTTTGCACTTTTCACTTTTCACTTTGCACTTTTCACTTTTCACTTTGCACTTTTCACTTTTCACTTTGCACTTTTCACTTTTCACTTTTCGCTTTTCACTTTTCACTTTTCACTTTTCGCTTTTCACTTTTCACTTTTCACTTTTCGCTTTTCACTTTTCACTTTTCGCTTTTCACTTTTCGCTTTACGTTTTTGACTTTTTTTTTTTTTTCAATTTTATTGAATATTATACTGAATATTTTAATTTTTTTTTTTTTTAATTTTATGAAAAGTGAAAAGTGCAAAGTGCAAAGTGAAAAGTGCAAAGTGAAAAGTGAAAAGTGAAAAGTGCAAAGTGAAAAGTGAAAAGTGAAAAGTGAAAAGTGAAAAGTGAAAAGTGAAAAGTGAAAAGTGCAGAGTGAAAAGTGCAAAGTGAAAAGTGCAAAGTGAAAAGTGAAAAGTGAAAAGTGCAAAGTGAAAAGTGAAAAGTGAAAAGTTCAAAGTGCAAAGTGAAAAGTGAAAAGTGAGAAGTGCAGAGTGAAAAGTGCAAAGTGAAAAGTGAAAAGTGAAAAGTGAAAAGTGAAAAGTGAAAAGTGCAAAGTGAAAAGTGAAAAGTGAAAAGTGCAAAGTGAAAAGTGAAAAGTGAAAAGTGAAAAGTGAAAAGTGAAAAGTGAAAAGTGAAAAGTGAGAAGTGCAGAGTGAAAAGGGCAAAGTGAAAAGTGAAAAGTGCTGAGTGAAAAGTGCAAAGTTAAAAGTGCAAAGTGAAAAGTGAAAAGTGCAAAGTGAAAAGTGCAAAGTGAAAAGTGCAAAGTGAAAAGTGAAAAGTGAAAAGTGAAAAGTGCAAAGTGAAAAGTGCAAAGTGCAAAGTGAAAAGTGAAAAGTGAAAAGTGAAAAGTGAAAAGTGCAAAGTGAAAAGTGCAAAGTGAAAAGAACAAAGTGAAAAGTGCAAAGTGAAAAGTGCAAAGTGAAAGGTGCAAAGTGAAAAGCGAAAAGTGAAAAGTGAAAAGTGCAAAGTGAAAAGTGAAAAGTGAAAAGTGCAAAGTGAAAAGTGCAAAGTGAAAAGTGAAAAGTGAAGAGTGAAAAGTGAAAAGTGCATAGTGAAAAGTGCAAAGTGCAAAGTGCAAAGTGAAAAGTGAAAAGTGAAAAGTGAAAAGTTCAAAGTTCAAAGTGCAAAGTGAAAAGTGAAAAGTGAGAAGTGCAGAGTGAAAAGTGCAAAGTGAAAAGTGAAAAGTGAAGAGTGAAAAGTGCAAAGTGAAAAGTGAAAAGTGCAAAGTGAAAAGTGAAAAGTGCAAAGTGAAAAGTGCAAAGTGCAAAGTGCAAAGTGAAAAGTGAAAAGTGCAGAGTGAAAAGTGCAAAGTGAAAAGTGCAAAGTGAAAAGTGCAAAGTGAAAAGTGAAAAGTGAAAAGTTCAAAGTTCAAAGTTCAAAGTGCAAAGTGAAAAGTGAAAACAGAGAAGTGCAGAGTGAAAAGTGCAAAGTGAAAAGTGAAAAGTGAAGAGTGAAAAGTGCAAAGTGAAAAGTGAAAAGTGCAAAGTGAAAAGTGAAAAGTGAAAAGTTCAAAGTTCAAAGTGAAAAGTGAAAAGTGAGAAGTGCAGAGTGAAAAGTGCAAAGTGAAAAGTGAAAAGTGAAATGTGAAAAGTGAAAAGTGCAAAGTGAAAAGTGAAAAGTGAAAAGTGAAAAGTGCAAAGTGCAAAGTGAAAAGTGAAAAGTTCAAAGTGCAAAGTGAAAAGTGAGAAGTGCAGAGTGAAAAGTGCAAAGTGAAAAGTGAAAAGTGCAGAGTGAAAAGTGCAAAGTGAAAAGTGCAAAGTGAAAAGTGCAAAGTGAAAAGTGCAAAGTGAAAAGTGCAAAGTGCAAAGTGCAAAGTGAAAAGTGAAAAGTGAAAAGTGAAAAGTGCAAAGTGAAAAGTGCAAAGTGAAAAGTGCAAAGTGAAAAGTGCAAAGTGCAAAGTGCAAAGTGAAAAGTGAAAAGTGAAAAGTGAAAAGTGAAAAGTGAAAAGTGAAAAGTGCAGAGTGAAAAGTGCAAAGTGAAAAGTGCAAAGTGAAAAGTGAAAAGTGCAGAGTGAAAAGTGCAAAGTGAAAAGTGCAAAGTGAAAAGTGCAAAGTGAAAAGTGAAAAGTGAAAAGTGCAAAGTGCAAAGTGCAAAGTGCAAAGTGCAAAGTGAAAAGTGAAAAGTGAAAAGTTCAAAGTGCAAAGTGAAAAGTGAAAAGTGAGAAGTGCAGAGTGAAAAGTGCAAAGTGAAAAGTGAAAAGTGCAGAGTGAAAAGTGCAAAGTGAAAAGTGCAAAGTGAAAAGTGCAAAGTGAAAAGTGCAAAGTGAAAAGTGCAAAGTGCAAAGTGCAAAGTGCAAAGTGAAAAGTGAAAAGTGCAAAGTGAAAAGTGAAAAGTGCAAAGTGCAAAGTGCAAAGTGAAAAGTGAAAAGTGAAAAGTGAAAAGTGTAGAGTGAAAAGTGCAAAGTGAAAAGTGCAAAGTGAAAAGTGAAAAGTGAGAAGTGAAAAGTGCAAAGTGCAAAGTGAAAAGTGCAAAGTGAAAAGTGCAAAGTGCAAAGTAAAAAGTGCAAAGTGCAAATTGCAAAGTGAAAAGTGCAAAGTGCAAAGTGAAAAGTGCAAAGTGAAAAGTGCAAAGTGCAAAGTGCAAAGTGCAAAGTAAAAGGTGAAAAGTGAAAAGCGAAAAGTGAAAAGTGAATAGCAAAAAGTGAAAGCGAAAAGCGAAAAGTGAAAAGTGCAAAGTGAAAAGTGAAAAGTGAAAAGTGAAAAGTGAAAAGTGAAAAGTGCAAAGTGAAAAGTGCAAAGTGCAAAGTGCAAAGTGAAAAGTGAAAAGTGAAAAGTGAAAAGTGAAAAGTGAAAAGAGCAGAGTGAAAAGTGCAAAGTGCAAAGTGAAAAGTGAAAAGTGCAAAGTGAAAAGTGCAAAAAGAAAACTGCAAAGTGAAAAGTGAAAAGTGCAAAGTCAAAAGCGAAAAGTGCAAAGTGAAAAGCGAAAAGCGAAAATGAAAAGTGAAAAGTGCAAAGCGAAAAGTGAAAAGTGAAAAGTAAAAAGTGAAAAGTGAAAAGAGAAAAGTGAGAAGCGAAAAGCGATAAGTGAAAAGCGAAAAGTGGAAAGTGAAAATCGAAAAGCGAAAAGTGAAAAGTGAAAAGTGAAAAGTGAAGCGTGAAAAGTGAAAAGTGAAAAGTGAAAAGTAAAAGCGAAAAGCGAAAAGCGATAAGTGAAAAGTGAAAAGTGCAAAGTGAAAAGTGCAAAGTGAAAAGTGAAAAGTGAAAAGTAAAAAGTGCAAAGTGCAAAGTGCAAGTGTAAAGTGAAAAGCGAAAAGTGCAAAGTGAAAAGCGAAAAGCGAAAATGAAAAGTGAAAAAAGCAAAGCGAAAAGTGAAAAGTGAAAAGTGCAAAGTGAAAAGTGCAAAGTGAAAAGTGAAAAGTGAAAAGTGAAAAGTGAAAAGTGAAAAGTGAAAAGTGAAAAGTGAAAAGTAAAAAGTGCAAAGTGCAAAGTGCAAGTGTAAAGTGAAAAGCGAAAAGTGCAAAGTGAAAAGCGAAAAGCGAAAATGAAAAGTGAAAAGTGCAAAGCGAAAAGTGAAAAGTGAAAAGTGAAAAGTGGAAAGGGAAAAGGGAAAAGTGAAAAGTGCAAGTGCAAAGTAAAAAGTGAAAAGTGCAAAGTGAAAAGCGTAAAGTGAAAAGCGAAAAGTGAAAAGTGAAAAGCGAAAAGTGAAAAGTGAAAAGTGAAAAGTGAAAAGTGAAAAGCGAAAAGTGAAGAGTGAAAAGTGAAAAGCGAAAAGTGAAAAGTGAAAAGTGCAAAGTGAAAAGTGAAAAGTGAAAAGTGAAAAATGAAAAGTGCAAAGTGAAAAGTGAAAAATGCAAAGTGCAAAGTGAAAAGTGCAAAGTGCAAAGTGAAAAGTGCAAAGTGCAAATAGAAAAGTACAAAGTGCAAAGTGAAAAGTGAAAAGTGAGAAGTGCAAAGTGAAAAGTGAAAATTGAAAAGTGAAAAGTGAAAAGCGAAAAGTGAAAAGTGAAGCGTGAAAAGTGAAAAGCGAAAAGTGAAAGAAAAAAATGAAAAGTGAAAAAAGAAAAGCGAAAAGTGAAGAGGTAAAAGAGAAAAGTGCAAAGTGCAAAGTGAAAAGTGAAAAGTGCAAGGTGAAAAGTGAAAAGTAAAAAGTGAATAGTGAATAGCAAAAAGTTAAAAGCGAAAAGCGAAAAGTGAAAAGTGAAAAGTGAAAAGTGAAGCGTGAAAAGTGAAATATGAAAAGCGAAAAGTGAAAAGTGAATAGCAAAAAGTGAAAAGCGAAAAGCGAAAAGTGAAAAGCGAAAAGTGAAAAGCGAAAAGTGAAAAGTGAAAAGTGAAAAGCGAAAAGTGAAAAGTGAATAGCAAAAAGTGAAAATGAAAAGCGAAAAGTGAAAAGTGAAGCGTGAAAAGTGAAATATGAAAAGCGAAAAGTGAAAAGTGAAAAGTGAAAAGAGAAAAGTGAAAAGTGAAATGTGAAAAGTGAAAAGCGAAAATTGAAAAGTGAAAAGCTAAAAGTGAAAAGCGAAAAGTGAAAAGTAAAAAGTGAAAAGCGAAATGTGAAAAGTTAAAATTGAAAAGTGAAAAGTAAGCGTGAAAAGTGAAAAGTGAAAAGCGAAAAGCGAAACGTGAAAAGTGAAAAGCGAAAAGTGAAAAGCGAAAAGTGAAAAGTAAAAGTGAAAAGTTAACAGCGAAAAGATAAAAGCGAAAAGTAAAGTGAAAAGTGAAAAGCGAAAAGTGAAAAAAGAAAAGTGAAAAGCGAAAAGTGAAAAGCGAAAAGTGAAGAGTGAAGAGTGAAAAGTGAAAAACAAAATGTGAAAAGTTAAAGGTGAAAAGTAAAAAGTGTAAAGTGAAAAGCGAAAAGTGAAAAGTGAAAATTGAAACGTGAAGCATGAAAAGTGAAAAGTGAAAAGCGAAGCGTGATAAGTGAAAAGCGAAAAGTGAAAAGCTAAGCGTTAAAAGTGAAAAGCGAAAAGTGAAAAGTGAGAAGCGAAAAGTGAAAAGTGAAAATCGAAAAGTGAAAAGTGAAAAGGGAAAAATGAAGAGTGAAAAATGCAATGTGCAAAGTGCAAAGTGAAAAGTGAAAAGTGAAGAGTAAAAAATTTTAAGTGCAAAGTGAAAAGAGAAAAGTGAAAAGTGAATAGTGAAATGTGAGAAAGTGAGAAGTTAAAAGTGCAAAGTGCTTAGTGCAATGTTAAAAGTGCAAAGTGCTAAGTACAAAGTTAAAAGCGCAAAGTGCAAAGTGAAGAGTGAAAAGTGCAAGTGCAAAGTGAAAAGTGAAAAATGAGAAGTGAAAAGTGAAAGGTACAAAGTGCTAGGTGCAAAGTGAAAAGTTTTAAAATGCAAAGTGAAGTGTGAAATGTACAAAGTTTATTATAGGTCTAAGTAGTAACTGAAAATTAAAAAGTGAAAAGTGAAAAGTGCAGTGCAAAGTGAAAAGTGAGAAGTGAAAAGTCAAAAGCACAAAGTGCTAAGTACAAAGTGAAAAGTTTTAAAGTGAAAAGTGGAAATTTAAAATTGAACAGTACAATTTAAAAAGTGAGCTTTGAAAAGTGCAAAGTGAACACTGAAAAGTGAAGTGTGAAATGTAAAAAGCGAAAAGTACAAAGTGAAGTGAAAAGTGAGTTGTGCAAAGTGCGAAGCGCAAAGTGAAAAATGCAAAGTGCAAAGTGAAAAGTGCACAGTGGAAAGTGCAAAGTGAAAAGTGAAAAGTGCAAAGTGAAAAGTGAAAAGTGAAAAGTGAAAAGCGAAAAGTGAAAAGTGAAAAGCGAAAAGTGAAAAGTGAAAAGCGAAAAGTGAAAAGTGAAAAGTTAAAAGTGAAAAGTGAAAAGTGAAAAGTGAAAAGTGAAAAGTGAAAAGTGAAAAGTGAAAAGTGAAAAGCGAAAAGGGAAAAGTGAATCCCTCAAACATCCGTCAAACATCCGTCAAACATCCATCAAACATCCGTCAAACATCCGTCAAACATCCGTCAAACATCCATCAAACATCCGTCAAACATCCGTCAAACATCCATCAAACATCCATCAAACATCCGTGAAACATCCGTGAAACATCCGTCAAACCTCCATCAAACATCCGTCAAACATCCGTCAAACATCCGTCACACATCCGTCAAACATCCATCAAACATCCGTCAAACATCCGTCAAACTTACGTCAAACATCCATCAAACATCCGTCAAACATCCATCAAACATCCATCAAACATCCGTCAAACATCTGTCAAACATCCGTAAAACATCCGTCAAACATCCATCAAACATCCGTCAAACATCCGTCAAACATCCGTCAAACATCCGTCAAACATCCATCAAACATCCGTCAAACATCCGTCAAACATCCATCAAACATGCATCAAACATCCGTCAAACATCCGTCAAACATCCGTCAAACATCCGTCAAACATCCGTCAAACATCCTTCAAACATCCGTCAAACATCCATCAAACATGCATCAAACATCCGTCAAACATCCGTCAAACATCCGTCAAACATCCGTCAAACATCCATCAGACATCCGTCAAGCACTCGTCAAACATCCGTCAAACATCCGTCAAACATCCATCAAACCTCCATCAAACATCCGTTAAGCATCCGACAAACATCCGTCAAACATCTGTCAAACATCCGTCAAACATCCATCAAACATCCATCAAACATCCATCAAACATCCGTCAAACATCCGTCAAACATCCGTCAAACATCCGTCAAATATCTGTCAAACATCCGTCAAACATCCGTCAAACATCCATCAAACATCCGTCAAACATCCATCAAACATGCATCAAACATCCGTCAAACATCCGTCAAACATCCGTCAAACATCCGTCAAACATCCGTCAAACATCCATCAAACATCCGTCAAACATCCGTCAAACATCCGTCAAACATCCGTCAAACATCCATCAAACATCCGTCAAACATCCGTCAAACATCCGTCAAACATCCGTCAAACATACGTCAAAAATCCGTCAAACATCCGTCAAACATCCGTCAAACATCCATCAAACACCCGTCAAACATCCGTCAAACATCAGTCAAACATCCGTCAAACATCCGTCAAACATCCATCAAACATCCGTCAAACATCCGTCAAACTTACGTCAAACATCCATCAAACATCCGTCAAACATCCATCAAACATCCATCAAACATCCGTCAAACATCTGTCAAACATCCGTCAAACATCCGTCAAACATCCATCAAACATCCATCAAACATCCGTCAAACATCCGTCAAACATCCGTCAAACATCCATCAAACATCCATCAAACATCCGTTAAACTTCCGTCAAACATCCATCAAGCATCCGTCAAACATCCATCAAACATCCATCAAACATCCATCAAACATCCGTGAAACAACCGTCAAACATCCGTCAAACATCCATCAAACATCCGTCAAACATCCGTCAAACATCCGTCAAACATCCATCAAACATCCATCAAACATCCGTCAAACATCCGTCAAACATCCGTCAAACATCCATCAAACATCCATCAAACATCCGTCAAACATCCATCAAACATCCATCAAACATCCATCAAACATCCGTCAAACATCCGTCAAACATCCATCAAACATACGTCAAACATCCATCAAACATCCATCAAACATCCGTCAAACATCCGTCAAACATCCGTCAAACATCCATCAAACATGCATCAAACATCCGTCAAACATCCGTCAAACATCCGTCAAACATCCTTCAAACATCCGTCAAATATCCATCAAACATCCATCAAACATCCGTCAAACATCCGTCAAACATCCGTCAAACATCCGTCAAACATCCGTCAAACATCCGTCAAACATCCGTCAAACATCCGTCAAACAACCGTCAAACATCCATCAAATTTCCATCAAACATCCATCAAACATCCGTCAAAAATCCGTCAAACATCCGTCAAACATCCGTCAAACATCCATCAAACATCCATCAAACATCCGTCAAACATCCATCAAACATCCATCAAGCATCCATCAAACATCCGTCAAACATCCATCAAACATCCGTCAAACATCCGTCAAACATCCGTCAAACATCCATCAAACATCCATCAAACATCCGTCAAACATCCGTCAAACATCCGTCAAACATTCGTCAAACATCCGTCAAACATCCGTCAAACATCCGTCAAACATCCATCAAACATCCATCAAACATCCGTCAAACATCCGTCAAACATCCGTCAAACATCCGTAAAAAATCCATCAAACATCCGTCAAACATCCGTCAAACATCCATCAAACATGCATCAAACATCCGTCAAACATCCGTCAAACATCCGTCAAACATCCGTCAAACATCCGTCAAACATCCGTCAAACATCCATCAAACATCCCTCAAACATCCGTCAAATATCCATCAAACATTCATCAAACCTCCATCAAACATCCGTCAAACATCCGTCAAACATCCCTCAAACATCCGTCAAATATCCATCAAACATTCATCAAACCTCCATCAAACATCCGTCAAACATCCGTCAAATATCCATCAAACATCCATCAAACATCCGTCAAACATCCGTCAAATATCCATCAAACATCCATCAAACATCCATCAAACATCCGTCAAACATCCGTCAAACATCCGTCAAACATCCATCAAACATCCATCAAACATCCGTCAAACATCCATCAAACATCCATCAAACATCCATCAAACATCCGTCAAACATCCGTCAAACATCCATCAAACATACGTCAAACATCCATCAAACATCCATCAAACATCCGTCAAACATCCGTCAAACATCCGTCAAACATCCATCAAACATGCATCAAACATCCGTCAAACATCCGTCAAACATCCGTCAAACATCTGTCAAACATCCGTCAAACATCCATCAAACATCCATCAAACATCCATCAAACATCCGTCAAACATCCGTCAAACATCCGTCAAACATCCGTCAAATATCTGTCAAACATCCGTCAAACATCCGTCAAACATCCATCAAACATCCTTCAAACATCCATCAAACATGCATCAAACATCCGTCAAACATCCGTCAAACATCCGTCAAACATCCGTCAAACATCCGTCAAACATCCATCAAACATCCGTCAAACATCCGTCAAACATCCGTCAAACATCCGTCAAACATCCATCAAACATCCGTCAAACATCCGTCAAACATCCATCAAACATCCATCAAACATCCGTCAAACATCCGTCAAACATCCATCAAACATCCATCAAACATCCGTCAAACATCCGTCAAACATCCGTCAAACATCCGTAAAAAATCCATCAAACATCCGTCAAACATCCGTCAAACATCCATCAAACATGCATCAAACATCCGTCAAACATCCGTCAAACATCCGTCAAACATCCGTCAAACATCCGTCAAACATCCGTCAAACATCCATCAAACATGCATCAAACATCCGTCAAACATCCGTCAAACATCCGTCAAACATCCCTCAAACATCCGTCAAATATCCATCAAACATTCATCATGATGGATGTTTGACGGATGTTTGACGGATTTTTGACGTATGTTTGACGGATGTTTGATGGATGTTTGATGGATGTCTGACGGATGTTTGACGGATGTTTGACGGATGTTTGACGGATGTTTGACGGATGTTTGACGGATGTTTGATGGATGGTTGATGGATGTTTGACGGATGTTTGACGGATGTTTGACGGATGTTTGACGGATGTTTGACGGATGTTTGATGGATGTTTGGCGGATGTTTGATGGATGTTTGTTGGATGTCTGACTTATGTTTTATAGATGTTTAATGGATGTTTTACAGATGTTTGATGGATGTTTGATGGAGGTTTGATGGATGTTAATTATATGAATGGATTATTATTTATGAATGAGAGCATATTTTTATATACAAAATTCTCGTATATTTATATGAATTCAACAACTTGGTCTTAACTCTTCACAAAACATATTTTGCAAATATAAACATAAACTACTATCAAAGTTTTTGCTTATGGATCTTATATTCTGATGATAAATAGTTAATAGTTATTAGGAACATAATGGAAAAGATTCCAACAAAAATAATTCTTCTAAAGTGCCTGACATAAGTTCTAAAGTAAATTTGAATCTACAGCTAATTATAATTTTCAATATCATCGACACTTTTGATAAATTTGATCTTCATACCGTTTTCACGCCTTATCATAATATTTCCTTTCGCCCCCATAGGAATTTATATTTCAGAACTTTATTCGCTTTTTTTCCTTCCATCAAAAAATATTTTGTCTCGCTTGGTAGCGAGTAGGTCAACTCATAACATTTTGTACACGTCTGCTTGTTTCCACAACATAAATTTTTGCGATTAATAAATTCATTTTAACTTGCGATATTATAAGTAACTTCTATAAGCCAAATTATGCATTCGTAAAAAAAATCGAGATTTTTCTTAACCTTTTTATTTAGAAGGGAAGAAGAAAATAGTGGGTTCCACAATTTTGTTTGCTCTTATATGTATATGCTTTTTCAGACTTATGGATCATAAGCATGAACAGGAAAGAATAGACCTTTAATAAAAATAAAAGCTTTAAAAAATCAAATTTGATTTTTTCAAAATAATTTTTTTATTTGGGTTTTTGAAAATTCAAAGAGATAAAATTTTAAAAAGAATCCATTTTCGTACTTACTTTTTTGAAAATTTGAATTTAAAAGTTCCGTAAGGTAAAATGTAAGAAATTGCGTGAATCGAAGTTATATGGAAAACAACATTTTCGAAATGATTTTTGATTGAAATTTGAAAAATCAATCAGGATATTTTAAGAATTTACCTGAATGAATGCTTTCTCAAAATTTGTATTTTATCTTAATTATAAGTAAAAATTATTGTACTTAAACACATACAGCTGCCACACACCATGAACATGAACGTCCCAGAAAAGTTTACAACATTATAATTTTTCATTCATCACTTAAACAGTTCACATCCAGTCTTAGCTGAATATGTAACATGAAGACCTGGGGGGTCATTCCGTATTTCGATTATCGCCAGACGATATCGTTTAGACGATAGTCTTGCTTTCCGTAACTTTGAAAATGACTATCGTCTTGGCGATCTCGTTTTGGCGATGAATTATTTGCTCTACGTAAGTCAATAATCGTCAAAACGCTATCGTCAAAACGATAGAACTTAGACGATAGCTAAAGAGGTATCGTCTTGTAATTATTTGAGTGTTTTAAAACCGATAAATGCTTTTTCGTTGATTTTTAACCATTGTTTTTTAAATAATATGAAAACAAATCAATTATTGAATAATTATGACATATACATATGTATATTAGTTCATGGTTTGAGTTTTCAGAAAAAAATCTTAACAACAAATCATACTTGCCCAGTAATCGAATCAACAAAAAGTATCTGCCCAGTGATCAAAATTCGACCATTTATACCAAAATAATCATTTACCCATACAGGCGCCTATGTCAACAGGGCTCTCATCGCGTAAGACGATGACCGTTTGACGGCGTCTTTTTCACGTTTAGTTAAACGCGATAGCGAAGGGGTGCCTACTCTTTTTGGTTTTGAAAAAAAAAGTTAAGAAGCAAAAAAGCATATCTTTGCTAGATATATATTATTCAATAATAAATAATTTTGATGCACAATTTTGCACTTTTTAAATAACCAAAGAATTGGAAATCGTAGAGGATGAGAGAAGAGGCTATGTCAACCGTTAGAAACCCGCACCGTGATTAAAGGCATTGTCGTTTTTGTATTTTCATATTCGTTTTCAACACTGGGCTGTTTGTAGCCCAAAATTGTTTTTTTAAAGGGACATTCTGATGACCAGCTGCTTTCAGGCATTATTTCCTTAATGTTGCGCAACGTAAAGAATCAATTTATCCACGAACACAAACTTTAACGGACGATATTACAATTAAACTTTTAAAATAACCTGACATTTCAAATAAAATAACAAGGATTTCTTGTTTTGACAGCAAAATTTAATTTTCAAATTCATTTCATTCATTCAAAAAAATAAACGATAGAAGAGACGATAGTGAATGAGTTACGTGAAGCAAATTATAGACGATATCGTTAAAGATAATCGTTTTGACGATTATCGTTTGAAAAATTACGGAATGACCCCCCTGCTTAGATGTCTGTCTTACGGTTTGTCCGTTAAGCTACAGCCTAAGCGGCTGAATCGATTTTCTTTCAGCCTAGTACACACCACACTTTTTTGTTCTTAGAATAAAAAAAAGGTACCTGCCATACAATTAATTTGGCGATCTCAAATACATAACTAATCCTATTTTTTTTTTTTCAAAAAAAGCTCCTCAACTTTTCTTATTATTGTATTACTAGGGAGAGTACGATAACTCAGGCGCCAAGAAATGTGAACGGTTTTTTGTAGAACAGTTTAATACAGGCATTTTTACTTTGGGAGGGGGGTCTACCTCACCCCGTTTTGTCGGGAGGGGCAATTTCATAAAAACAGTACCAAAAATGTAAAAAAAATAAAAAAATAACGGTAATACTTACAACTAAGTATTATACCTTTTTGTAAAGCCAATTCTCTTTTCTATTAGCTAGTTTTTGAATCAAGTGAAATCTATGCATGGAAAAAACGAATTTTAAACTCAAAATTTGCGAAAAAAAGCATAAAAAAGGTTTAGTGTAATTTCTCAAAACTGTAAAGTTATATATCATTTTGTTTTCTATAGATCGTTGCTCTAATTAATTCTTATAGCCTATTGAATAGACCGGAAAATGAGGGGTATAAAGGAACAATTACGTGCAAGAGTTTTTATTATTGAATATGTTTGTTTGGCCCACAAGCATGTTTAAAACTGAAAATGCTACCAAATTCACCCATGCGTTTCTGAGAGAATGGTCACACTGGGCATTTTTCAATATTTTTGGTGTAACTTATAACTAAGCCGAATTTGACAATTTTTTTTTGCACATAATACTTTTTGTTCAAAATTAAATTTTCAATTGGAATGGATAGTTCAAAAAATTTTATGAAAAAATTTAAGCAGGAAAGGTTAACAAAAACCAACCTAAAAAAATCAAAAAATCGAGGATATCTAATTTTTTTAATAAATTGTGCATAGCTTTTTTTGAAGCAAAGATAGGGTCAAGACATGCTGAGACAAAATAAAGTAGAGACTAAAGGCCTTAATATGACATGTTCAAAAATTAATATTTAGTCAAAATTGACAGAGATATTCCCATTCAAACCTTATCATTTCTTATAATTTTTCGCAGTTTTGGCCAGAAAGCCCCCTTTCGGTACAATAATGCAAATTTCACTTTCGTAAAAATGTTCGAAATCAAAATTTTGATATAATATGACATTAGAACTATAGAGAATTTATGAAAAAGTTCTAAGTTCGCAATTTCGTTTTTCGGCTGTTTTTAAATGCTTTCAGACCTATAGACCGAACGGCTGGTTCGATTAACATAAGATTTGGTACTAGGTGCTATGAACGTTAAATTTGCCATAAAGTACCAAAAAATAGACTTTCGGGCAAAAACTGCAAAAAATTATAAGAAATGGCACAGTTTGAATGCCTAGATATATCTCTGTCAATTTTCAGATAATATGACTTGTTTAACATGTCATATTAAAGCCGCAAGACTCCAGTTTACTTTGTAGCGTATCTTTGCTCCGAAGAAAGTTATGCGCAATTTAGAAAAAAAAATAAAATCTTTGATTTTTCGATTTTTTTGTATGTTGTTTTTGGTTTATTTTTCCTGCTTAAATTTTTTTAAGAAATTTTTCAAACTATTCATTTCGATAGAAAATTTAATTTTGAACAAAAAGTTTTAAGTGTAAATTGTCAAATTCGGCTTAGTTTTCGAGTTATACCAAAAATACTGAAAAGTGGCCTGTGTGATCATTCTCTCAGAAACGCATGGGTGAATTAAGTAGTATTTTCTGTTTTAAGCATGATTATGGGCCAAACAAACATATTCAATAATAAAAACCCTTGCACATAATTGTTCCTTTTTAAAAGGTCTATTCAATAGGCTATTAATCAAAATCTTAAAACTAGATGATTCTATGTCTCCTAGTTTTTGAGAAAACTAAAACTACTACCGTACAAAACTCGAATCTTTGAACAATACAACTGCTCTATATACATAGGTATGTTAGACACAAACATACATATTAAGAATTTATATAAATTTGCTGCAATTGTACAGTTGGTAGTACCTAGGTAATGTAAATTTTTTATAATGCATTACATTTTCATGTCTGAAAATTTCAAATTTGCAACTTTGGGCCACGTATATGCATATTTAGAAAACTCCTGTTTACATAAGATAAACTTAGGATAAACTTAAAGTTTCCTTAAATCCAGATTCTTTAAATGCAAAAGAAACTTTGCACACTACCAACCTTGCACCTACCCCAAATTTCAGAAGAAAAAAAATGATATATAATTTTACAATTTTGAGAAATTACACTTTAGACCTTTCTTTTATGCTTTTTTCTCGCAAATTTTGAGTTTAAAAATCATTTTTTCAAAAACCATGTATATATTTCACTTGATTCAAAAACTGGCTAGTAGAACAGAGTATTGGCTTTAAAAAAAGGTATAATACTTAGTTGTTAGTATTACCGTTATTTTTTAATATTTTTTTTACATTATTGGTACTGTTTTTTGAAATTGCCCCTCCCGCCAAAACGGGGTGAGGTAGACCCCCTCCCATATTAAAAAGTGCTTGTATTAAACTGTTCTACAAAAAACCGTTATTATTTCTTGGCGCCTGAGTTATCGTACTCTTGCCGTATTACTTTTAGTAAAGGCATTGAATAATTACAAATAGAAGGGGACACCGAACATTGCTCAAACGACAGTCACACCAATCAAATGCAGTGGTCGCCCATGAAGCTCTAATTTCCTTTTCAAATAATTATTTGTTTTCTTATCGGCTAAGAGAGCCTCAAAAAAATCATTTCATCATTTTCATGCTCTATGTAAAAAAAAAACATGTTTTCCCTTTCTTATTCGGCAATAAAGAAAATTTCCCAAAAGGAACAAACATTTAAGGAACAAATTTATTACAGGGGTGCAGTGTTGTTCCTCTACGTAGACAATTGTGTCAACAATGTAGACAATGTCGACAATGTAGACAATGTAGACAATGAAGTCGACAATGTAGACAATGAGGATATTTCATTCTGATCTGTCATTCTTGATTGTTCTTTCGCAAGGTTTATTTCTATTTAGAAAAGGTGCGTGTTTGACTTCAATTAAATATCGAAAAATTGAGTTCTTTGATAGTAAAATTATGTCTGGTCGACGCAAAAATAAAGCTTTTGATGAACTGGGTTTCATTTTAATGAAATCCAACAACAAATATGTAGCATATTGCACAGTGTGCAATAAAAATTTACATAACACTGCAGAAAGCCGTCTGCGAAGCCACAGGTAAATATAGAAACGTATTAGATAAACCATAAAATTATATTATTTATTGACCATATGCTTTAACATTCAATTGGGAAAGGAATGCCTGCAAACCATCCCAATCACCTGCGGCATCTGAATCCGGTGATGTTTCTATGATTGTTTTCATTGATGACAGTGATCTAAGCTCGAGCTCCGGCATTCAAAACCCTGAGACGGTAGTCAAAAATTGTGTTTTTGTATAAAATTTATAACTCACAAATGTTCATTGTTAGATGTCTATCTCTCTTTCAAACGATGTTGACAACAATAATGTTTATATTTTAAATAACTGTGTAAGTATTTTTATTTAACTAAAATCGATCAAATTGAATCTGACGCATTCTATGTAGGAAGCTGCTGACAAAACCGACCCATTGAACAGTTATTCAACTCATGCTCCAACAAGTCTTACCTATACTGATTCAAGCC
The DNA here is from genome assembly GCA_963921185.1 of Dasysyrphus tricinctus. Taxonomy (NCBI): domain Eukaryota; kingdom Metazoa; phylum Arthropoda; class Insecta; order Diptera; family Syrphidae; genus Dasysyrphus; species Dasysyrphus tricinctus. Next base: position 66,946,596 of record OY992531.1, read on the forward strand.
AAATTCAATCACCACAAGTTGCGACTACAACAAGCTCATCATTTTCATTGAGTTCCAACAGTTGCAGTTCCTCATCCTTGTCGTTGGGCCCACCCCCACCTGTAACATCTTTCAATAAGATCATACAACGATCGAAACGTTGTCCAACCCCATCACACTCTGTTTCTAAATTTATGGACCGATTGACGGAAAGAGAGGAAGACGAGTTGAATGAAGCTTTGGGTAAACTGGTTTTTGGATGCAACATTCCATTAAGAATTGTTGATTCAATTCATTTTAAAAATTTTATAAAAAAAATTCGACCTGCGTATGCAGATAAGGTTCCAGGTCGAAAAAAACTTTCAACAACGCTTTTGGATCAGGCCTATGATAAATGTGTTTCTTCAATTAAGTCATCTATCAGTTCGGATTCTGTTTTACTGATTGACGGCTGGAAGAATAGTTCCAGCAACAGCAAGACTGTCGTCTCAATGCTACATAATGCTGAAGGCGAACAAGCATTTCTTCAGGCCTGGGACCTATCTGGAGAATCAGAGACTGCAGAAAAGCTAACAAACATACTTTCAGAATCTGTAGATCTTGCAAAAGAAATTTACTCCACTCAAGTTTACGCTGTTGTATCTGACAATGCCAGCACTATGAAGAGAATGGGGAAAAATGCAGAGCATTTTATATGGCATAGCACATGTAGTAGTCATATTGGAAATCTTTTAGCCAAAGACTTAATCGACAAAAATATTAATGCCAAGGTTGCTTTGATTTTAAAAGAGTTCAAACAAGTAGATTTTGAAAAAATGGTAGTAAATCGTGGAGGCTCCAGAATTATACTGCCATGTGAAACCAGATGGTGTTCATACCGTGATTCATATAAATGCTTGGTTAAAAATTATGATATAATGAAAATTGTAGCAGCAGAATCAACTACCAAAAAAATAAAGCAGAATGTAGCTTTGTTGATGTTTGATGAAAACTTTATTGATGATGTTAAGAGTTACATCGAGCTTCTTGATCCAGTCTGCACATTAATAAACAGGTGTCAAGCGGTTGATTGTTCTGCTGGAGAAGCAGTTCATCTTTGGTTGAGTTTAAAACTCCCAGATAGATTTAAGGCACAACACGAAACATCTTTGAAATCGCGCGTGGATATGGCTCTAAACAAATATGCTCTCTCAGCTTATTATTTACACCCTCATTTTGACAATGGGAAGCTGACGGTTAGTCAAAATGAAATCGCGTGCCAGTTTTTGTTTAAGCATCTGAATAGTGATGGAATTGAAGATTGGGACTCTTTTAATAGAAAAATCAACTTTTTTAAAATTCTTTATGAAAAAGATATTAAAAAACCAATTGTTTTTTGGAATATGGCCTCTATAAAACATCCAAATCTGGCAAATTTGGCAAAAAAACTTATTCTTATTCCAGCCTCTTCCGCTCAAATCGAAAGAGTTTTTTCAAGTTGGTCGTATGTTCATTCCATGTCGAGAAACCGCTTGACTTTTGAAGGATCGAAGAAACTCCTTCATCTTTATTATTCGCTGAGAATCGAGGATAATCAATATAATTGTTTGATGGAGACGTCGAAGACGAAAATGAATAAGGCTTCTCATTGTAATTATGAAATACATAAGCATTTACAATTTTCTATTTTTGTTTAAATAAATACAAAATGCAGAGTGGAAGACTCAAATAATACAAAATTTGTTTTTTATATGATTAAGAAGACAAAAAAAAGTTGAAAAATTGAAATAAAATTGATTGTCTACATTGTCTACATTGTCTACATTGACATGTAGACAATGATGAATTGTCTACGTTGAATTGTCTACACGTAGACAATCGTGTAGTCTACATTTTTTGTCTACATGGAACAACACTGCAGGGGTGTTGAATTTGATAGAGCGACTGCAGCGACAGGCTGCCAAACTAGGACACCTAGTGGACGTTTTGCCCGGTGTCCCTTCTATTTGTAGTTATTTAATGGTAAAATTTTCCAAAAAATGGTTATAACGGGTAGCTCCTAAAAAATATTTTTTTTTTATTTTTGAGGTTCTTGAAAACGATATGATTGATTTTAGCAAAAAATACGCAGACAAATATGAATAGTATTGTGTGGGAACCAAAGTTTCGACAAAAAAGTTAGAGCGTATAAGTTTATTAAAAAACAATGGCATCGCTTACAATGACACGCTGTAGTCCCTTTTTAATCCAAAAATTTATTCTCTAGTTTGCTTTACAAATAAAGTTTTTATTGTGTGAACAGTTTTTGGAAACAAAAAGTCAAACTTACAATTCGGACATAAAGTTATAATTTTTTAAACTAATTTTTGTTTAAGGTTTTACGTTAAAAAGTAAAAATTTTTGTTTCTAGTATTCAATGCTCTTATTAATTTTTAATAAAAAACATAAACCCGATTGTAAAATTACAGGAAAACTAGTTTTTTTTTATTTTTGGTTTTCTTAAAAACTATCTACTAAACATACATAAGATTTGTCTGTGATTGCCGGATTCGTCCGTGATTTCCGGATTCGTCCGTGAATTGCCTGGTTTACCAGTAATTGCCAGATTCGTCTGTGATTGCCGGATTCGTCCGTGATTTGCCTGGTTTACCAGTGATTGCCAGATTCGTCTGTGATTGCCGGATTCGTCCGTGATTGCCGGACTCGTCCGTGATTTGCCAGATTCGTCTGTGATTGCCGGATTCGTCCGTGAATTACCTGTAACGCCAATTATCCCAGTAACTCTTTCCGCGTTAATCAAAATTCGAGATTTCGAGTCCAGTCTAATAATCATAAATGTCCCCCAAGTCCACCATTTTGTTATATTTGATTGAGTACACCTATTTTAAAGATATTCGGAACAAATTTTTGTTTTGCATTCAAAAGTTAATAATTATTTCCTTCTGTTTTCCTTAGTTTTCATTTTTCTGTGTTTTATTTGTTTTTTTTTTCACTTTTTTTCATTTTATCTACATTGCCATTAAGAGTTCCACCTTCAGTTCATTGTCTCAAATAAATTTCATATTTTTGGGAGTTCGGTATTAATTTTCCGTTAAAATTAAGAAATACGAATGTAAACTACTCTCTGAGGACATTCATTTAAATTATACCTCTGGCAATAATAAATAGCATAGTGATTATTCAGGCGGTGCGGCGAGACGCCACGGCTGCTGGCAGTGCCTCGACGACTTCGACTACGACCTACAACGACGACGACGACGTCATCATGCACATATAAAGCCATCTTTAGCCCATGCAACTGAACAAAGCTGGCAATATAGTATCCCGCACTGTCAGTTCTCTGAATAATGCTGAAATTATTTTAATTGAAGTCCTTGTTAAGCCATTAAAAGGCATTATCCTGTATCGTTGTACCGTTCGCTATGCTATATATGCCATTCCAGTCGCCTTTTTCTCTTGTATTCAGCTCCTATAGAGTCAGAGAGTGTCTCTGCAACAATTTCCGTCTTTCTGCGTTGTGATGCCGTCATAAGAAATTAATCTCGTTAATTAAAATGCCGGACAGGCGACATAATAAGCTTTTCTCTGCACCATCATCATAGCATTTATGAAATAGCCCAAGAAGAATGTATATAAGTAAAACCTTTGATAACTTGAAACCAGTGTTTTTAAAGGGATATTATATAACTACTTTTTGTTAATAATTTTTTTTTTTTTTGATAAATTAATTTTCTTTGAATGAAGTGTAAATTGAATATATTTTTTATCAAACTTTGAGCAATTTATAATTTTTTAACATAATGCATTTACACTGAAGCAAAGTTTTCAGATTTTACAAAAAAAAATTACGAGAAAAGCTTTTATGATTTTACCAAAAAATGCTTAACTGATTTAAAAATAACATATTCATGAACAAGGATTTACAACCTTTCCAACCATGTATCGCATGAAAGATGCAAAGGCAAATTAAAGGGGTATTTTGGAGGTTCAAGCCTATGCAACCCAGTTGTGAATTTTTTCCAAAATAATAAAAAGAGGCATGACTGGATTACTTGCTGTTGTGATTTAAAAGCTATAAGTTCCAAAACCTTCTACCTATATTTTTAATTTTCTTCCAATTGCCTTATCTTGGATAGAGCCCGTGCCAGATATGCTGCCAGTGATATCACATCCCTATTAGTAATCAAAGTCGTCTGAACAACTTCCGATTCAACCAATCAAAACTCATTAGCTACTTCTCTTCATATTATTTAATCCAAAATTTGCTATCATAGATTTTAATTTTAAAAATAACTTTTAAACAAATCGAATTCTTTTCCGCCTTCGATGATACCATAAATTAAATCAATTCCCTTCGAAATTTATATTTTTAGAATTTTAGCCTGTAAATACTCTAAAATCAACATAGAATATATTGCTGCCAGTGCCGATGCCAATACCGTCACTGAGTTACACAAAAAAAAAACACATTCCAGCAAAAGCAACAAAAAGGAAACATCCAGGACAAAGCCATGCGCCATCCAGTCAGCCAACCATAACCAGAAATCAGACCATCCGCGCTCAAAGCATTCATCAAAATTTATTATTAATTCGAAATTCCTCCCATTTTTGTGAGCTGATGTGAAAAGCTATAGTAGATGCGAGCATTGGGGTAACGGTATTAAATTTCCGGACAAACAGTAATTTGTCGCGCGCGATCTATAATCCACAAGCGAATAAGGGCGGCTGCTGTGCGGGGTGTTAGTGGGTGGTGGATGCGTTCGGGTTAACTTTCCTTCAACTGAAAATTTGTATAAAGGACGAACGAAATAGCTTTACGAATTATCTGATCATGTTACAGGGAATCGCCCAATTATCAGGATTCGATTAAATTGTTTGAGCTATTCTGTCTTATTTGTTCCTTTATTCATTTTGTCTGTTTTTACATAAAATTGGCTAAAAGTTTCTCCCAGGGGAGTTGAAAACAAATCATCCCTTTCTTAAAACGGAAAAATCGAATAATTTTTACCCTTTGTTAGGATTAAAAATAAATGTAAGGATATTTGATGTTCGTAGAAAACCACAGGCCAAGTGGCTTGCAACTGTAAACCATTTTTGCGTGCGTGTTGTCAGCAACAATGGATGAGATTTACAATTTACTTAAATAAGGAGCACTTTTTCTTCTTCTTATGTGGCTTCCAATCCATAAAGGGTTACAGCCTGAGACACGTCAGCCTTCCATCTTCTGTGCCAGTCATCAAAACCAAGCTTTCTTGCATCCGCAATGGCTTGATCTTACCGGAATTTCAGCCTTCTTAGTTTTCTCGAATCAGAGGGCTGGGATTCAAAGGCTCTCTTGTATGGAGCATTATAATTGTACAGTACAGTTGCTCGATTTCGGCGAAAAAATGTAGCCGACGTGTTTTGATTTTCTAGAATTCATAAACATCTTGATACAGCAGTAGGTACCTCGTAGCATAATGGTTAGTGCGTTGGACTGTCACGCCAAAGGTCTGGGTTTGATTCCCACCTGAAAACAGAAATATTTTTTTCCGGGGAAGGTACTGCCTCTTGCCTGGAATTGACAAATCTTCGGAGAGTATACATACTTGTCATGAGTAAGTGCTTCTCATCTAGCCATTCGGACTCGTCAAAAAGTTATAGGTCCACTCTATTCCTACCAACAAAACGCACACAAGAATAGTTGAGAGTTGTAGGTCACTAGACCCTGGTTCCCCAAGAGCTGTTGCGCCACCAAATTCAAATTATTTTACATCTTGATGCAGCTCATAGAGGTCACGGTTATCTTCTCCTCCATTCGCTCCCTCGTACGCAGGACCAAATATCCGTTGCAGAATTTTTCTTTCGAAGGAGCCCAGTATCAGTTCTTTTTGATTAAAAAAAGCAGGACTAGCAGTATAAGGGTTTTAAAGAGCGTGCACTTCGTCTTTCGTTTGAGGAGCTTTGAACCCATCTGTTGCGCTAATCCGAAGCAGCACCAGTTTGCTAGGGTAATTCTTCGTCGGATCTTGTTCGCGGGATTAGTCTAATTCATCTCCGAGGTGGATGAACTCATTAACTGCTTCGAAGTTGTTGCTATCAACAGTGACGTTTTGCCCAAACTGGTTTACAGATCTTTCATTGATTGTTATGGGATGTATGTATTTGGGTCTGACCTCGTTAACTTGAAGATCAACAAGTTTCACCTGTTCTTCAATTGCCATAAAAGCCTCTATGATGGTCTGTTGGGAGTGGCCAAAGATGTCGATATCATTGGCATATCCTCGAAGTTGGACTTATCTGTTGAAAAAAGTTCCATCAGTGTTTACATCTCCCCTGCGCAGTATTTTCTCCAGGACACATGATAGCGCATCTCCTTGCCAAAACCATGTGCATGTTTGGAATAGTTCGGAAGAGCTTTTCCTCAGCTGCACATTTTGCGTCGCGCATTTTCCAATGTCACATTACACAACTAGATCAGTTTTCTCGACATCGCCATATAGAGCTCCTGAAGATGAATGCTATCATATGCGGATTTGAAGTCAATGAAGAGATGGCGAGTATCGACTTAAAATTCGTTGGTGTTTTCCCGAATTTGCCTGACAGTGAATATTGGTATATGATCGATATGCCTGGCTGGAAGCCACACTGATACAGATTATCATTATAGTGTTACAGAACAGCTTTAGACACTCACATAATACATTGGATAGGATCTTGTATGCAACGTTTATCAGGGATATGCCTCGATAACCGATAGACCAGTCACCGGGCATGCTGGAAGCATCACTTAAACTTGGTTGATGAGTTGATGCATGCACCTTTTCAACGCACCTCTTCCGTGCTTGAAGATTTCCGCTAATAAACCATCAGATCCAGCGGCCTTGTTGTTTTTGAGCTTTATTATAGCTAAGTATGCCTCTTCTAAGTATACTGGTTGGTGGTACAGGTTCTTCAATTCCAACTAGAGTTGAGCTCACTTTTCGTCATATTTTTCGCTTTACCTGATGCTCATTCAGCAACTGCTGAAAATGCTGCTTGAATACATCTACTACTCCCTGTGCTTGGGTGACTAGGCTACCTTCGCTGTTTCAAGGAGCCTACGTTCCGGTTTCAAAGCCAGCAGCCAGTTTCTTAGGGTTTTACAAAACTTCCGGGTAACTCTTCGATCTAATTGAGCTGGGAGGCTGTGTAATCCATCTTCCTTCTTCTCAAGGTCTTCTTCTTTTCTCCTTGTTTTATACTCTTCTCTCGCTGCTCTTGATTTCCACTGCAGCTTATTCACATGAGCAGCTTCTGTCACTTTTTTCCAGCCTTACGCATTCATAATCATACCACGCGTCCTTTCTTGGGGGTGGTTGGTAGCCTATAATGGTATCGGCTACCTCTTTGGATGATATCGCTGTACTGGGACCACTGGTTGTTGGCGTCTGTGGCAGGCGAATTCATCGTACTCCGGGCAAGCTCCGTAAGTTCAATCCAAGAGTTCATAAAACTCATGCTTTAAAGAGACTTCATCTCAATCAATAGTGAGTGAGTATTAGGCTTATGTTTTGTAAAGTGGCTTTGATGCGGATTAAAACCAAGCGATAACTTATCGGTTTGAAACCGATAACTTTGCTTCTTAACCGATTTCCTGCCCTACACCCAACCTTCTCATAACAAGAGATATTCTCGTTAGTACCCCTGCAAATAGCATTATTTTTTAACAGCACAGGTATGGACTAGATCACAAACTTCCAGCGTGAAAATCCTACACACTAAACGCTACACCAAGGGGTACTGATAACTTTTACTTGTATAAGCTTAGAAAGCCGTAGCCATCTAAAATCAAATCCATCAAATCTATTCTAGGTATGCTTGAATGTCTTCAAAAAAAAAAAAAGAACTTTGCAATCTGACTATATCTGATGTGTTTTTCAATAGATTTCTTCCATATTTCTAGGCCCACCCCTCCTTCCACCACCCCACCGAATTCAGCAATCTATCGTTGATTTTTTTCATTTTCCATTCTCAATTGTTGAAAGTCTATTGAACAGAGTTTCGATTTTATTGCTTCTTTCCCGTCAGAATTTCTCGCGAAACAAGAACCCCCGCAGGCAATACAAACTTCCATTGCTCCTTTAGTTATTGGATTCTTGAATTGATGTGAATGTCGGGATGGCATTGGCACCTCCAAGCATCGATTCACGTCTAAAATCCATGCAAATCCATTCATCGAACCAATTGTCTTTTGCTTTTCTGAGCCGATGAAACTTTCTCATATCGTATAGGATAGGCACTACTTTACTCGTCCCTATACATTCTGTTTGCAATTATTATCCTGCAGCCCCTAACCAGCTATTTCTCGGGACAGAAGATCGACATGGTATTGTTATAGAAAAAACTCGCTTTCCAATCGTCACCATATTATTCGTTATACGCTGCTGCGCCGTTCGGCAGGAGAGAGAACAGAGAAGTCTTCTTCGCATAAATACGGCCACAGAGCAGTTTGAATAGCTAGCCAGAGCCAGAACCATTTCTAGATGGAGGACCGCATCGCATTGCACTGCACAACGTTGTTCAAATAACCAACGCTGTTCTGTTGCGCCCCTAGGATGTTAAACTTTACAACAAAAGCGTGGCGGTGGTGGTGTATGGTTTGTGGTGGCGGTGATGGTGATGGTGCTGATGCTGGCTGGTTCTGGTAATAATGGCGATGGCATTGGAGTTCTCTCTGGTGGTTCGTTGACGTCTCCAGCAATCAACTTCGCGTGATGCTGAATCAATTTCAATGTTGTGCATTGCTCCTTGCAAACTTTTATATTAAACAACTTCGTAGCGCCTGAAGCTATCCATTTCAATGAAGTGAAACTTTCGCACTACATAGGATTGCATCAGGCAGGCGATTACAACATGCTGCCTGATGGAATTGCATGCCATCACCATCACTTCTATCTATATCTATATGAACAGCCATCATCACCATCAACATCATCATCTTCCTCATCGTTGTCATTCATTCATATTTTCTCGATTACCAGATTTCAGATTAAATTGACGCACTTTATGTGACAGGGGAGGGAAAAGTGAATGAAACATTACGAAGTCCTTTCGAAACAGAACCGTCCGTATATGCCATGGCATGGAACTGAACACGACATTATCTCCAATGGAATCCCATGTTTCTGTCACTAAGAAACCACATTGAGTGGAATGGAAATGGAAATGTATCAACATATTGTTTTCTAGATTTCTGTATTTCTTTGTTTTTGTATTTTGTTAACTGCTAGCTCAGGATGTGTGTCATTTTTTTTTACTCATTAAGCTTTGAAAAACTCTTGTTTGTTTGTTGTTGATGGAAATATGCAAGTCCTAGAATTGAAACAGACACAAAATTAACTTACTTTAAAATGAAACGTATTAATTTAAGATGAAAGTCCGGAAAAAGGACAAATATGTAGAACAGCTCTGGGAAATATAATATTTTTGTCCTTATACACTTTATTCCTAAGTTCGTCAGTTTGTCAAAATGCATCGATTTAAATAAACTATATAGACCAAGATCCCAGGGCAGCCAGACATACTGCATTTTATAACAGCTGAAATCTTTTCATCGGATTTAACGTCGCGAAGTTAAAATCGCAAGAGATCACCAGGACTTTTGTAGACTACGTCTCTTTTAATCTCTCAGCAAGCAAGCCTGCCAACAGCATAATCTGTAGAGGACCAGTGGAAGCACTGCCAAGGAGTGCCGCGACTGATGTGCTGGGTTTCAATAGGCCACCACAACGAGACCCCTGGTTCGATGAAGAATGCAAGCTGGCGCATGCAGCGAAGAATTAGGCCAACCATTCAATGTTGCAAACTAGAACCAGAGCTGCGGAGAGTGCAGCCCGGGAGCTCTACGGCCGAGAACGAAGGGAGGAACACCAACTTCTCAGGAGGAAAAAGAGAGAGCATGTGAAGCAGGCGGTCGAGTCAATTGAGGACTGCAGTGGCAGGGCGCAGGGGAGATGTTCGAGAGTTCTACCAAAGGGTGAGGCAATCTACAAAACTGTTTTTTGGCTATAAAAGATACAAATATGCGAATTATTTGTATCTCTTTAGCATAATATGGCAGCACAAACTGAGCACAAAGAGCACAATTTAGTTTCTAAGAAAAATGTTAAACTTAAAAATATTTATAAATTAGTTTTTAACTTTAAAATTGCAAATATACGAATTTTCGTATCTCTTCTGCGTCTGGCAGCACAAACTGAGCACAAAACAGCACAACTTTCATGTTTAAGAAATTGCAAACAAAAACAAAATTCATTCGTGATTCGTGATAAAATTGCGGTGCTTATTTCACGCTACAGCCCTTTGCAAAGTTTTATTTTGGCCATCATAGTTGCAATTATGTGAATTTTTTTAATTCTTTGGTTCTTAGTAGCATTTTCTGGGCACAAAACAGCATAATTTTCTTTTTTAAGAAATGCCAACATTTCTAAAAAAAAATAATTAATCGTAAAATTTGCAAATTTGCCAAATTGTACGGCACAAGGCAGCACAAGTTGAACACAATAGGCGTGTTTTATTGGGAAAGCTGCGGATAGCAGTACAGCGAAATTTTATATGAACTACAAAAACAACATCCACAGCAGAATCGCTGCCGATAAGAGTTAAAGTAGAATCCTGCTGCGAATAAACTTTTGACGTTTGTTCTAGTATCGAACTCGATTGAATAGGATTTTAGCGTGTCGTCATTGGTAAGATTCGTACTTTTATGTGTCTCGAATTATTCTCGATTACTATGTTCGTAGAGTAAATTAAATAAATAAATTGGGTGGCGCAACAGCTCGTGGAGAGCCCAGGGCCTAGTGACTTACAACTCCTGTGTGCGTGTTTTTGGCAGGAATGGAGGGGACCTACAGTTTTTTGGCGAGTCCGAACGGCTAAATGAGAAGCACTTTTTCATGACAAGTATACTCTTGATGGATTTGCCAGTTCCAAGCAAGAGGCAGTACCTCGGATAAAAAATTTCGTAGAGTAGTAACTTTTCACTTCGTCATGACTATGTTTTTGTAGAAGAAGTCGGTGAGGAGAAAATTTCACCCATAAATTCATTGTCATCGCGTAGTGAGCAATTACAATCTAAACAGACAGAGTCGTTCGTAAGTGCATGGTTGTTTTGTTTTATCTTTTCGACAAAATGAAAAAAATGATCCTATCCTATGCTATGCTAAAAAAAACACGTCTTTAAATTAGTTTGAAGTGTAAAATTTAGCATTTTTATAATTTTTAAGTGACAAACAAGATAAACTTCTGCGGGCTGTCAAACTATAATTCGCAAACCACAACATCAAGGCGCATTCCACAAAGCGTTTATCTTCACATTTTCTTGGCACACATTTTACTGGGTTTATAGTTTATGGCAATTGGCATCTATAGGCATCAACCAAACAAATTACTCATGTGAATGGAAGGTCAAAATTCACGATCATTCCCATTTCACAATTCACTATTTGAAGCTCATATGAAAAGCACTTTATGTTAACCTTGGTCTATAAGGACCAGTTTGTACAAACATGGTTCAAATTTTGATCCGATGCTCAGCAATTTTAACTCACTGCTTTTGGCAAATTAAAGACCACTTTTACAAACGTGGTTCAATTATTTTAGCTCACCGATTTCCGAAGTTTAACTGAGGCTCAACTATGATAAAGCTAGCTTGAATTAACATACAACATACTTGAACCTTGAACCATCGATCGTTGCACTTCAGTAGATCCGATGAAATCGATGAGTCACAAATGCTGAAGCATGGATCAACCAGTAGTACAACTGAAACTAACTGAAGTTCAAGGAGGGTTCAATCATTTGACTACTAACGTACTTGAACTATCGTTGAACCTCAGTTAATCCGATAAAATTGGTGTGTTAAGAAATTTCCAATGGAAAACTAGGTAAATGCATTAAAATTAGCAAAACAATCATGTCCTTATTGTAATTAGCTATTATAAAATTACCGCTAATAAAGTCATCTACTCCATGTGTAACTAATCTGCTATTATACGACGACTTTTGAGCCATGACTTTGTAACTAAGTCACATCTTTTATACCCTCAATCGCCCGTACCAAACAATGAACGAGAATTGCATACCACCGAGGTCCCCATATAAAGTTTAGAAGAGGATACGCATTTGCCGCCTGCTACGACACGTCAGCAACATGAGGAAACCAACTGGCGGTTGGTTGCGTCAGCAAATGAAGTTTATTCGCGTTCTTAAAGCCCGCAGTTGGCTATGCCAGCAAAGTTGGCTAGTAAGGGTGGGAAATCCACCTGAAATCAGCCCAAGTAACAATTTTCCTCTCATTAGAATTTCCAAGCGGCTTATGAGACTATATTTCGGGAGCTAGTGTTACTCTAGGAAACTACTCCAACATTCTTATGAAAGTGATACAAGCGTTAAATGGCCCACTTACAGGAGTTAATTTTCCTCTTATAGAAACATTTTAATTGTTCCTATGGGATGACAAACGCCCTATTAATCTTGCTAGGAGAATGCGTCTCTTCTTGTGGGAGCTGAAGAAAAGAGAACGAGTATGTGCAAAATTAAAAAAACATATACACATACATAACTATCTTTCACCTTGTCTATACATTTTTTGGAAGTACCCAGCAGGAAATTTACTCCTCAATGAAAAATAAAGGTGCATTCCTCGTCGAAATCATCTGTCACATTCATTGAGGAGAAGCTCTGCATAGATTTCATTTATTGAAAGTCATGCAAAAGGTAAGTAGATTGCCATTCCAGTTGCATCTTCTGCTTTGCTCTTGAAAAAAGGTAAAGAAAATACGAAACAAAGCAATAACCTTTTTTGACATCATAAACTCAAACGAATTCAATACTGAACGGGAGAGATAATTCCTGTACTTTTCAGCATTGCGTGTTTTATGCCTGCTATGCGAAAGAGAAAACTACCCTTTCTTTTCTTCCGCATCAAAAAGTTGAATGAATTCTATATAAACCGTGATACGAAGATTTCCTGCATACAAAATTATGCATCCTTTCAGTGGCTTGTCTGCTCTGAATTGTTACGGTCGTAGCTGTAGGTAGATACATATTTCTTTTTTCTGCCTGTCGAATAAATATTTGACCTGGAATAAAAAATTCCGATGCGAAAGTAAACCTATTTTGTTTTGGTTTTCCTCGATCGGTCACGTGACATTTCTTTGTTCTAGAATATTATAGAATGGATTTTGTGATCGAAGAGAACAGACGTATATTTGTTAAGTGTTTTTCAATCAAATTGATAAACATGTTCATATTTAATAAAATTATAACCAAGACCCAGGAGACTAATCACATTCACCTAGGTAATTATATTTTGTATTAGATTATTTTCTATAACTCTTAAAGTTTGTATTCCTCTATTCCTTAGCTCCAAATTGAACATGTATGACGATGATCATCATTTTTAAGAAAATTGCAGCCAAAAAGACGAGGAAGTACCTACTTTCTAAAATCGAACAAACACGTATAGTTATTTTGAGTTACATTGTTTGTTCTGTTTATCTTATTTATTTTAATTACTTTAAAAAACTAACTATCTACTTTTCTCTTTAATATTTTATTAGTTAATAAACTTCTTAAATACATTATACTAGTTGAATTTATTTTATTTTATTCGTCATACCTAAATCCAGCTTCATTCCAGATGCTTCGCTTCTTTTGATGAAATCAAAGAAGAAATGCATAATGATTTCAGTCACAATATTTTTGTTCTACGAAGTTTACCCATTTTTCATGTATTCATTCGCGTTGAAGAAAGCATCACATAACGAGAACCATTTTTTTCTGATAAGAAAAAGAAGTTATGAATTCGAAAGTGCCATGAGCATAGTGATTTCATTACAAAATATTCATAGAGAGAGTGTGTAGGTACTTCCTTCCAATGACAAGCCCATGTTAAATTCATGATAGGATTCCCTAGGAAATTCATGGTTGCAGCTCCTTTTCCGTGAGGAAAAAGCTACTTCTTCAGTAGTGAATTTTTGGAAATTTCCTACTGGGTAGGTACGAAGATATTACTTTTATCTGTATGTGTCATCGTCATTGTCTCATGGCGAAAAACTAATGTGTATTTTAGTGAGAGCATTTATATTTTGATATCATGGTGACGTTAATATATTTATAGTTTGTCACATTATGTGAAGCAAAATCTTAGTGCGAATGAAACTTTTTCTACTAACTTAAACATTTTACTTCGAAAAATAACAAAGCGCTTTCAAAATTATTGATATTTAAATTATTGTATTTTTATTTTGAAATAGAAAAAGGGTTACCTTGATGTTTGTTTTGAATCAGAACAATACTTTTTATACTGATATTATTTATGGCTTTTATTCATGTTATATGACGAAAAAGGTATAATAGCAGAAAATTTGTCGATTTGTTGATCTTATTCTTGTATACCTGTTTTTTATAATCAAATAATTTACAAGAGGTTAAGAGACGTTTTAATGAAAAAAAAGAAGTTGACAAAATAAACATCAATAGCCCTGTTCTTTAGTGCATTTTTATCTTTGCTTAAAAGAAAGTAGTATGAAAAATACAATAACAATTTGGTATAATTCCGTATTGTTGTAGCATGTTTAAAAATGCTACTTTTTTAAACGAAGATAAAAATGCACTAAAAAACAGGGCTAATATAAACACACACCTGACTGGTAAATATATCTTAAATAGATTCATCATTATGGAAACCCAAATAAATTATTTTAAGATTTATTTTCAAATCACGGTAACCCTCAAACTATACAAACAACACTTCTTTCAAATTGAAATATGGCTGCTGTCCACTCGATACTTTTAACTCTTGAATAAATATCTTTATGAGAGTGTTGTAACATTTATGTTGGTATGAAAACAAACACTTGTTATGAGAAGTGAGATGCTTCTATGTGACTTTTTTTTGACAGTTATCAAACAAACCAAAAAAAAACAAACAAATATCTGTGATGCGTTCCTTTTTCTAACGAATGTTTACTTTTGTTTATGTTTCAATAAAAGTTGAAATGTCAAAGTAAGAAATATGTTTAGTTTTGTGCATAACCGTTTCAGAATGATAAATTTACATTATGGCGTCATAAATGTTGGAATAACTGAACAAAGAATATCAAAAATTAGCATTCCACTAGGCAACAAAATTATAATTATTTGGTCAAATTTAAAAGTGTAATAAAAATAATGTCAAAAAACCTAATATTACACCGAAACAAAAGAAAATAAATCGCCGAACGTTTACATTCTTCAAAAATAAAATAAATTTTTAATTGTAATATACAATATCCAATGTTTCCATTCAGGTAGCAAGTCCAATAGAAAAGTGAACGTCAGAAAACAATGTACACACAAAACTTTAAGAAAAAGAACGACTTGTGTATGAATCAAATATAAGCAGCTGTGGATGCAACATTTCATCTCATATGAATCCCATAGTTAGTGTTTTGTTTTTGTTACTTTATTACCTCTTGATAAGAGATTTTAAAGATTAAAAAATGACGTTTAGAGCTTAAATTTGATAACAAGATTATTACAAGACATTAAATTTACATACACGAGGAATAATTGTTCTAGGTATAAAATTAAAGCGATTCGATGTTTGAAAATTGCTAAGCTCGTATAATAAAAACGCTAAAAGACGAATTTTTGTTTCATAATGAGAGATCATGTCTTTCGTATAGCAATAAGATATGAAAGAGAGTTATGGGAGTTTTTTTTGAGAAAATAAGACCTAAGCTCTGGAGAGTTTGTTAGTTGGGAGATTCTTCTTGCATTAGAAAAGTCTCGCTTTTATTAGTCGAACTAATAAAGAAGTATGCTGCTGACTACTCTTGTGAACCAGTTCGAAGCTTCAACACTTTTTGGCTTACGCCGTGAAATACCCCCCCCCCCCCCCCTTTTAAACTTTGTTTTGCCACCGCTTTTAAGACTAGGGAGTACGTCCCAACCTACGTTGTCTTGAGCTATGGTCAGACTAGGGAACCCATCCCACCACTTCTCCGCCGAAAATAAACTTCATTCTGCGGAGAAGCGGCGGGACGGGTTCCCTAGTCTGACCGGAGCTCAAGACAACGTAGGTAGGGACGTAGTCCCTAGTCTTGAAAGCGGTGGCAAAACAAAGTTTAAAAGGGGGGGGGGGGGTATTTCACGGCGTAAGCCAAAAAGTGTTGAAGCTTCGAACTGGTTCACAAGAGTAGTCAGCAGCATACTTCTTTATTAGTTCGACTAATAAAAGCGAGACTTTTCTAATGCAAGAAGAATCTCCCAACGAAGCTTCAACACTTTTTGGCTTACGCCGTGAAATACCCCCCCCCCCCCCCCCCCCCCCTTTTAAACTTTGTTTTGCCACCGCTTTTAAGACTAGGGACTACGTCCCTACCTACGTTGTCTTGAGCTCCGGTCAGACTAGGGAACCCGTCCCGCCGCTTCTCCGCCGAATATTAACTTCGTTCTGCCGCCGCTTTAAAGACTAGGGAGTACGTCCCAACCTACGTTGTCTGAGCTCCGGTCAGACTGTCCCAACCTACGTTGTCTGAGCTCTGGTCAGACTAGTGGACCCATCCCACCGCTTCTTCGCTAAATAATCCGGTGTCATTGCTTTGAAGACTAGGGAGTACGTCCCAACCTACGCTGTCTTAAGCAACCACCCGAATTGGCGAGCCTGCTTGATCAGTAGATTATATGAAATAAAATGTTATTTATCTTAAGTCGAGATTATATTCTTAAAGTATATGAAATACCGTATTAGCATGCAGATAAGCATTACGACCTTTGTAAATATATTAAATACGCTGTTAAGAGTAGAATTAAGAGACCTTATAATAAACAATAACTTCTTACACACCGAGTTTTACTGCTTTCTACGGTTATATTCTGGACCCCGCTCACCTACTACAGCTGGAAACGAAAAAGCATCATAACTTTTTTCAAAATTAAATACATAGGTGCAAATGAGGATTTCACCTTCATATCCTTTATAATGCTTGAACATTTCATATAAATCGGTTGACTGCTTTGGATTTTATAAATTTAAGACCACCTCTCCATACAACTTGATCAACTGTATTAAAATGAAGTAAGAAATAATGTATAGTGGTTTATTGTACTTTGAATTAAAGATCTATTGTATTCCCCTTTACCTAAATCTGGAAGAAATTGTTCGTCCTAGAGGTATTTCTCCCAGTTAGTTCCTTTAGCTTGAGCATTTGTAGTACCTACTTTTACAGGAGGGTTTTCATTGTCATCTATGTATATATATCTGATAACGTCCCATAAAATCCAGATAACTATACCTTTTATATTACTTTGATTTGATGCAAACTTTTATTACATCAACATTGTCCTCATTGTGTCTCCTCATTATAATAATAATTATGGCAGAATCTGCAAGTGGTATAAGTTTAATGTCTTAGGCCTAAGTGTTTATCAAAGGCAACAAGTTTTGTATGTACGGAAAATAGGTCAAGTGTGATTCCTTTACAATTTACTAGGACATTTTTGTTGTGTATTAAGAATTATTTATCTTCATTTATACAAATACATATCCTTTGCCACATATATTAGAAAGAACACATTTGAAGTTGTCATCAATAAATCAATATATTGAGGCCTTTCAAAGTTCAAACGATTAAAGGTTTAATCGATGAACTTTATCGCCCAGTTTTTGTCATCTGTATATAAATTGTGAGGATATAAATCATAATTCTTTTAAGATTTATAAGAAAACAACAATAATTTCTACTTATGATTTCAAAGAGGCAAGAAATGGCTTTCATTTTTTTTTCTTTTAGGTATCAATAAATCAATGGCCTTGTAATATCTACTTTAATGACTTAATATTTCTCTCAACGCTTGCGGGAGGTGTGACGAAAACCTTTAAGTTAGACTTCTTCATCATACGTCAGGGTTCAATTAATAAATAAAATGTGTAGGTAGTCGTAGTACACTAATGTCCTCGTTTCAAAAGCATAACTCATTCGCAGATTTCACTATATGCATGATGTACCTACTTACCTAAGCTTTTATTACAATAGTGGGATTGTACCGGTGTTATTAATTGATTTTTTTTTAAACGGAGCTGTACAAAATTTCATTTCCATTTTTGAATGCCTTTTTGCTTATCATAAATGAAACCACCTGCTTTCTGTGTATTAATTAATTATATTTGAAGATTCTCATAAGTAGTACCTATGAGCTTCAATTTATTCGTCTGCTCACTTTAAAAAGGGATTTTGAATTTTATATTATAAAATTTCTCTCTTCTAACCATCAAATCAAACCCAATTTATCTTATTCAACCCAAATAAACGGAAAAAAAAACGATAATACCGAGAAGCAATGTAATTTATGTATTACCTCGATTTGGTCCTCTTCATTAGGCACCCAGATTTTCATCTTGAAAACGCATCTTTCCAAGGATAGCACGATGAAAACAGAAAATTAACATAATCCTGTCTGACAAACTGTTCCAAAAGACTGTACAAAAAAAAAAAATGAAAAATAAAAAATATCCTGTAGCCAAAAAAAAAATAGGAAAGGAAAATCCCTTTACTCGAGACACAAGACGCACCTGCAAAAACAGCCCAACTAACATGAATTATTCACCCAATCTCCTGTGTTCGTTCCACTTTTTTTTGTGTCTCTATGTTTTTCATACTAAAAAAAGACACACTAAAACAGAAAAATTGCTAAAAAAAAACCGACCATTTCCTGGAGATAATGCAAACCCTGGCGCAGATCACAGTGACAGGACAAGAATTATCTGCAAAAGACGAACAACGAACACACCCTATCATGACAGAGATTCAAATTGGAATAGATATGCCAAAAAGGACTAAACATAAAAAGAAACAAAAAAAATTATACCCACACATACAAAAGCATACATATGTACATACACAAGACACTAAAAAAAAATCTCAAGAACCAAGGACCAAAAAATAGTGAAAATAAAATGGAAAAATTGTGATCATTTATCAAAGACAATGTCATAATGCTACTTTCTCCATCCACAAACTATATACATACATAGTTATGCCACAGTCCACAGAGTCCTTCTTGAAAACTATACGATGACGACAAAACGGAGGCTAGGATAAAATTTACATTCCTGCCTTTCGAGGACATCAGAGAATCCGTATGCAAGTGTTTTTTGAAAGTAAAGTCTTGAAAATGAAAGAAAATCCAAGCATGGAACTTAGGTACCTTTAGAAAAATATACCCAAAGTGTCAGCTAACTTCTTTTTTAATCACCACTTAGACAACCAAAGGGACACGAAAATAGGTTTGTGTCCTTCTTAAATTAAATTCTCCACCGAAATATAATTTCTATACCAAAACAATCGTTCATGGCTTATTTTCATGATTGCGACGCGCAATCAA